>JARYHS010011408.1:33609222-33630568 GCA_031002005.1 Vandiemenella viatica
ATATATTTCTGATGTGGTTGCATATCAATCTTTCCATTAATTTACCTACCACTGATGTCAAACTGATTGGCCTGTAATTCTCAACTCTATTTCTCACCCCTCCCTTATGTACCGGTACTACTATTGCACTTTTCCAGTCCTGTGGTAAGCAGCAAGTGTCTAGACTCATTTAAATAATATTTTCAAGATAAGGTACAATGTCACATCCGGCTATCTTTAAGATATCTGTAGTAATATTATCTTCACCAGCCCCTTTATGTTTTTTCAGCTTTCTTATTTCCTTCATGATTTCCTCAGGATGGATATCAAATTTTTTACTATCGTCATTTCTAATTGTGTTGTTAAGCTCGTTCTCCGAATTAGACCCTCCTGTTTCTGATTCATTTCCCTAATGCTTTCTCTGAACCAGTTACTTAAAATCTCTGCCTTTTTCAAATCGTCAGTAACTTCTTCTCCATCCTTATCTATAAGTGTCTCTACATCCTCCCTTCCCCTCAGTTTCCTGATATAGCCATAGAAATTTCTAGATGCATCAGTCAATGGTCCCCCTGCACTGACAATACTCTTCATAAACCCATCTTTGCCATTTTCTTTGCTGTTATTAAGTCCTTGTTTAGTTGTTTTAAATATTCCCTACTACCCTGCTGTCTCTTAACTCTGTTATGTTCTTTTCTTACCAACCTCTTTAACCTCCTCACTTCCCTATTATAGTACATAGGATCTCTACTTCTCTTTATTTTTTGCTTTGGAATAAATTTTTCTTCCCCCTTTCTTATTATCTCCTTGAACTCTTTCCACCTTGACTCTACTGTACCTGAGCCTTCCTTCCATTTGCTGAATTGTTCTCTGAAATATCTCCTCAAATTTGAAACCTGTGCCTTTTTATAATTGTACCTATTTCCCCCTTCAATTTTGGCTGCTGGTTTACTGAATCCTCTAATATCCATCAGAACTGCTTCATGATCACTTATTCCTTCAGTTACTTGATACCTCAAAAGGTTTTCATCGGGCTTAATTAGAAATATATCCAAAATATTTTGTCCCCTAGTGTTTTGCTCAACCACTTGTGTAAATCCTCCTTCCCTTATTAAGATATTTGCAAATCTTTGTTCCCTTGTGTTATTTATCTTATTCCCTTCCCAGTTTACACCTGGTAAATTTAAATCTCCGCCGATGATGATCATTCTATTCTCACCTCTGAAATCTGAGTATGAATTTAATTTCTCCCCAAGAGCCTCATCCTCTTCTGTCATTCTTCCACTGCGGTAAACAGCCAACACTCTGATTTTTTCTTTTTTATACCCCAGAAATCTACCCCAAGTAACTCATGGTCTTGATCTATGAATGCCAGTGAACTATGGTAGTTTTTGCTAACTAGTATGAAGACTCCTCCACCAATTGCTCCTCGATCTCTGCGGTACACTCTGTAACCATCAGGAAAAACCTCACTGTCTAGTACTTCTTCTTTTAACCAACTCTCTACCCCAATTATTATTTGTGGTTCATGCATCTCTATTAAGTTTGCAAATTCGATTACTTTGTTCATTATACTTCTACAGTTTACCATTAACACCCTTACTATTGGCTTTACATTTTCAGAATTTATCTCCTCTTTCCCACTTTTAACGCAGTCAGTTATTGTTTCAGCCATTTCATCTATTTCTTTAATATCTGTGGTAAACTGCTGATCAAGAATACAAAGGAAATGGTGCAAACTGACTTGCTGCTGTGACACGTTGTCCGTTTTGTAATATTAGATCTCTGACATTACGAAAAATAATTTCGGGCGCAATGATAAAAAAAAAAAAAAAACAACTCTCAACATTGTTTAGAAAATTCGATGAAGCCTGGAAATGTCCCTTGAATGTTTCAGGTACATTGTTTTGCCTTTATTCCAACATCCCCACACCCGCGAAAGAAAAATTTCTTCACTCCTTTATACCTGAAAACAAGTGTTAGCCTCCGGTCATATACTTTTGCGTAATGTCGCCGAACTTAAGTGAAAGCGGGAATGCTGATAGAAACCCAGGGGTTCCGATTGGCATGCGCAGACCAAGCTCATAATTCTTGCTCTGCGCATGACGTCACCATAGGAGCATTGTGTGTTGCCGGAGCATTTAAGTACAGTATATGGGCGCGTGCTGTATTGTGATCGTGATTTGTTTATAACTTGCTGTAAATTGTATGAACACGGCTGGATGTGCTGTCGCTGGCTGTACAACTTAAGGGAAGTCGGATCGTTGTTTGGGCCAAATTTTTTAGTTTTATTTTTTGCACTTTTCTTGTTACGCATATATTTGGGTTTAAATAGATACCAAATTTATTCATTTATGTTGAGTCGTTTCCGTTTTACAAGCGTTTTAGTATAACCCTGCAACGCACACTTTTCATGAACTCCACCTTCTTCATACCCTCTAGTGACTACTTGATATTATAGTACAGCTGTTTGAAAGCTGGTTTACTACACATAAAATACTGTTGGCAACACTGATGAAAACAGCTGCTAAAAGTTTCTATTACAAGTTCCAATGAAGGAAATATAGCAAAATATAAAATGTTGAGTCATTTAGATATATCTCCAGACAAAAACTGTGTCAAGTTTTTGAATAAGGACGACGAACTCCAGATTAAAAAAGCGGACAAAGCTATAACAGAAATTGAGAAAAAAATGTCGCCAGCCACACAGCAAGCAAAAAGAAAGATTGAGGACCAGTTTGAAGATCCAGACAGACCTTCATATGAAGCCGGAATGTACTAAAGTAAGAATAAAATCAGTTTTGCTTAAATAGTCTTATCTTTATTTGCGTTTCCCCGACGTGTTTTTGAATGGTTAGGAACATTTTTTCTCGGCTACTATTAATGATAGGCTATCATCATGATTTTTTTGTAAAATTGTTCCTTATTTTTTAGTTGTTGATTTAAACTGAGGAAAATTAAATATCCTTTAAAGAACTATGCTATAAATTCAATTAATGTAAGAAAATTGCAGTTTTTTTTTGGTTATTTCTAAAAAATATTTTTTTTAAAAATATAAGTTTTTATTATTTTTAAGGCTTATCTGTTTGAAATGAAGATAAAGATATAAGGAAAATAATCAAAAAATCATTATAATATGTCAATTGGTTAAGGAGACAAATGTTCCTAAAGTCATATAATTTAACATGGACGAGATAGACTCTCCTTGAAACAGAAAAAACAATGGGCCTACAGCTTACGAAAATATGAATTCAAAAATGTTATCGTAAGAACGATTTCAGTACAATAACAGAAACTGTTTGTTAGCAACATGTTGTGGCAGAAGATGGTTCACAAATCAATTGATTTAGATAATGATGAAATGAAAGTGTGCCCCAAGCTTACACAGTTTAACTTGTCAGTTAAAGGAAGAGAGCGCCAGAAGGTATTTATGGCATTGCAATTGTTTTCTAATACCACTGAACAAGTAATATGGTATTTCTTGCCGGAAGAAGAACTCGATGTCAATTTTTTCCAGCTTGTCAACGACTTATTCGACATTTTGAGCAGTAGAGTACAGTCTGACAACAAGGCGTTAGCATGTGGATATGGTGTTCACCATGATATTCTAGAAAGAATTTTGAGACATATGTATACATGCTGTGAAAAATTGCACGTGCGAATAGCTACTTCCTTTCCAGAAAGGTTCTATGAAAACAATTCGATCCCGGTTTGGTCTATACTCCGAACTCCAGAGTTACTTACTTACTGCCCCTTCATGGTTAGGCCAAAAGCCTGTTACGACCTCATTCTTCCAACCATCTCTTCCTAGGTCTTCCAATGTCCCTTCTGCCTGTGGGATGGTATTCCAGGGCAAGCTTAGGAAATCTGTCATTTCTCATACGTAGGACGTGATTCATCCAGTTATCCCTTTTTTGGGTAATTCTATAATTTAGTGTGGAGATATTCAGTTGTTCCCTTATTTCGTTGTTCCTCCTCGTATCATTTACGGAATACCCTTTTACTGACTTTAAATATTTAATTTCAGATGATTGAATTTTGTTTTTGTATTGTGATTTTATTTACCCATGTTTCACTGCCATATAGCAGAGTCGGTACGGCCATTGTTTTATAAAACTTGAGTTGCATCTCCTCTCGTGCTTTACCTTTCAGTGTTCGTCGAATTTTTCCACACAAATACTGAAATCGGTGAAGTTTCTTCTTCACCTCGTTATCCTAATTAAAAGATAATTCACATCCGAGATAAGTAAAGCTGGAGACTTGTTCTATTGGCTGATTGTCTTCCACTATTTTAACTCTGATAGGGTATTTCCCTTGCCATGCCATAACTTTCGTTTTTGCAGGAGACAACTGCAGATTGTAATCTTTGCTGATAATGTTTAGTATATGAATTGCTTTTTGAAGTCCATCTTCATTTTTCTGGAGGATAAATTAGTCATCTGCAAACAATATAGTGTTTACATAAGTGTTGTTGATTATTTTTATACTAGGATGGACATTTTCTTTCCATTTCCTAACTAAGTCATCTGTATATATATTGAAGAGTGTTGGAGACAGGCTACAACCTTGCCACACACCTTGGTTAATCGCTATTTCTTCTGAAAATTTATTTCCTAGATATAAGACGATTTGTGTCCTTCTATACGTATCTTGAATAACTTGTATTAAATGCTCTGAATATCCATTTCTTTGCATTATTTTCTATTGTTTTTTTCTATTTACTTTATCGAACGCCTTTTCATAATCTATAAAAGCAATGAAAGTCTTTAGATTCTCTTCTCTTTTCCAGTAGTCGTTTAAGGCAAAATATATTATCTATGCAGGATCTTCCTTTCCTAAACCCACATTGTTCTTCTGATAGGAGAGCATCTGCTATTATTTTTAGCGAGTTATTTATTATTTTGCATATATTTTGTAGCCCGTATTTAATAAACTAATTCCTCGATAGTTATCACATGAATTCTTATCTCCTTTCTTAAACAGTGAAATAACTTTGGCCTTCCTCCATTCTTTTGGGATGATTCTCTTTTTCCAACACATATTAATTAAGTGTAAATATCTAAATTTCATAATCATTCCCCCATACTTAATCAATTCTAAATTAATTGTATCTAGTCCAGGAACTTTTATATTTTTAAATGATCTTAGTGCTGCATCAACCTCCTCTATGTCTATAAGATCAATTTCGTTAGTATCCACATGGTCAATTCCTATTTTCTTTTCTTCCTCTTTATAATTGCTATTGTACCATAATGTTTTGTAGTGCTTTATCCATGCCTCTTATTCAATTTTTTATATTCATTTTCATTTTCTAGGGTTCGATCCTGTTTCATTTTGATGGCTTCTGCGATTTCTTCATTCCACATTTTAAGTCGAGTTTTTCTTCTAAATTTCTTTTTATTGCCAATGGCTTCATATGCTGCTTTCTGTATTGATGAAGCTACAGTTTCCCATTCTTTATTGATATAATTATTTGTTGGATTTTCCAGTAAGCGCTGCTGTAATCGGCTTTGATGTAGATGTCTTATTCCTTCATCTTTTAAAAGATAGGTCTTAAAAACTTCTGGATCTTTTCTTAAGTTTTTATTCATTCTTTTCCTTCATTTAGCATTATTATTTTTGATATAACGAGATAGTGACCAGTATACATGTATGTATGTATGTACACTGGTGTCTACTACATGTGGACCTAATTTTTTTATTAACCGTTACATATTCAATGATAGACCTTTGTCCTTTTGCCGTCCGTGGATAATTTTTTTTTTTTTTTTTTTTTTTTTTTTTTTTTTTTTTTTTTTTTTTTTTTTTTTTTTGTAAAGAATGTATTTGTAATCTTTAACTGGTTGAAGTACGCAAATTCTCTCAGTAGTTTCCCATTTTCATTTATTGTGTATTGACCTTTATTCCCCATTACTTCTGGAATTGGACTATTTCCTACGCGAGCATTAAAATCGCCAGCCAGTATTAGGAAATCACTTTTATTAATCTTGTCTATCATCACTTGAAGCTGTTCATAAAATTGTTCAGATTCTTCTCATTTGTTTTCTTCTGGGGCATATATGGCGATCAAGGTTAAGTTGCTTCTCTCTACTTTCAATCTTAGAGTCAGAATCCTTTCACTTATCATAATGTAACTGACAATTTCATTTTTCCATTTCGTATCCACTAATATTGCCACTCCTGCTGCAGCTCTTTTCTCTCGTGCTCCTCTACTGTAGATCATTGCATATTTATCTATTTCTTCTGTTCCCTTCAATTTCTTTTATGTTTCTGTAATTACAGCAACATTGATCCTCTTTCTAGTTAACTCCCTGTCCAGATCATATTCTTTATACCTCTCACATTCCACGTTCCTATTTTCAAATTATGTTTGATTTCAAATCGTTTGTCATTTTACCTTGCCTTTGTTGTCCTCATAAGATCCATCCGGCTTTCCTTACTTTGAGGTTTATGAGTTACTAGATCTTCGCACAACCCGCATCCTGGAGGACCATTGTTTTATTTCAGAGTTTTCCTACCCTTAGCCAGAGTGCCCCACTTTTAAGGCGATGGGGACTCGCCTTCCATACTCTCCCGCTAGCTACACTCGAAAAAGTGCATTGCCCAGGGGCCACGAGGCTTTCGCCTTCGTGGACGTGGGAGTAGGATTTTCTGGCAGAGCTGCTAAGTTATATCGCAGAGGCATTTCTCAAGGTTTTATTGTCTCAGCCCATCCGACATTACTGTACACCTGGCTCTGATTGAAGGTGATTATGATCTTAAATATGTTAATATTTCATTCGAAAGTGATACCGATCAGTCTTCATTTACAGAAGGCTAAGGCTTTCGTTATCTTGCTGGTTACATCCCTCACCGCAGAAGAAAATTCGATGCTACCATGGGTACACTTTTATCGCTTATGTGTCTGCTTGCATCTACATCGAAATCTGAAGGATCTCGAGGAAGCCTTATTGTACAATCCGATGACTGGTTAAATAGAGTCACAATTTGAAGTAATTTTTATGGATGTGAATGATTGTGATTTTATGTCGAAAGAAAAGAATATTGTTAAAACAATCTGTGCTAAAATAATTTTAAAATAACCAGAGGTACCAATGGAAGTGATAAAAATCTATGTAAGGACAAAAATGTTTATTCGATTTCGCTACATTAAGGCTACACTGAAAATGCAAAAGGTGGCCACGGCACATAGGAGGAAATCATGTCAGTTCCTTGCATCATCCGTTGTAAATACGGAGAAAAACTAACACGAGAAGGTATATGAATCTTACTACCAAATACTTAAAAAAATTCATTGAATTAATTGCTTTGGCGTCCATAAAATGCCTAGTTTTGAAAAGCAGCGCGCTTCGCTCATTTGCAGCTTGCATCCATTGCTTGAGTTTGCTCCTACAGTGATATTTCATAGCCAAACGCCGCTCGTATAGCTTCGGGCCCTACCTTTACTAGAATTACCTTGATAGAAACCTATTTACATTCTGCCCTTCACCATCCTGGAATTACAAAACGCACTCACTACAACCAGGAATAGACTACATCCATTATGCAATGCTAAAAAATCTCCCTTCAAAAGCACTGGATTTACTTCTTGGCACCTTTAACGAGATATAGAGAAGGAATTGCTTAATGGAAGAATGGACAACCCAGTTGACACTCCCAGTTTTAAAATCTGGTAAAAATCCTTTACAACATTCTTCATATAGACCAATTGCTCTATCGTCGTGTGTGGGGAAGACCCTGGAGACACTTGTTAAGAATCGTCTCGAATGGTGGCTGGAAGCTAATGACATGATGCCTCAGACTAAATTTGGTTTTCGTAAAGGGAGAGGAGCAATGGATAATCTAAGTACACTAATAACGGAAATCTTAACCTCTTTAAAAAAGAGATACTTGACAGTCTCCTTGTTTTTAGATATCCACTCAGCTCACGACAACGTAAAAATTCCTATTTTATTAAAAAAATTAAGTAGCCTGGGATTGCCAGAGGTTTTTATATATGGCATAAGCAAATTCCTGTTGGAAAGAACGGTCTTTGTGCGATATGGGGACGAAATTATAGGATCAAGAATACTTACTACTGGATTTCCCCAAGGTGCCATACTCAGCCCGCTACTATATATCCTCTATACATGGGATCTGGAAAGAGTAATAGGTCCTAACACCCGGATCCTTCACTATGCAGACGACATCTGTATATACTATTTGGCGGTCTCATTGGAGATGACTTTAAATAACCTATCCGCAACCATGATAGAAATAGACAAATGGACTTAAAATATCAACACAGAAATCTTCCGTCATTATATTCACCAGAAAACGGATAGAACTCAATGTGGTCAAAATAATTAGGCTAGGAAACTACTCCTTTTCTAACGTAAGATTCCTGGGATTATTGAGGGATGCCAAACTCAGTTGGAAACCGCACATTAATCAAATAATTAACGCTTGTGATCAAGCGCAGAATATTATTCGATCTTTAACACGCGTTTGGTGGGGTGCAAATCCCAGTATACTTTTGATGATCTACAGAGCGCTACTTAGATCCAAAATTGACTATGGATGCATTCTGTACACCCGTGCAAGCTCCGGAATCCTGTCCAGGTTAGACAAGCTACAATATAGTTGTATTCGCACCTATCTTGGGCCCATGAAATCTACTCCCACCAACGCTCTATTGGTGGAAGCCCAGGAGATGCCTCTGCACATTAGAAGACAGTGGCTGTCGGGAAAATTCATTGTTGAGAGGCTAACATACCGGAACCACCCAACTATTTTTAAATGTAAAGAGCTGAGTAGCTTGTGGAATAATAGAGGAAGATCGCGACTCTCAGAGATCTATTACAGCTACACGGAGTGGGAAGAACAAACGGACTGAATAATTCCAATAAAGCTATTTCCACCATACGAATACCATTCCATCTTCAGTATGATTCAACTTCCGGTATTTTATATCACTCTTAAGGATAAGCAATACCCAAACCTCAGTCTGTTAGTAAAGATGTATCTTACGGAAAACTGGAGTAACACCGTGCATATGTATTTGGATGGATCTAAAACTGTCCCAGGTGGCGACGTAGGATGTGCCTTTTTCTGCCCCTGCACTAAGTATCATGGAATGTATAAACTACCATTAACTACATCTATATACAGCGCAGAAGCAATAGCTATTTTAGAGGCAGTCAAGTATTGCTCAACACTAATAGAGACGAAGTTTCTCATCATCTCAGATTCTAAGAGCATTTTGAACTCTATTCAAACCAAATAATGGGGCAAGAGAACTAATCAGATCATAATAAATATAATACAACAGGTAGTAGAACGCTCACGAAGAAACAGAGCAATCAATTTCCTTTGGGTGAAGGCGCATGCAGGGGTGGTCTATAACGAAAAAGTAGATGAGTTGGCAAAGAAAGCAGCTAGAATAGGCGTCGCCCTCAAAACACGGTTGCCGTATATGGACTATCTACCACAAATAAAAATCAAGGTAATGAAGAAAGGGCAGAGTGAAAACACAAGGGGACAATACTATGGAATTATCCAGCCCCGAATTCCTACCCGTCCCTGGTTCCCCAGCTCCTTGGTACCTAGAGGGGTTATCACCACGCTAATTAGAATACGTTTTAATCAGGGTATATTCGCACAACACCTACATCGTCTAAGCATCATAAATTCAGGTATCTGTGAATATTGCAATTCCGAAGTAGGTGATACAAACCATATATTTTTAGTTTGTCCAAGATATAAAGCCCACAGACCTAATTTCTTGAAAGATCTAAACAACTTTGGTATACCTTTTCCAACAAGTATCTCTTGTCTCTTGCATGGGAACAATGTGATTATATATAAATTGTTAGCCAATTTTATAAAAACAACAAATATTAAGATTTAGGCAAATAAGTCCGTTTTTATATTGATTATGTGTACAATGTACACTGTACATAAGTAATCATTTAAGGTGTAGAAAACAATCTCCTTTATATATATATATATATATTTGTGTGTTTATCTGGACTAACGATTAAAATGGAGGGAATATTTTTTTAAATTGTATCTGCATTAATCATTGCATGTTCTCAGTTATTGATTGCCGGTATAATCAATGAAACTACGACATTGATGTTTAATATGTATGTACCTAGGGACACACATCAATTCGCAACTTGCAGGGACCATGTTGCAGACTATCATATAAAAAACCCACGTGTCCATTGAGAGATACCGTATATAGAGAAAGCATTCGACAAAGTATAATATCCAGGACTATAAATCAAACTACAGACATACTTCTAAGTCAGCCTCATGGAATCCTACCTTCCTAACCCATTAACTTTTGTCACTATTAACAACATTCGTTTCCGGACAGAACATAAAGCGTTTAAGAAAATATTTTGTCAACATGGAGGTAACAATAGAACATAAAAAAGTGAACCTGCAAAAGTAAAAAACTCGACTATTGACACATTTACACAAACTGTTTTTAGGGAGCGTGTTCTTCATCACAATGAAATTAGTAATCATATATACTATTTCTAAAAGGAGTTTTTTTGTCACAAGTCATTATCTCCCTTCATACCTAACAGAGATCGATAAAAGAGGTATCATTTAAAGTTTAAGGTCTTCGTTTTAGTCACATTATGTTTTAAGAAAGACTTTTTCCAAATTCAACCCTAAAATGGCAAAATATCGTTATTTCTAAAACGTGTTTTTTTATAAACCATTTATCTACCTTAATACATAACAAAAATTAATAAATTAACGATCATTCGAGATACTAAGGTATTCGGTTTGGTCATATTATATTTTGAGGAAGGAACTTTTCGGAATTAGACCCTTAAAGGGCAAAAGTATCAATATTTCTACATAGGTTATATTCTGTCACGAGCCATTTATCTCCCTTGATATCTAACCGAATTCGAGAAATGAGGTATCATTTTAAAGATTGAAGTCTCCACTTTTCATCCTTAAAGGGAAAAATGTCATTACGGTAGTTCTAAAACTTTTTTTTTTACCACCTGCCTTCATGCCCAACCGAAATCGATAATGAGGTACTATTTTAAAAACTGAAGTCTCCGCTCTTGTCACATCATATTTTATGAAAGGAATTTTTTGATACTTAAAGGGCAAATGCATTAACATTTCCACAACATCTTTTTTTTTTTTTTTTTTTTTTTGTTAAGAGTCATTTGTCTCTTCTGATACCTAACCGAAATCAATAAATGACGTCTCGTTTTAAAGACCAAGGTCTCCACTTAGCTAAAATCATAAATTAAGAAAGAATTTTTTCGGAATTTGATGTATAAAGGGCAAATGCAATAACTATGATGGTCATGCTAATAAGACAGTTCAGAGCCAAGCTGCTAGACATCAGCAGCACGTACCAATAAACTGGTTCATTGGTGTGGACAAGGGCAAAGTCCATTACCGGTAGATAGCAGCACCACATGTAACAAATAGTAACTTTTCTGATATTTTTTTCTGTTACAGAAACATTTCTGTTTTGCTATACGATTCCTATGTAAACCTTTCTTTTTCCATGAAATTTTCTCACGGGGTACGATCGCAGCAACACACTACACAGAGATGTGGAAACGTTGTGTGTGTTTTGCTTAGTTATGGTCAGTCACCGTTTGTCATACACATGTTTTACACGTTCAAAAATTTTTGCTAATTGTTTCATGTTTTGTTACTTACCTTGTACATTAAACAATTGCTACAAATGAGGCGGTTGTTCTTTCATCCTATAACAAACCACCCACAACACTATTCACCGCACCGTATTTTATTTGCGAAATGTTTGCACGGTTCATATAATAGTAATAACATCGACCTGTGTTACAGCTCATGAAGCTCAGAACTTTACTTTTCTGCATAATACTGAAACGAATGTTATTATTTAATTTGACCCATTTACGATATGTCACTAATTTTCATAATTTTTAAAAAAATTCTATTATTTTTAAGGGATTCCGTTGCAAATACTCCATTAAAATTAAATGATATATAACCGGAACATTGAATTAAATTTCAGGTGTAAGACAGTGGGAAAAAAATCTTTTTTGATAGAGTTTTAAGGATTGGAACCAATTTCCAAGGGAAACTCTGAACAATTTCCTTCAAATAAAATTTTGTATATTCAAATATATGAGGTTATAGAACCTTGTCTCTGGTACAAAATATACTCATTTAAATTCCACATTCATGTTCCCTTGCTTAAAATTATGTCTTTGGAACTTCTTTACAATACCTGAAAGCTGAAAACAAATTTATTATCTGTGGAGTGTGTACAATACTACGAAACCTCTATTGACACGTAGGGTAAGCAATTAGAGGAGGTGTGGGGTGAAAAAAACAAAAAAAAAAAACCAAACAAATAGAAAACAAAATTCTGTAGTCTTCGTCAGCGTAAGTTCGTATCTTAAATTCTAGTCCACATGCAGTGGTATCTTTATCTAACAATATGTTTTTCTTTAGCATAAGGAATGATATGTAATGATAAGGGAATAATTAAAAGGGCATCATTGTTGCTAAAACAAAGCGCAAAAGAAAGTTTTTAAGATTCATTCTAATCTGCCTACGTTGTATATATACACAAGTATACGCTGCTGTAAAGTATTTGACTCAATGTTTTACTTTTCCTTTAAGACCTCAAAAGAATTAAACCTGGTTCGGCTTTAATGTTTTTTTTGGTTTTAATAGAAAATGTGGGTTAGCCATTACCAAATGAGTATTATTTATCTACCTACTAGTACGTATTTCAGGGCTTGCCGAACTTGCGCAAGTCTTATTCAATATCTGATTTAGTATAATGCAGAAAACTACCCGGAGAACCAAATAATACCCTAATATGCTTTCAGTAAGTAATTGATGTAGATATTGTTCCATTTACACCTTTATTAACTCATAATGTGTAAAATTTTTGGGATTACTGGAGATCGCGATTCCGCAAGGAATTGGCGTCGTAGTACTTCGGTAGTCAAATACAAGACACCGCAGGAAATACTTTCCGAAATACATTTAGTAGTGTCATATTGTTCGAGGGTGTATTACAACCTAATTTCTGCCTTACAATAACGGATTAGGAATAATTACAACAGAATCACTGTTGGAAAATAGTACCTCTTGTGATTGACTACAGCAGTATAATGACATCGTTGTAGCAGAATCGCAATCTCCAGTAGACCCAAATTTTGAAGCTGTATTGATGATTGCCAGATATTCTTTCTTTTTAGGGTTAACATGCCTACCAAGAAGATAAATTTAAGAGATCGTTTGGAAGATGATCAACTGGATCTCAGCATGTCTGATCTGGATGAGGTTCCAGTTCGTGAAATTGTAAGATTATAAGCAGTATGCACAGCACTGTCATAACCATGGCACTGCAGTTTGATGATGGATTCTTATGTAACATGATGAGAAAAATTGAACTGAAGAATAAAATTTTTTGGTCACTCGCTCTGTTTTTCAGCTATCACTGTCAAAAATTATAGGCATAGCTCTTTGTGCCTCTGACAACATTTTTCTTCCATGCCGTATTTCAACACAATCACAGCCGGCAGTAAGAAAACAAAATGCCCATTGTACATATCCAATGTGTAGTTCCTTTTAACTTTTGCGTATTTTGTTGGTCCAGGTCGCATCTCAATCTCACCACCTCTTTTTTGAGACAGTATATCTCAAGAACTAAGTGAGATATTGAAAAAATTCCTTCTTTCTTTTCAGTTTATCTTATTGAGGTACATAAAAATCCATCATCAAATTTGCCTTTGGTGAAATTTTTCTTCTGGTCCAGGCCACATTGCAACGCAACCAACTCACTTTTGAGACAGTATATCTTGAGAACTAAGTGAGATATCAAAAAATTTTATTCTTTACTTTCGATTTGTCTCGTCGAGTTAGATAAGAATACGTCATTGAACAATGACACCATGGTTATGGCTAGTAGAATCCCCACAGTATGAATATAGCTTATTAATTGATGACTGTTAGTAATTATTTAACTCACATTAAAATAAAAAGTTCACTTTACAATAGGTACCTGTCAATTTCAACTTAATTGAGCCATTACAGCGAGAAACTTTTTTTTTTCCTGATGTTTTTGGTGAAACGTTCATAAATACAAGAAGAAAGAAATAATTTTTGTTGGTACTCTTTGGCGAGACATAGTTGTATTAGCAGGGAAGAACCGCTTGTGACTGGTTGACGATTTGTCCTGATGTATCAATTCTTGTGTTGCTTATTGGGTGTGGATTCATTGTCGAGTGTTTAATGGGATTGGTAAGAAAAGACACTTTACTTATTGTGAAAATACACTTATCTTAACTTGTAAACAGATCTTTTTTTTTTGCTGGTCCATGAGGATGTTCAACCTACATCTTAAATGCCACAGTATTATCATGTGTTCATCTTG
Source organism: Vandiemenella viatica (assembly GCA_031002005.1). NCBI lineage: Eukaryota > Metazoa > Arthropoda > Insecta > Orthoptera > Morabidae > Vandiemenella > Vandiemenella viatica. The sequence goes on from JARYHS010011408.1 coordinate 33,623,606, forward strand.
CACAGTGTAAGGTAGTTTTTCTCATTTTGTATATTGCAAAACAAAATATTCGACCTAAAATGCTCTATGGTTGGGTCATGATGCACCCTAATCACACCACAGGCTAGTATTGCTGTGTTATTTCAGAGTGACTTGTGTTAGTTTATTGCTTCAGAGTATACAGTTTTTTTAGCATTATATATTACTGTTTGATTATGACTCTCACAGAGTTTACTGTCACACATGGTGTAAGTTTTCTATAGGACCTTAAAAATAGTAGAAAATGTTGGTTGCTATGATACCACTTTCTAGTTATATTGTTGTACACTCTAGACCATATTGTTTTTTATTTGTTTTTGTTGCTTCAGTTTATGAACATTTCATGTAAAATCATAAAAGTTTTCTCACCATGATATCTTTTCTGCTTTGGTACCACGATAGTTGATATTCGCGAGTTCTTATAGTGCAGTGTACTGTAATGGCTATGTTTGCGTTAAGTGTTGTCCACTTTCATGGCACTGACTGCACACCAACATAGTTACTCTGAATGTCACTAGATAGCATAGCCATCAACTGAATCATCAAGGAAGTCATGATAAAGACATCAATGAATTATAATTTTGATGGCAATTTTACGAAGTTTATATGAACATGATAAGGGACAAATTGAAGTGACCATTGTAAATCATTTGGCACAGTCAACTTAAATACAAGGATAATAATAAGAAGAAAAGATAAAAAGTTAAAATAATCACCTTAACAGCAACAGATTGGGCGTTTTATAAGGGCATCCATGTATTGTGTGCGTACAGTTAGGTTGTACTGTGGTCCAAGGTTGATTCTGCACACTTATTTTAATTTATGGTGTATTGATTCAGTCAATGGTTATGATACCTAGCAGTATGCAGAGTAATTACGTTGGTGTGCATTCAGATTAAACGGCTGCTATAAAAGTAAACGCTGCTTAATGCACAACATAGCCCTCTAATTTTATGTATTCATAGTTTTATAGTAATATATCATTCAAATATGATAGTTGCAGTTCTACTTTTAACTTCTTCTGATACTGTTTTTCTACTTGGTCCCTTCCTTCCCCCACTTTAGGAGGCTTCTGTTAATTACTTGAGATGAAATGGTGGACAGGGTCTGGCGAAATCTCACCTGGAGGTGGAGGGGTCGACGCAAATCTCGCGTCATCTTGTAGAACAGTAGAGCCAAAAAAAAAAAAAAAAAAAAAAGTCTACAAATGACGTCGATCCCAAGGTTAGGGGGTGCCTATGAGGTTGTCAGCAGGGGTGGGAGGGATTTAATTTAGTTAAAGTTGCAATGGAGCATACGCTCCGGTGTCAATTTCCCTAAACATCTTCATCTTTTCCTGCACCCACCTACATTTGCCCTCTACAAGTTTTAACTTTAAAATTCTTTCAACGTTTTTGGTAAATTATTCATCATTCCCCTTAAATAATAAAGGAAAGGGAAATTAACCCACCACATACCAAAGTGGACGACTACGATGAGAGGGAACGCTTATGCTGACAAACAAATATGCAATACAAAATATTTCATCATCTGCCTTCTTCGGTGATAGAAAAATGGGCCATTAGGCTCCGTATGTGTGAACACAATGAACGTCACCCAATGACTCTTAGTTTCATCATCATTTCCCTTAGTAACTTATTCCAATCCCTGAAACCCTTACCTAAAAAAGAGGATCTTCCCACACCCTTGTGCCTGAAATCCAGTGCCAGCTTGTGGTCATGGTCATCTTTTCCCTTCCACGCACTACTTTTCATACCTACACCAATCTCTTTCCATGCCTCATCACCAGTATACGCCTGTACACTCCCGTGACCCTCTTCTCCCTCCTCCTGTCTTGTAATGAATCCCATTCCAGCTCTTTTATCACATTTGTTACTGATTGCATTCTGCAATAATTCCAGAAACAAATCTAGCACCCCTTTTTTGCGCCCTCACCAACTCATGTATTTGATATTCAAAATGAAGGTCCCATACAACACTACCATATTCGAGCAATGATCTGACCAAAATTTTGTAACCCAATTCCTTTACTTCCCTCGTTCGTCCCCTCATCACTCTCTCTAACAAGTGCAGAAGTTTGAAACCTTTTCCTACCAACTGTCCAGCATGTCCTGTCCAGTTAAGTTTGTTATCCAATGTAATGCCAAGATATTTACATTTCATCTTCAACAAGCAATTCTTTCCCCGCCTTATAATCGTAATCAACCTTTATTTTTTTAATTGTGTATCTAATAAGCTGACTCTTCTTTGCATTTATCTTCATCCCGAGTTTACCACCAATCCAAATAGATATGCTGTCCAGATCACCCTGCAGCTGTTTACAGTCCTCTACCATTTTGATCCTTTTATTTGGCATTATGTCATCTGCAAACAATCTAATTTCAGATAGTAAACAATCAACAAAATTATTCATTAGAATAATGAATAGCAATGGTCCCAATACGCTACCCTGTGGCACACCCATTTTTACTTCCACTTTTGATACTACATTTCCTACCCTAACTTTCTGTTTTCTACATTTTAAAAATTCTGCTACCCATCAAATGACTTTCTTATCCACTCCAATGGTTTTTACCTTATTTACTGCCATTTTATGGCTTACTCTGTCAAACGCCTTAGACAGATCTAGTGCTACACTATCAATTTGGCCTCCCTTGTCAATTTCATCTGAAATATCTTGCATATATCCCACCAACTGAGATTCGCATGAATATCCTTGCCTGAAACCATGTTGCCTGCTTGAAAACCACTTACGTTCCTCACATATATTTCTGATGTGGTTGCATATCAATCTTTCCATTAATTTACGTACCCCTGATATCAGACTGATTGGCCTATAATTTTGGACTCTATTTCTCATCCTTCCTTTATGTGCCGGCACAACTATCGCACTATTCCAGTCATGTGGTAAGCAACAAATATCCAGACTCAATTTAAATAATATTTCAATATAAGGTACAATGTCACATCCGGCTATCTTTAAGAAATCTATATTAATATTATCTACACCAGCCCCTTTATGTTTTTTCAGCTTTCTTATTTCCTCAGCGTGAATTTCATTTCTGATTGTGTTTTTAAGCTCGTTCTCCAAATTAGACCTTCCCGTTTCTGATTAATTGTCCCTAATGCTCTCACTAAACCAGTTACTTAAAATCTCTGCCTTTTTCAACTCCTCAGTAACTTCTTCTCCATCCTTATCTATAAGTGTCTCAACACCCTCCCTTACCTTCAGTTTTCTAACATAGCCATAGAAATTTCTAGATGCTTCTGTCAATGGTCCTCCTGCACTGACAATACTCTTCATAAACCCATCTTTAGCCACTTTCTTTTGCTATAATTAAGTCCTTGTTTAGTTGTTTTAAATATTCCCTACTACCCTGCTGTCTGTTAACTCTGTTATGTTCTCTTCTTACCAACCTCTTTAACCACCTCACTTCCCTATTATAGTACATAGGTTCTCTACTTCTCTTAATTTTCTGCTTTGGAATAAATTTTTCTTCCCCCTTTCTTATTAGCCACAGTGTATACCAGAAACCGATGCATACAATTGCTGCTTACATGCAGCCTCCTACCAACATCTGGCAGTAAAATTAAGAATTTTTAAAACTTTTACTGACCATGCACCCATAGCTAGTGATGCAGCATATATAGTTGCTGAATGGCATATTTTAAAGGAGAAGTTTCTCCAGTGGCTACGCCTTGATGTTATCAAGTCTATCCATCGCAGCACTTGATTTTCAAATATTGCCTTCTGCCCTCAGCACTGGCAGAAAAGACCAACAGATGGCCCAGGGTTGATTAATTAATGTAGGTCTTTGTTCTCTTAATTTTTTATTTATATGGATCAAGTGACCTCGATGTTTGTGTGCTGTTAAAGCTGAAAATCACAATCCATTTACTCTTACATAATTCCTTCTCTTTTGATGAACTATGTTTTATAAATGCTTAAATAATATTATGTATTCACACAATGCGATTTTTCAATGTCTATCCTGCTTATCTCTTAAAAAGTGACCCTATAAAGAACTTTGGTATCATGTCCAATTGTTTAACTATATTTTCTGACTGCAAAAATATATTAGCTGTATCTATTGAAACACTTTTTATGTTTTATTTTCAGGCCCAGATTAAGAAAGCAACAGCATTAGACCTATCTAATAACAGACTAACAAGTCTTGGTGTAAGTTTCATCATTTTTACTCTGAGTAAAAATAATACTTTTGTAAGACTTCTTATAAGCTGTCTAGGCTATGAAAGTCCAGTTGGAAACTTTTAATTTATTGTTTACATTAAAATTTATTTAATTTTTAAATGATATGTGACAACCATGTTATCTTAATATTATTTTTTTACAGAGAAATTTTGCATCGTTGACCCATCTCATTAAACTTGATTTGAGCAAAAATTTTCTAACAGAACTCCCTGACAACTTTGGAGACTTGGTTCTTTTAAAACATTTGGATCTTTACAGCAACAAGGTATGCATATATTAATGAGAACAATTCATATGATTTCCTACAGTGAATGAAACTGTACATTGATCATCTAATTTATATTACCTACTTTTCTTGATGTCTTGTGTTTATTGTTATTTTAATCTATGTTGTTTTTAAAATACAGGTGCACATTTGTAGTTATAAAATTAAATGTAACCATCTGCATTTGTGGAAGACAAGTAAATTTGCTAAGCAAGCTACCTTAAAACTTTTTTTTCTTTAACTGGATACACATCTAATTTAGATTCCATACTTGTAAAAGATATTAATAGCATTCAGGCAAAAATGTAAGATGCTTGTCTTTATTAAAGATCTCTCATTATAATTTCCAGTGTTGTCATACCCAGCAAACTTCATAAAATCTATTAATTTACACATAATTTTTTTTTTATTCCATGTGTTACATACTCTTCTTATCTTGACATGTTTCTGTCCAGCCATCCAGATTTCGGTTTCCCAAAATTGTTAGAAGTAAATCCTGGGATGGTTCCTTCGAAAGTCCATGGCCAATTCCTCCATTCCTTGCCCACAATCTTCAGGCACCTCTGATGACACCAGTGTCCATGAGGCATAAGGCCATAATCCCCCCCCCCCCCCTCCCGAAAAAGCAGTTTGTCTTCTAACAAAATGAGTACTTAAAGAGAATTTTTTTTTTAAATTTAATTTCCTGAACTACGAATGTAATAAATCTACAATTTTTTCACCTACTTTGTGTGCTGAAAGAGGAAAAATTGTTGAAAATAATTTGTTTCTTTTCCCATGAAGACATTATTAGAATTCATTAAGAATGAAAATATCTAATTTCATAAGGCGGGCAATTTTTTATGCATTAGTACAGATGGAGCTTGTTTCACATCAAAAGGTTATGCATAATGGAAACAAAGAAACTACAATTGGGCGTTAAAAAATGATAGCATAGGGAAAAATGAACCGTCATGTCATGAATAATCCTGAGCCAGATCGGAATGCTAACATCTTTCCCCCTGCCATGTGTTTGCCTCTCACATAACTAAGGTGCAATATGTGGTTATTTTGTGTTTTTTACGCGTTTCTTATGCCCTCCTGCCAACCATCTGTGCTAAGTGATGGGTTATTTTTCACTATACTATCTGATTTTTTTCAATAGGTTATAAATAAATACATGGCTGTCAGTGTAAGTTGGACCCTTGAATGTCCTTTGAAACATTTAATAGTGTGTTTGTTGGATACCTGACAAATATAACTGAGCCTGCATGTAGAATGGTAGTGGGAGTATGGCACGTAGGCAGTAAGATTTTGGAATTAGTTATCTAGAATCAAGAGTATCCCATAAATGGAATTTCCTCCCATATGGAACTGCTTTGGCTGCTACATTTGCTAAATTTTCGAGGCCTGAAGAGGTGCATTTGTGCGGCCATGACATGAGGAACACACTAGATATATCTTTGTCTGCATAGCTCATTTTATTTTTAAGGTGTATGGCAGCAGTAGACTAATTTTGGTGCCTGAATTCATAGCACAGCATTGGTTTCGTTGCTCACTTGGGCTCACAAACACATGCTTTGGACCCTAGATTTTTGGAAGAAGGTTGCATAAGTATGAGTCATGTTTGGTCAGGTTTTGGGGGCATTGTGGTGCAAACCCATTGAGGTCATGGATCGAGCTAGTCAGCTGGACATTGTGCAAGATGGCAGTAGTTCTGTAATGGTATGAGACATGTCTGTTTTCTGTGGATTGGATCCTCTGGTCAAATTAAACTCATCCACGACAAGACATTGCTATGCTTGGTGACCATTTACAGCCTTTTATGAACATCTTTTACCCCAATAATGATGGGAAGTTTAGGGACTATTGACAGCTTTGCTGCATATCCTTACTGGGGACTTCCGCAGTTGAGTTTCTGTGCTTTTATGAACTAGAAGGCACCATACATGTTATTAGAGGAACATCCAATTAGTTAACATGTGAGTGTATATCATCATAGTCGGCTATTTGCATTTTAGCATTCAAACAAATATTAATCTATGTAAACTATATTATGTGTGTCTATAACCAACAAATCAATTTGTATTGCAGTAATGTCATAGGCCAGGAATCATTCTTCTCCTACCTAAACGATGCTAAATGTGTACTGTTTCAGTTGTGCTATGATCCGTAATTTTATATTTTTATATTTTTGATTACTTGTAGAGAGTAATACACTAATTTTTACTCATAATACTTTTTATTTCTCTTATTTTAAAATTAAATGTATGTATTCTCCCATCAGTTGCAGCACCTCCCTCTTAGCTTGGGAAATCTAAGAAATCTTCGTTGGCTTGACTTAAAAAACAATCCACTTGTACCAGCTCTAGCAGAAGTTGTAGGCCCTTGTTTGGATGCTGCTCAGTGTCAGAAGGCTGCTCGAAAAGTCGTGCCGTTTTTGCAGATTATGCAAGAACGTATAGCTGAGGAAAGAGAGCGTAGACAG
>JARYHS010011408.1:33631568-33658088 GCA_031002005.1 Vandiemenella viatica
CTTGATGAAGTGTAAATTCTTTGCATAACGTTTGATAAACTCAATTGGGCAGGTGGTAGAAAAAGGTTACAAAATCCTTCATTTGCTGAAGAGGGTGATGAGAGGATGTAATAGAGAAGTTAGGGAGTTGGGTTACAAAACTTTGGTCAGATCATTGTTGAATATGGTGGTGTAGTTTGGGGCCACATTTTGGAGATCAAATACAGGAGTTGGAAGGTGTACAAAGAAGAGCAGCTAGATTTGTTTGTGGAAATTATCGCAGGACCCTGTCAGTAACTGATATGATACAGGAGCTGGATTGGGACTCATTGGAGGAAAGGAGGAGGGTGAAGAGAGTGCTGTAAACGTGCAGGGCATATGTTGGTGATGGGACTTGGAGGGAAATTGGTAAAAGAATTAGGAATAGTGCATGGAAGGAGAAAGGTGACCATGACCACAAGCTTGGGCTCGATTTCTTGCATAAGGGAGTGGAAAAAATTTTATTTTGTTGTTAAGGGCGCCAGGAATTGGAACAAGTTACCAAGTGTAGTGATGAATAATTTACCAAAAAAAAAAAACCTTGACGATTTTAAAATTAAAATTTATAAATCGGAAAAGTAAATGGGGGAGGAATTTACCATTCCAGGTATAAAAGAAAATTTAAATATATACATAAAGTGGAAATTAGATGATTAGGGAAATTGCTACCGGAGTGTTAGCTCCATCGCAATTAAATTAATAATTAATTAAAAATAATTAAAATTAAAAAGGGAAGGCGAAGGGAGAGAAAGATATATGTACATCACATTCTGTTGCTAAGGGAATCTATACTCTTTTTGATGAACTGTATTCAGACGACAACAAGTTTTTTAATTACTTAAGAATGTCTAAATCATCTTTCTTTTAATCATTGAACTTAGTAAAGGTTGATATTACCGGGCAAGATACGAAAATGAGAAATTCTTCTTGCTTTACCCCTTTGTCTTCTCTATACTTTCACTTCCCCTCATTTCTACAATGACATTCTGTAGTTCACTGGACATATTCAACAACACAATTCGCGTACAATGCGAGGATAACAGCAAAGAGACTGCTCGGTTGTGCGAGTGGCTGGCTGGCTGCGCCATCAGAATCCTGGTTGCGTCGCCAACAGAGACACCAGTGGCGCGGCTGGTTGCGCCGCCAAGTCGCCTAGTGAAATAACCACAAAACTGACACAGTTTCACATATACTTCTCACGTAAAAATCAAAATCAGCAAGCACTATAAAATGAATTGTTGGTATTGATGCGAAGTCTTTTGCTAGGGCTTTCTCAGAGTTTGTATTAAGTTACATAATACCAAAAACCTTCCAACAATTATCTTAAATTGCTGTCTCATATTCAGCGACTGGGGTAGATATTGTTTTTCAGATGGTTTGGGATCGTTCCAAGGTGAGTTGCTATTCCAAAAATAAATATAGGTTTGCAATAACTTGTTTCTATACGACAGCCACAAACTACTTACAACTCAAGATCTCACAATTTTTGCCTTCAAATATATATATATACTGAAGTGTCAGAAGTCAAGGGATTTCTCCTAATATGCGAGTTTTTTTCCGGCGAAATGCAGCAACCCAATGTGGCGTTGACTCAACAAGTCGTCTGAAGATCACTGGATAAATATTTATCTAAGTTTTCTCCACAGCAATCTATAATTGTGAAAGTGTTACCGGTTCAGGTCGTTGAAGACGAATTGTCCTTTCGTTCAAGTCCCTAATATGTTTGATTGGAATCGTATCTGGCGATGTGGGTGACCAAATAATTCGCTCTTGTTGTACAGAATATTACTCAACCAATCGTGAACGATTTTGGCCCGATGATATGATGCATTGTCGTCATCGAAAAGTACATAGTTGTTTGGGAACATGAAGACCACGCATGGATATAAATGGTCTCCAAGTACCTGACCATAAACATTTACAGCCAATGGTCGGATCAGTTTACACCTTGCAGTCTGCAGTTTCACACGGCTCACGATAGTACAAATAAAATCCCCCCCCCCCCTCTTTTTCTTTGTAACTGCCTCAACGATATGAACGTATTCCTGCTACCTTTGGTAGCATAAATTTTGGATGTCATGATGTTATGGGTTTCTGACATATAAGTATATTCCATACCAGGATGGAGCCACTACCAGCTTGCACAATGAGTTAATGACAACCTGGATCCACTGACATATCTCATCAACGTCTGACTTTACTCCAATGTTCGTACAGATACGTCTAACATATGCCCCACATTATTGAGAGTTGCCGTTCTTTGACGCAGTGTTGGTAGTCTGTTAACACTGACCTGTTAACACCTCGACGCAGATCTCGATGCCGGTCGCGGTTATTAAGTAGACACAGTCGGCCACTGCTTTTCAATGGCGAGAAATAAAGCCGGAAACTTGTCGGCACATTCTTGATCTAGTGGATCAAGGACTGTTTAATTAACGAACAATTTCCGAAATGGAATGCCTCTTGCATCTAACTCCAATTACCGTCCCGTGTTCAAAGTCTGTTAATTCATGTCGTGCGCCTTAAAAACGTCAGAAAACCTTTCACATGGCTCACGAGAATACAAATAACCCCCCTCCTTTTTTTTTGTCACTACCTCATAATCTGAACGTATTCCTGCTACCTAAGTAGCATAAATTTTGGGTGTCATGATGTTATTGGTTTTAGGATCACTTTATTTTGCACTTTAGGGGGAAAGGGCAAGAGACGCCACATGTGATGCCCTATGGTTTAAAGAAACCCCTGAGAGTTCGTATGTGTTATTTTGTTCTGCCCGGTTGGCCAGCAGTTGTGTGAACAGTTGGAGGATTTGGCTGAGTTGCTCGTCTCGTCGTGTTTCTCCATGGGAAATGCAATCGTCTTTGGCAGATGCAGTTGTGGCATCATCCGTGATCTGTGTGTGTTTGGACGATTGGCCATCTGGTTTTGCTGAAGCTGGAAATCAACTGGTCTGTCGTTGGTGTGCATGAATGTAGATTCAGGTGACAATGGTTAAATTCCTTGGGGTAGTCGGCATCTCGCCTCTCTTGACGCATTTTGTCTTCTGTTCGGCTGTTCTTGTTGTTTTGATTACGAATTCTGTTGATAAAAACTTGTAGTTTCCACCTCACGGGGCAGCCACAAGAACACGCTGCACGATCTAGACAGCAGATGACGCAATTTGGTGTGGCCTGTCATGGTAGTGTGAATTCCTTGACATTGTGTTCTTCCAACTTCGAACACATCGCTGTTTGGCTTGACAGTATGCCACCATGTATCGAAAACCTTGGCAGTTAAAGCATTGTTGTATGATGGGTCGCTGGTTGCTTCTTCTTAGGGGCAGTTCTTGGCTTTTGGTCGGTACAGGTTTTGGTTGATGGAGGGGCCCTAACTCTGCATGGCACATTTATACATATCTTCCGCAGTGCTGTCGCCATCAGTGTATTTGCAAGTTTCTATCACATGACTTTTGGTATGAGTCCAGTCTTGCGCAATTAAGTTTTCACATTCTAATGCATTAAAGACCCAAAGGGTATCCCGAGGACATGTAATCCTCTCAAATTACATATATCATGATGACTTCTTCCTGAGTAAAATATTCCGGAGGTAAAATAGTCCCCCAATCGGATCTCCGGGTGAGGACTGCTCTGGGAGGAGTCATCAGAATGTATATAAACATTCTACGAGTCGGAGCATGGAATGTTAGAAGTCTCAATAGGGCGGGCAGGTTAGAAAACTTAAAAAGGGAGATGGAACAACTTAAGTTAGATGTTGTTGGGATTAGTGAGATTAAATGGAAGGACGCACAGGATTTCTGGTCTGGGGAACACAGAATAATTAGCACACAAGCTGTCAATGGAGTCACTGGTGTAGGATTTGTAATGAACAAGAAAGTAGGGAAACGGGTGAGCTATTATGAACAGTTTAGTGGCAGGATTATCTTGATAAGGTTAGAAACTAAGCCCGTCCCAACCACATTAGTACAAGTGTATATGCCAACGTCACAGGAATATGACGAAGAAATGACGCTGAAATTGAAGAATTAATCCAATATGTGAAGGGTGAAGAAAATCTAATAATAATGGGTGATTGGTATGCAATAGTGGGAGAAGGAAAAGAGAGGAATACTGTAGGAAGTTTTGATCTAGGAGAAAGAAATGAGCGAGGAAGCAGGTTGCTAGAATTTTGTGAAAGATATAAGGTAGTAGTGGCAAACACACAGTTTAAGAACCATGCAAGAAGAATATACACCTGGAAACGTCCTGGGAATTCAGGCAGATATCAGATTATATCATGGTAAAACAGAGATTCAGGAATCAAGTTCTAGACTGTAAAGCGTACCCAGGAGCAGACATAGACTCTGACCATAATTTGATAATAATGGAGTGCAGGCTGGAATTTAAGCGAATAAGGAAGCAGTATAAGCAGAACAGACTGGAAGTGAATAAACTGAAACAATCTAGCACGAGAGAAAAATTTGCAGAAATGGTAGACTTGGGTCTAAGAAGTAACTCTGAAAGGAGCTCAACCGAGGACGAATGGAATGCATTAAATACCGAAATAATGAAAGCTGGGAAAGAAACGTTAGGTTTTAGGGAACAAGCTGCCCGAAAACCTTGGATCACAGAAGAAATTTTGGAGCTGATGGATCAGAGGAGAAGGTACAAAAATGCTCAGGATGAAGCAGGAAGAGAGCCGTAAAGGCAATTTAGAAATCAAATAAATAGGAAATGCAAAATAGCAAAAGAAAAATGGCTACAAGAAAAGTGTGAAGAAGTAGAAAAGGAATTGGTGGTAGGGAAATTTGATGTTGCATATAGAAAGATCAAACAGAATTTTGGAGAATGAAGAAAAGAGGTATGAACATTAAAGCTGCCGATGGGAAACCTATTTAAAACTCAGAAGATAGATCTAACCGATGGAAGGAATACATTGAGAAACTGTATGTGGACGACGACTTGAACAATAGTGTAATGGAAAGGGAAGGCGATGTCGACATTGATGACTTAGGAGATCCTGTTTTGAGGACAGAATTTAATAAAGCTCTGAATGACTTGAAAGCAAATAAGGCAGCTGGAATTGATGAGATCCCTGCAGAACATCTTAAATCTCTAGGAGAGGAAGGAATCGAAAGATTATTCAAGCTGATATCAAAACATTATGAAACAGGAGAAATTCCAACTGATTTTAATAAAAATATCATCTTCAGACTTACAAAGAAAGTACAAGCCGACAAATGTGAGAATTATCGCACCATTAGTCTAACATCACATGCTTCAAAATTACTGACTAGAATAATATACAGAAGGATGAAAAGGGTAGTAGAGGACATAGTAGGTGAAGATCAGTTTGGGTTTAGGAAAAATCGCGGTACAAGGGAAGCAATTCTGTCTTTAAGATTAATACTTGAAGGGCAGATCAAGAAAAACAAACATACTTTTATGGCATTTGTTGATTTAGAAAAAGCTTTTGATAATGTTAGGTGACACAAGATGTTCAAAATTTTAAAGAAGTCAGGTCTGAAGTATCGAGATAGAAGAATACTCTATAATCTATGTAAGAATCAAGTGGCTATCATAAAAGTAGAGAATCACGAGAGACATGCATCAGTTAAAAAGGGTGTGAGACAAGGTTGTAGTCTATCCCCGTTAATATTCAATTTGTATGTAGAAGAAGTAGTGAACAAAGTCAAAGAAAAATTTCCCTGTGGCATAAGTTTTCAGGGAGAAAAAATCAGATTGCTACGATTTGCTGATGACATTGTCTTGTTATCAGAGAAGGCTGAGGATATTGAGAAGTTATTGAATGGCATGAACTAAATACTGAAGGAAGATTTTGGACTGAATATAAATCAAAGCAAAACAAAAGTGATGAAAAGTAGCAGGAATGATACGAATATTAGTAGATTAAATATAATAATACGATCGGATGCAATAGGAGAAGTAAATGAGTTCTGTTACTTGGGAAGCAAAATAACAACCGATGGCCGAAGCAGGAATGATGTTAAAAGCAGAATAGCACTAGCAAAAAAAGCGTTCATGAAAAGAGAAACCTTCTAGTTTCAAATTTTGATCTAAGAATTAGAAAGAACTTTTTAAAACTCTATGTGTGGAGCACAGCACTTTACGGTAGCGAAACATGGACTTTAGGAATACCGGAAATAAAGAAAATTGAAGCATTTGAAAATGTGGTGCTACAGAAGAATGCTGAAAATTAGGTGGACAAACAAAGTAAGAAATGGACGAGGTTTGGTAATGATGGGTGAGAAAAGAAGTTTTTGGAAGAAGCTTACAGAAAGAAGAGACAGGCTGGTAGGTCATATTTTGAGACATGCTGGATTGGAGGGAACAGTGGAAGGTAAGAACTGTAGAGGAAGACAGAGATTAGAATATATGAAGCAGATAATTGAGGACCTGGGTTGTAAGGGGTATGTAGAAACAGGGCCATCGCTAGGATTCTCGAGCCCCGGGCAAGCGTTCTTAGCCCCGCCTTCCTCCCCGAAAAATTTTTTAATTTAAATTTTAGTTTTTTGGAAAATCTAGAAAATATTAATACAAAAATGTTTAAAATGATAGGCGCGATTCTTAACACTTGCGTTTGATTTCTATTTAGATAGCCATCCATGTCGGTAGGCCCCCTTCGGGGGCTCTGTCCCCGGGTACTTTTGCCCCGCTTACCCCTCCTTAACGCCGGCCCTGTGTAAAATTGAAGAGGTTACCACAGGATAGGAAGGGATGGATGATTGCATCAAACCAGTCGAAAGACTGACGACAGTAAAAAAAAAAAAGTCCTCCATACTTAGCACAAAAAACCCATTAACAATCAGATGTATTGAAGATAGTAATCATCTCATCCATTAGAATATAATGTACAATGAATTAAGAGCTCTTTCAATAAACTGACGTGCATGGGTGGCAAAGTAACACCTAATTAAAAAAAGTTTGGTTGTTTTGCTCGGGCTAGACTATTTTTAGTATTTTTTATTTAAATATATGATGAGATCAATATTTGGAAAAAATCGAATTGTAGGGTAGTAATATTTTCGAGACAGACCTCGTTCTGGCCTCGCATTCGAGAGGACGTGGGTTTGAATCCCCGTCCGGGCATCCAGATTTGGGTTTTTCATGGTTCCCCGAAATCAATCCAGGCGAATGCCGGGATGCTTCCTTCAAAAAGGCCATGGCCGAATTCCTTCCAGTACCTTGTCCCCAGTCCCATCCCGCCTCTAATGACCTTAGCCGCCGACGAGTCATGTGACATACAAACACTGAGTTGTACGACTGTAGTGCTCCGTTTACCTTCGAGTACGGAATCCCGAAAGTACAACTTGTAAAAATTTAATCCCGTATGATAGTGAATGCAATCAGTTCACAGTACCAATTAATTAAAAGGCAATCATGCTAAGGGGGATAAATGAGTGTGTGTATCTAAAACGACGTTCGTCAAGGCTTATGTTATGTTAGCCTCTTTCGACGGAGAAGGGTAACTATGTATGCATTCGCCTAGAAGAGTGTTCAAAACCTCCTAGAAACAACGATCAGCATTACCACCCGCAACAATTGATGTCATGTGCGTCGTGCCTTCACAGCGACAGTACGAGTGTTAACACTTGGCTACAGCTATAACAGAATAGAAAGAGATTTGCTTTGACAGAATTGAGAAATCACCAACCGAGCCCTCGTGGTACTCGTGCGTTCCATGGGAGAAGTTGAGCCTCGCGATGCCGAGTCCAGCCTCGAGCAGGTCGTCGAGCACATCAGGGTCCGTGGAAGCGGGACCCAGCGTGCATATGATGCCCGTCAGTCTGTAAGGCGCACACTGCGAGTGAACGCTCAGGAGGGAGTTGTGCTCCAGCAAGCCCAGCGTGCACAATGCCCTGCCCTGCTGATCGTCTCGCTCCTTGGCGACTGTCTTCCACGGTTCTACTTTCTCCTCGTCGCCCATTGCCTCGTCCTTTTAAGCAAGATTTTCTCTGTAACATTTAGGATACAATGAGCTAAAAAATTACCGTTCAGCATTAATAATTACTACTATTTTTTCTCAAGAAACTTACCGTGAAATAATTAACAGTCATCTATAGGAATTTTTTGTGACGTGTCTGAAGGTTCAGATGATTAAATTGAAATATTGTGACATAAAAGACATACAATCTGATTTACAAATTAGGTTATTTAACAGTTTATTACAAATGACTGTCGGAGTATATGTACCGCTATGAATATTTCCTGGATGAGTAGGGAAACTCTCATAGTTTGGTTCTGTATCATAGACCATTCAGTAGTTACTGGTACGTTTTTCCCCGCCATATGATAATGTTTCTAATAGCGATCACGAGAAATCATTTTATAGCCTCGAATGTCAAACTCGATTTGCTACTAATGTCCGACGTCATTTTCGGATTAGATCTGGAAAGGAACAGCCATCCTACTACTTCATACTTAAATGATATGCACAGTTTGTTGAAAACTGGGTGGCTGTGTAAAGGAAACAGCAACGGCATCCCCCGTGTCGGAATCAGAGAAACTTTACAATGCAGCGCTAGGAAACTGTTCAGTCTGCCAGTAAAGGCCCCTGCCAGGCAGACCTCACACACAACGCGCCTGCACGCCGGGATACATATACGACTCCAAACAGGCGCAGAGACATCAAAACAAACCAGGAAAACAAATAGAATCATCTAGAAGCTAAGTGGGACTATTTCTTACAGAGGTCGCCGTACTACCACACAACGGAATTCCTGCGCCAGGCCGCCTATATAAGCGTAGCCGGCCGCTCCACCGCCAGTTCCGGCCTGACCGCGGAACCAGCTTCAACTACAGAAGACCACCGGTAGTTCGCGAGAAGTAGAAGCCGTCTCTCTCTACCCCGGATCAGGACCAGGCTAAATTTCTCGACGGTCATCCGCTAACTGTACCACATTTGTTATTGTTTATCAGTGTTTTGTGTACATAGTAATAAACCTCAAGGAACCATTAAGTGTAGTTCACTTCAGTGGCGACGAGGATGGGATGCCTTTTCCCACTTCCCATATGTCGTCCGTTGCTCCACAATCACCACAGAGGTCACCATTTCAGCCCTCACGAAGATCTTTTCCATCGAAGGATTACCATACGCTATCGTCACAGATAACGGACCGCAATTTCGAAGTCGGGAATTCCTATCCTTCTGTACCGCCAACAATATCCAACACCTCCTCACTCCGCCCTTCCACCCCCAATCTAACGGGGAGGCGGAACGGCTAGTCAGAACATTCAAAACCCAAATGACCAAATACACCACAAGTCACAAACTCGAAGAGGCATTGACACTCTTCCTCAGTTCCTATCGAACCACTCCAGTGGGGGCCAAAAGCCCGGCGGAATTGCTGCATGGCCGCCAACCTCGCACTCTCCTCCATCTCCTCTTACCCCCGCCCAAAGTACAGGTACCTTCGGGCCCATTCCGTTTCACCCCGGGCTCCCTAGTCTGGGCCCGCGGGTTTGGCTCCCGGGCCGGTTGGCTTCCGGGGGTCATCCAGCGGTCCCGGGGCCACCAACTGTTCGACGTCAGCCTGGATGGCCGGATAGTGCGACGCCATCGAAACCAACTACGTCCCCGCTACCCCACGGCACCGTCCTCTTCCACCACGGCACGGCCATCCACTTCTTCCTCTCCTTCCCTGCCACCTCCACCACTCCTGCCGTCTAACCGTTGCTCAGGGACAGTTACAGCGCCACCAACGACGCCACAACCTGTCGGTCGCTCCGACACCCTTCAGCCGCAGCCTCTCGACCACCTGCGGGGACCATCTTCAGCGCCCCCCGTACAGCCCCCGGCCATCGACGCCGACGAACCGATGCCGTTAGCTCCACAAGTACCTCCACCACAACCTGCACCACGACGCAGGTCGGCACGCATCGCCAGGGGAACAGCTCCGTACTCCCCTGGAGGTAGCCTTCATAGTCTGCTCCAGGGCGCCGCGGCAGACGACCTCGCAGACGTCGCAGACATCGCTTCCCCCCCCCCCCCCCCCCGGGAGGGAGGTATGTTCAGTCTGCCAGTAAAGGCCCCTGCCAGGCAGACCTCACACACAACGCGCCTGCACGCCGGG
Organism: Vandiemenella viatica; assembly: GCA_031002005.1. Taxonomy (NCBI): domain Eukaryota; kingdom Metazoa; phylum Arthropoda; class Insecta; order Orthoptera; family Morabidae; genus Vandiemenella; species Vandiemenella viatica. The sequence goes on from JARYHS010011408.1 coordinate 33,641,656, forward strand.
ATACATATACGACTCCAAACAGGCGCAGAGACATCAAAACAAACCAGGAAAACAAATAGAATCATCTAGAAGCTAAGTGGGACTATTTCTTACAGAGGTCGCCGTACTACCACACAACGGAATTCCTGCGCCAGGCCGCCTATATAAGCGTAGCCGGCCGCTCCACCGCCAGTTCCGGTCTGACCGCGGAACAAGCTTCAACTACAGAAGACCACCGGAAGTTCGCGAGAAGTAGAAGCCGTCTCTCTCTACCCCGGATCAGGACCAGGCTAAAATTCTCGACGGTCATCCGCTAACTGTACCACATTTCTTATTGTTTATCAGTGTTTTGTGTACATAGTAATAAACCTCAAGGAACCATTAAGTGTAGTTCACTTCAGAAACCTTCTGCAAAAGCAGGATCCACAATTTGGAAAGTATGTATTGCTGCAATGTGTGTGGGGAAAATGGACTACCGGGTGGAATTGTGCAGAGTGACAAATGGCACACATCTCAAACATCTGTAACACAATTTAAAAAAAAAAAAAGGTTTTTGTACATAATTAAACAAGATTCTTATTTCTATCTCAGTTGTGCTATGGGCACTGATTTTTTTGTAATTTCCGTTTACATCACTAGACACGAAGGAGTCTTTATGGAAAACTATTGAATGTGATGTTATTAAAGGTTTCTAGTAAATACCAGGTCCAAGGTTAATTTCTACTTACATAACTGACTAATTACTTACTCCTTGCAAATGATAAAAAAATTATAAGTGAACAAATAGTGTGTGTATTAAGCTATTAAATTCGTAAAAAGTTCTCAAGCAGCATCAAAATGTTGCCCTTCTGGGACGTTCAAGGGTATAGTCTACAGTTTTTCGCCTTAATTTTCAACCAGCCGAAGTAAACCGGCGGGCTGGACCCTCGCAATGACGACAATTCTATCGAAGGGCATCATTTTTGCTGCAGTACATACAACTGTATATATAAGTGGTATACAGCACACTGCCTGCAGAAGAAGCGTTGATCAGAAGCGAAACATGCCGGGTACTTTGCAAGCTTAAGCTATCCTAATTAGACACCTTAAGGGAGGAATGGTGCGCTTTATGGGAACTGAAGAACAACAATAATGTTCTAATTCTTCTGGTAAACAAAGGAAACTTCTCGGTAGTTTGTGCAAGGTTATCTACCGTAGAAAAACGGTACAAATATTGTAGGACCAAGCATACAAGAAGATAACCAGACACTCAATGTCTAAGTTTACCAATATGTCGGCAAGGCTTCTTCGATCCTCAAAACCACCTGAAAATTTGACGAGACGTGCACTCAACTTCATATTACAATGTTCCATTGGTTATACTGGCTTCCAAAGTTTACAAAGAAGGAGTGTCAATGCGACCCATTTTAAGTGCAGTGGATAGCCCAACGTACCATCTGGACCAGGATGTTAAGGACATTCTGAGTCAAGAAGTGCGGTCGACATGTACAAAATTCCAGTGAATATGTAAAGATATCTGACAGGCAAATTAATGATGGACACATTTGAACTGTGAAGATTTTTCAACATGCTCTGACAACCAGCTTTTCCCGGTTTGAAGAAAATTGCTATGAGAAAGTGTATGGGGTAGCAATGAGCTCACCATTATTAGGCCTAGCTACCGACACTAGAGGGCGAACGGAATGCTCGAAGCTGGTATTGAAATATTTATTTTAATGTGTCATATGGAAGAACAATGTATAGTCTGCCTATTTCCATTTTTCATATACTATGGCTTTGGTGTACTGCGCAAAATAAATTCTGCGCTTTGTCGTGGACTGGAACTTCGCCTACCAATTATTTAATTTACTGACAAATTCTTTGAAGAGTGCAACATGTTCTGTACAACGACCATCTGCTGTGAAATGCGGATAGGTTTTCTTACCAGATGCGTAAGCTTCCTCTGCCGTATCCAACTAACGGTTAAGGTTTAAAAGTTTAACGTGGAACCTGAACCACGGAGCGTCCTAATATTTTCATAATAAGAAAGCTAATTCAGGGTGAGACTGGGAATCGAACCAGATACCTCTCGATCGCATTGACCAACCGAGCCATCTCATTGTTCAAGTGCGAATTAGCAAGAATGTTTTCTCAAGCTCTCTTCTATCATCCCGCGTAAAATTTAATTTAATTTTAATTTAATTAAGATGAAGCCCATGCTCCGGTGGCAATTATCCTACACACCCATTTTCCCCATTCCCGTACACGCCTATTTTTGTCCTCTACAAATTTCAACTTACTACGCCTTATTACCAGTTTACACCTCATATACTTCCATGACTCTCTTCACCCTGCCCCTGTCTTGCAATGAATCCCATTCCAGCTCCTTTATCATGTCAGTTATTGATAGCGTTCTGGGGTAATTTCCAGAGACAAATCTAGCAGCCCCTCCAATCCCTGAATCTGATACACAAAATGTGGGTCCCATTCTACACCACCATAGTCAAGCAATGATCTAACCGAAGTTTTGCAACCCATTTTCCTTACTTCTCTGGTGCATCCTCTCATCACTCTCTTCAGCAAGTGAAGGTTTTTGAAACCTTTTCCTGCTACCTGCCCAATGTGTCTTGTCCAGTTGAGTTTCTTATCACATAATAATATCACATAATATAATTGGGATTTACATTTAAAGACCTCAACAAGCAATTCTATCCCCACCTCATAATCAATCTTTAGTTGTCTAGCTGTGTATCTAATAAGCTGACATTTCTTGGAATTTACCTTCATTCCATTTTGACCTACGCAGCTAGATATCCTGGGCAGATCACCCTGCAGCTGTTCACTGCTTCAACTCCTTATTTTACATTATGTCATCTGTAAACAAACTGACTTCTGACAATAGACCATCAACACAGTCATTCATTAGAATAACAAATAGCGATATTCGCAATACGCAACCCTGTTACGCTCCTATTTTAACTTCCAATTCTTTTGATACTGTGTTTCCAACCCTAACGTTTTGCTTTCTACCTTTGTACAATTCTTCTACCCAGCAAACAACTTTTTCATCCACTCCAATAGTTTTTACCTTATTTATCACCACTCTGTCAAAAGTTCTAGCCATTTCAAAATGTCATAAAACTGTTTTAGTTTGTCACTATCGATGACATGCGGACGGCACAAATCGATGAAGTCAATGAATAAATCTTTTGGACGGTCGTTTTTTTTAAAAACAAAAAAAAACTGAAATTGGAAGTCTATCCTTCTATTTAAGCTGACTACGCCAAATGATTACTCTTTGCCGACAGTGACAATTATATGCTAAACACCAAAATTATAAATTAATTTTATAAATCACTAAATAACCGCTATAAAAAAATGCTATTTCCTAAATTTACCATATAATAAAAACAAATTTTTATTTAATTACTCGCTTTCTTATTAAAATAAACTATGCCATAATTGCGTCTTTGATATCAATCTTTGTTATTTCGAAATGTCTCTGTTTGTTTACATCGTACATCGCTGGCGTACAGTGAGCTTACACGGTTCAACCTCCATGGTTCAAGTTTACGTCGCGATACACACGTTGCTAACTTAGAATAAAATGATTGTATTAATGCGTGCGTGATTGAGGCTTTGAATTTGTAGCGCCAATATTAGCGGATATTGTGGTTTGGTTGAAATCAGCCTGGACCATAATGAAAACTGAATCTTTTTGTCACAGCTAGTGTTGTAAAAAACGTTTTTTTTTCTGACTTGAAAAAAAAAAAACACGAAAAAAAACTGTAAAAAAAAACCATGTTTTTTTCTGGGACATGTTTTTTTTCATAACTACTAAAGTTCAAAATTTTAAGACATTTATCGTTTAATATGACTGTTTTAGAGTTTATACTAAGTACTTATCTTAATTTTTAAATCTACTATACTTTTCTGGTTCAGTAGGAATAAAAAAATTACAAAAATATTGGCAACATTGACTGAAGTTTTCTTTTACGAACGGGGACTTCCCGAAAAGGCTACGTTGCGCGAGGAGGAATCCCCGTTCCCCATTGTTTGGATTGATACTTGCTATTTGAACTAGTGCTGGCAGGACTGCGAAATTATCTGTACACCTACGGATCTTTTCAAAAAATTAGGAATTTTATATTTATCTACGGTTGTTTGCCTCTTATTATTACTTATTGTGCTTTCCTTATATTCGTATACTTGTTAAACTCGCAGCGTGTAGTGATACTGAGTCATTAGATTGTCAGTAATTATGAATCATTTCCTTGCAACCGTTGGCATAAACCAGGGGTCCCCAAAGTGGTCGGTATCGACCCCTGGGGGTCGATAAGAGTTCTCCGGGGGTCGATTAATACCCGGGGGTCGAAAGGGGGTCGTTGATAATAAAGAGGATCAGTTAAATGGTCTAGGAAAAAAATTGGAATATTCCAACAAAAATCCAAAATAACTGACTACCCCCGTTATAATTTGAGTTTTATCGAAGCCTGAGTCGCTTTAGGTATGTGTTAAGGAGAAAACATACTGGAGCGGAGAGCAGAGCAACAACGAGAGCGAAAAACAAAGCAGCGAAAACAAATAAACCAATTGGATTGTTGCGGTGACTCATACTGGGGCGCAAAGCGTTGAGGTAATAATGGAGCAAAGCTTAGCGTTCAAACTGTTTGATTTCGCCGCTTTATTCTTGCTGGTTTGCTAGTGGTTGTTTCTGTGAGAAACGAATGTAGACCAATTTACGAAGTGTGTCTCTTCTAAGGTCCGTCTTTGGGATATGAAAGAAGTTCAACATCACAATTATTTTATTTTAGTTGAGCTACGTGATGAACTCAACAAGTATTAAAACTTTATTTTTTATTTACTTCGGGTATTTAAACATTTTATATTAGGGAGGACGCTGGTTCGAATCCCCGTCCAGGCATCCGGTTTTGGGTTTTCCATGATTTCCCCAAATCACTCAAGGCTAATGCCGAGATGCTTCCTCCAAAAAGCCATGGCCGAATTCCTTCCAGTTCCATCCCGCCTCTAATGACTGCGCTGTCGACGAGACGTAACGAGAGAACGCTGCTGGTTCATTATACACAAATTGCACTGTTAAACTCTAGTGTCGTTTCCACTCTATGTATCGTATATTTAAATGTAGATTTTGTCCTTTACATAGAAGATATCGTAATACACCGAAAACCATTAAATTTAGATACTTCTTTTTTTATCTTTTTCCTATCTAATTCTATTGAATAGGTTACTTTTAGATGTAATTATTATTCCTTCAAGTCTAGATATCTATTGTTAGGAAACGGAACAACAATGCACTCTGAGAAAGAACAGGCAGTTCTCTTATAGCTCGTGCGGTAACAAGTTGCGTCTCTTACTGTTGCTGTTTTGTTGTGCTGCGATCGTATCGTGTTGTTCATATTATAAATCTGAGTTTAATACCTACAATGTCGTCTACCAGTGCTAAGAAGAAAAGCAGACAATATTCACACGAGTATTTGAAATATGGTTTTGTGCCATCTTCTGCTAATGAAACTATTCCTATGGTGCTTGTTATGTGAAAAAAAAAAACTTTCACCAGCAATGATGCTATGAAGCCGGGCGAAAATGAAAGACCACTTGGAAAGGATCCATTATGATAAGAAAAATCAAAGATATTGAGTATTTCAAAATGCTAGGAGAGAAATTGAGGAGATCGGCCAATTAAGTACATATTTGAATGAAGTTCATCTGCTAGCGATTGATAGTGAAGAGGACTGAGGACACCCCCCCATCAGAATCTCTCTTATACATAGCAAAGAAAGGCCAAACCGTACACTATTGGTGAAGAGATTGTTGAGTACCAGCTATAAAAGATGTAATTGAACGATATTATGAGAAAGACTATCAACCTATTTTTTAAAGTGCATTACCATTGAGAGCCAAATACTGTGCAGCGACGATATAGAGGAAATGGCCGAGGATGTGGAAAGATCTCTTGACCTCTGAGGCTTCCAGCATTGTAAGTTTGCTGATCAACTTGACGAATCAACTTTCGGAAGTTCCAAATCTTTTCCATGGCTTATGTTTTGGTTCCATAGTTCATCCTGAATGACACTGTTGATGAATTTCTGTTTGCTAAATATCATCAGACTGATTCAAAAGGTGAGACAATTTTTTATGTTTGCAAGATTACCTGCTATGGTAGGCCGTTATGGAGGATTTTCGTCTTTCTGAAGGAAAGGTTCCTAATGTACAGTACGTTACCGTTCACTGTGTCCTACACAGGCAGCATCTTGTAGCCAAAAATTGAGTGGCGAGATGCATGATACTCTAAAAGTGTTCATTACGTCAATTAATAAAATTAAAGCTCATCCTCTCAATTCCCGACTGTTTTCGAAGTTATGTGAAGAAAATGATGAACCTTTCAAATCAATTACTTTTGCACACTGAGGTAAGGTGGTTGTCAAGAGGTGATAGTTTGCAGAGGCTTGTTGACTTGTACAACTCGTCTGCAGAGTTTCTTAAGAATGTGGATCCATTACTATGTGACGAGTTAAAACAGTGCAAGAACCATCTTGTTCTATTTAGCAGATCTTTATTCGAAATTTAACGAAGTACAGAAGCGTTTGCAAGGAAAAAAATGTTACAACTGTTCAAGCTCGAACAATTATAATGGCCTTTCAACTAAAAATTGACCTGTTAAAATCTTCACTGGCACGTAAAGATTTTAAATATTTTTCAAACTTTCGACTACTAAAAGAAAATGAAGAGATACCCGACCGTGATTTGGAGATATATATTAAACATCTCGATAAATTAAGAGAAGACTTCAAAGCACGTTTCGAAGACATGCATGTTCCTGAATGGTTTGCTTCTACATTTGATGTTAAAAATTGATAATGAAGGTAATGAACGTGGCTTAGAAGATGAACTGATTGAAATATGTGTAGATCTGGAAGCTAAAGCGTTGTTTAAAATAAAAACTCTCAGCGAATTTTGGAGCAATAACAATATTGCTACAAAATACCCCAAGCTCAGAGCAGAAGCCGAACCTTTCTTACTTGCATTCTTAACATCATACATCCTTGAAGCTGGCTTTAGCCACGCGAACGCTATTTTGACAAAACAGAGAAACAGACTGAACTTGGAAAACCGTGGTGACTTGCGACTAAAACTTACCAATTTTCAACCGAACATCAGTAATCTTGCTGCTGCCCTTCAGACCCATCCATCTCGCTAATATCAACTACTTTAATAAAAAGGTATGTTAACATATTTTTAATGTATTCAATAGTAGTCGTAAAATGGAAGATGTTTTTTCATCGAATATAATTTATTTAAATTTTCAATGATTGTTTTGTGTTTTACATTTTATGACACGGCTATAGGCTAGTTTCCATCCATCTATAATTTTGTTATTATTTTTTACGATTATAATAGCAGTGTAAAAATCTCCTTTTTTATTAGTGTTGTTGGGTGGATTTTTTAAGGTGTGGGAACTATAAATACTTTCTTTGGGTTGTTATGCAAGTCTCCTTATCGCTTAGCCTCAAAAATGCTAAAAAATTATTTAAAATTTTCATCAGTGGCGGATCCAGAAATTTTTCGAACCGGGGCAAAAACTGTAGGAATGCTGCCCTTGCAACATTATTTGCAGCTCCCATTTTTGCCGTCTGACCCCAAGTGTCGCCACCTCGATTATCGGCTGAACACATTGTTGTCGCAGCCCCGATTGTTGGTCAAACTCATTGATGTCCTGCCCGGCGCCTCCCCCCCCCCGATTGTTGGTCAAACTCATTGTTGTCGCCGCCCGGCGCCCAGTGTACTAGTAGAGCTAAAAAAAGATTTCCGCGACTTAAATCGCCGCCCTTCAAACATGATTTTGCCGCCCCCTTGAAGTTGGCACCCCGGTGTACACCCCCCCCCCCCCAGATCCGGCACTGGTTTTTATTAAACGTTTAATCTGGGGGTCGATGAGAAGACAAATGTTCTATGAGGGGGTCGACGTGATAAAAAGATTGGGACCCCTGGCACAAACCAACGATTGAAAATAAATACAGCTCCTATTTTGTGTGAAAATAGATTTCAATTCAAACTTAAAAGACCTTAATACAGAACTATATGCACAGTGTGTACTTTGCTCACAATTTAAAATTGCAATCTCGAAAACTTTTGCGTACAATACAACCAGTAAAAGAAAATGTAACTATTTCTTAAGTTATGGATCTAGAGGAGACAGAAGAAGAAACAAAAAATTCCGACTGCGACCGAACTAGTGTTGGTATTACTGATACTAGTGAATGTGGTACTGACATAGAGGATGAATAAAAAATTTGTTACCTATGGAGATACATTTATGAATCATTCTGTAAGACATTATATGATTTAGTAAGATTTAAAACACACATGTAAAATGTAAGTTCCGTAAATAAAACTATAATTTATCAAATATATTGTTTTTTTTAAAAAAAAAAAAAAAAACAAATTTAGAAAAAAAAAACGAGGGTGCTAAGTTTTTTTTCATGTTTTTTTTCACAAATCTGAAAAAAAACATTATTTTTTTTTAGTTTGCAACACTAGTCACTGGCTTGAGAAATTTAGTTATCAGTTATTTAAGCAACTTTCATAAGCACTATGTCACGTTATGACGTTATGTATCGCGACGTAAACTACTCTCGCTTACACGACCGCTATAAAAATAGATGTTGCTAACCAGACAACATAGCCTTTCCGTTTCTCCGAAATTACTGGAATGGTTTCAAAAAGCCATTGGCGAATTCCTTCACGTTCCTTGTTCTCAGCATTTTTACGCCTCTAATGACGATGTCGACAAGGCGTTATACGGCTTTTCTACGATAACCATGACCCCGCAGTTTTGTCGATGGACTCTTATGTAACTCGACGAGACAGATCGAAAGTGAAGAGTAAAATTTTTTGATATCTCATTTAGTTCTCGAGATATCGAATGCCAAAATTTAGTTATAATATAGTTTCTTGTGCCTTTGGCAACGTTTTTCTTCAGGTCCAGGCTACATTTCAACCTAACGACACCGCAGGGAAGAAAAAAAAAACATCTATTATATATTTCCAATGTGGCTCTGGTGAAATTCTTTTTTTGCTCTAGCCTACCTCAATTTTGAGATACGATGTCTCCAAAACTGAGCAAGATATCAACAACAACAAAATATTTTTCACTGTCGATTTCTCTTATCTAAGTAGATAAAAATTCATCATCAAGTTTGGCTTTGCCGAAATTTTGATCTATGATTACGCTACTGGAGTTAACGTAGCCTTACTGATACTTTTATATGAATGATATTACAACATTAACAGTGATATAAACTTACCCCGAAGAAATATTTCACTCTATATAATAATCAGGCACTTCAGCCCCTAAACCACTTTATCGCGGATGGAAATAGTTAAATCATACACGATCTGTAATGGTGAACAATACATTCATTTCGCACTGGTATGTTGCTATATTATTCTTAGTATTGTAGTGAGTATAACACGAGAAACTAACGATGTAAGCTTTTAGAAACAGTTTCTCGTCTTGTCTATCCCAATAAAGCCACTAATCTGTGAAATAGATTATATTTTACGAGGAATATATATGTAAACGGAACAGGGATGAAAGTCAAAGAAATTTTATACTCTGTGTTAATACTTCCATTCACAAAAAACTGGAGTATTTTAATTTGATTAGGTCCTGATGATTGAGCAGTAGAAATTTGAATGCTTATATTACACGATTTTATCTAATCTTTAATAAACGCTCTTCTTCTTACTTGAGACCAAAATTTCATCATGAAATACTTGATTTCGACGTTTCAAAAATACTTGACATTTTCTGGAGACCTTACCAATGTCTTGTCTATTTTAGAAATAGCGACTTATGAATAATTTTAGGAATATCTCTGACAGATTTTGTTTAAACAATATTTATAGTACTGATAGCTGGACCTTATTAGATTAGGCCTATGTTAATATTCAAACATCTATTTGTTTTAGAAATTTTCCGTATAATTCTTTGCAAAACTAAAATTTTTTCATAGAATTTATTTGATTGTAACGTCCAAATAATAACCCTGATTAATTGATTCTACGTGATCACCATCTTCTACGTGATATAATGGTATGTCAAACTACCCCTTACTGGATTAATAAACAACAAATACAAGGTGCCAAGCATTGAATTTCTTGAGCGCACTGTTGCCAACCTCGTTTATAAAAATTCAACCAAGAAGTCCTTAAAACCGAATGAGATACAGCTTCTTATTCTCGAGAATCATGAAAACAAAACAAAAAACAGTTGTCCAGATAGCTGTTGCCGTCACTGATCCAGTTAACTCTGCTTATTATACGTCCATAACACAAAATATTGTACAACATTTTACAGTAATTGTTTCAGGTCTCCCATTTGACATGGGAAACCAAAGTACTCCGATTTCTGTCTCCGAAAGGTCCATATTTCCTTCCTCCATGGAACGGTCTCGATGCCATGGAGGAAGGAATATATGGAGACGAATTAACGACAAATCGCTGAGACCGCATATAAAAACTCGTCTCCTACTGCGCATGAGCAGCGGCCACTGGCGGCCATAGGAATCCCCCAAAACATTGGGCTGTTTGCACTGTGTATGCTGCTGTGAACATTTCATTTTTTAATATTTCAAAGCTTTTAATAATGCCAAGTTGTGTTGCATACGGTTGCACAAATAGACAAGATAGGAAACAACCTGGAATAACGTTTCGTAACTAAATCACATTTTAATTATTGTTCTTGATGTGTTTGATAGATAACTGCAAGATCAGAGCCTATCGCTATAAATTTATTAATTGCTCTCAGTAGGATGATATCGTTCTGAAATGTTTGTTGGTGTAGTGTAGACAATCAGCATATGTTACTACTTTGCACCTAAAAGGCTAGCCTTATTGTAAAGAAGTGCTGAAAGTCTAATTTAAGCGGTACATCGCGATACAGTGAATGTGCATACTTTAGTCCAGTTTCAGTTTATACTGAAATTAACTGCGATAATTTGTGCTGTGTGAACTACTAAACTTGATGAAGCAAACGTTGTTGTTACCCGAAATGTAGTTCACGATGTATTTCATGTGTTTAGATCTGTCCACATAGTTTGATTTTGTAGCTGCAATATTAATGGAAATGTGGGTAGGTTGAAGTGCGACGTGTACCAGAAGGGTACAAACAAGTTATTTATTATTAGTTGTTACAAATTTTATGAGCACTATGTTAGTGACACAATGTGTATCGCGATGTAAACTACTCCCATCTAAGCTTCTGACTTTTGATGTATGGTAAGAAGATAAATCCACTTATGTTGCTAGCAAAGTTACATAGGCCACTAACAGTACAATTCATCAGAGGAAAAGCCACAGCAAGATGGCAGAAACGTTAGGTTTTAACAAATCGACGCGGCTCCACACGGAGAACCAAGATATTACAACAGTACAATATCTTCTGAGTAAGCTCAGATGCTATGAGGTCTTTTGAAGGGTTCAATTTTTATTTAAAAAAAGTTCTAAACATTGACTTAACCTAACCTAACCACCCCAATTTGGAACAGCATATCTCGAGAACTAAGCGAGATATCGAAAATATATATTCTTCACTTTCGAGTTATCTCGTCATGTTACATAAGAATCTATCATCAAATTTTACCTTAGGGAAATTTTTCTTCTGAATTTCAACCCGAAACTCTTCTCTCTTGAGACAGTATATCTCGAAAACTAAGCACGACATCAAAAAAATTTATTCTTCATTTTTGATCTGTCTCGTCGAGTTACATAAAAACCCATCATCAAATTACGGTGCCAAGGTTGTCTTATGATTCCCATGAGGCCTTTCCACCGTGTTTCTACGGCCGAGAAATATGGCGGCCTCCCCACCCCACTTCTCTCTACCCGGTTTCACTCCAGTGCGTGGTGAAGGTCCCTTGCGTCGTCTCCATTTATTCCTTCCTCCATGCTCGATGCGTCCTTTGTCCACATAATGTGTAAATACTCTGTCTCTGAGACAGATATCGCGAGACATTGTCTCATAGTTTTGACAAGGCCTTAGATACACCAACAGATAAAATTTCCAAGCTTAAGCTTTTCACATTTCTATCACCGGCAGGTGTACATTGCGTGATAAAAATATTTCTACAGGCTGTCTCCACACAGCACTACTGATAAAATATAACGAACTTCCATAATCAAAACGATCTGCTACCAGATAATTCGTATATGTACAATAACATTTGATGACAAATACAACTGGACACATTGGTCTGGTAATAGGAAAAGTTTCAAAATCTTTCACTTGGAGAGAGTTGTGAGGGGATGTACTAGCGAAGTAAGAAAGTTGGGTTACAAAACGTTGGCCAGACCATTGCTTGAATATGGGAGTGTAGTACCGGACCCACACCAACATTTTGAGTATCAAATACAGGGGTTGGAGGGTGTGTAAAGAGGGGCTACTAGATATGTCCCTGGAATTTACCCCAGAACACAATCGGTAAGTGATAGGATAAAGGAGTCGGAATGGGATTCGTTGGAAGACAGGAGGAAGGTGAAGAGAATCATGGGATTGTATAAGAGGTATATTGGTGATGAGGCATGGAAGAATTATGAGAGGTGTATGGAGGGGAAAACATGACGACCACAAATTGGCACTCGATTTCAGACGTAAGGGCGTGGAAAGATTTTCTTTCATATGTAAGGGGGTCAGGGATTGTAATAAATTACCAAGATTAGGGATGACTAATTTACTAAAAATGGTAAATGAATTTAAAGTTGAAATTAGTAGTGGGAAAAGTAGGTGCGAAAAAGAAAGGGAAAAAATGGTTGAGCAGAGAAGATGGTGGGTGAGCAGTTAACGCTCTGGCCTCGCATTCGAGAGCATGTCGGTTAATCCCCGTCCTGGCATTCAGATTTGGGTTTTTCATGGTTTCCCAAATCACTCCATGCGAATGCCGAGATGCTTCCTTCGAAAGGCCATGGCCGAATTCCTTCCCGTTCCTTCACCTCAGTCCCATACCGCCTCTATGACCTAGAAATCGACGAAGCTTAAAGCCATAAGTAAAAAAAAAGTAGAACATTATTTTTCTTATCTTGTATATATTGGTAAGAGTATGCAGAAACAAGTTTTAGACCTCCGACACCTTCGGCATAATTTTCTGTGGCCAAAAACCGTCAAAGTTTGGTACTTTTTTCAGTTTTTCGTATATTACTCCTTCCTGATGAGTCATAGCAAGAAATATTTTATTTCCAGTTTGAAAGAGGACAAAATTTCCTACAACTTCTGTAGTACAAAGTTTTTTCTAAACTAAGCGAGTTATAATTCTTCGAAAATCAGCATAATTTCACATTCTTGCGAAAAGTTGGGTTCTTACCTCCTTTGTCGCTCAAAATGAGAACCCCTGCATATATAATTGATGTATAGATGTTTCTGTATTACATAGTGTATATATATACTTTTATTATTGATGGTCAACTCAATAATCATATGGCATTGTTGCCGGGAGATTCCGAAGGATTGTTCGGCCGCCAGGTGACAGTGTTTTTTCGATTCGCCGCGCAAAGCGTGTGTACTAACCAGGTAATAGTGCCGGGAATATGGAACCTACAGCTTAACGTGGAATCTTAACCGCAGAAGCGTTTTGGCTTACTTCATATTACACAACATGCTGTGGGAGAGCTGAAGGTCGGTTTGGCTTTTAAAAATCGCAAATGAGTCCGGGATTTCAATCTCCAGTAAGACGCGTTAACCACTGAGCTACCAGACCAATCTATTACTGATGATAATAGAGCGGAAATTAATGCATAATGGTATGGCACAAAGTTACTAACTCATAATAAATTCGTAATGAGATAAAAATTGGTCATAAAACAATTTCTTTTCCGTTTGTCCCGGCGCTAGAATTGTGTCTCATTCATCCATTGCATTAAGAGCAGCTTACTCGAGGTCCAAGAATACTTCCTCTCCTTCATCTACTTCCGTCTTAGAAATGTTTTCACGAGACAGAGCAAAGTAGTTTTCCCAAGCAGCTGAACAGAGCAGTCCTGATTTGCGACAGCTGCATGGCTGAGTACTACTAGATTTCCTGCAGGAGTAAACTCTGTCTTTTATTATTGTAACAGGAATAACGCTGGTCGAACCTTTCCTTCATCCCCATGCCAATGGGTAAGTTTCTCCACCCAGCCATGCTTGCACTTGGTATTTCGTGCGTATTGAGTGCAACGTTGCCGCATCTAACTTAAATGCAATTTTTGGGCAGATTTCGTAAACATTTCGTATCTGAGCCCTCCAATGTTCCACAAGCAATTATCCGTGCCGTTCCACAATGAGCTGTTCTCCTGCGTGTTCTCCAGATGCTAGTCTCTGGAGGCTAGGAGTTCTGAAAAATTAGCATGCATGGTACTTTGAGGTGTGGTTGGTACTGAATTAGGATGATATTGTATCACATCGTGTAAATGCATCGATGAAGAGGATAAGCGTGGGTTCAAACTTGTAGGAAGTGGTTGAGTACCATAAATCTGCCTCCTTACCTTTCCCTGGTTTATGGAAGTACAACTTCTCTTGTTACGAAGGCCCATTAGCAGAGCGAGATAGCCAATATACTCACTCAGAATTATCACACTGTCGGATTTACTGCTCGGCAAATAGCTCCGTCAGCGATCAGTCCTTCTGCATCTTCTTTTATCTGTTGAGCTTGGATGCCTCCTTTTTTAGTTTTAGCATTAGTATCAAAATTACACTGTTCTTGCTGCTCTCATTTGCTGCATCACTGCAGCACTTGTTTCCTCACTGAATATGAAGTCTGTTGAAGTATCTGATGTTTTCAAATGACGAAATCTTTCAGATAACTTTATTCCCCTCTGCGCATCATCACTTCGGTATCCGTCAAATATAACTGTATGTTGGATCTATTGTATAGTTCGTTCTCAATTAGGCTTCATATTTTCCACAGATGGAGCCAAGGTTTCCACTACGATGCCACATAACCTTATGCCGGAGGCATCTTCCATCCACAAAAAAAAAAAAAAAAAAAAAAAAAAAAAAAAAAAAAAAAAAAAAAAAAAAAAAAAAAAAAAAAAAATGTTGGATGTTGCATCTTGAAGAGATGTAAATGCTTCAAATAGATACAATTTGTTTTCTTGAAGTACGGAGCAATTTCAAACGGAAAACAGTGTTTCAAACCAGCTCAGTGGTTAAGGGGTCTGACCAGGGCCGGCGTTAGGGGGGGTTAAGCGGGGTAAAAGTACCCCGGGCCCGGGCCACCAAAATGGGGCCCGCCGGTCTGGGTGCCTAAGATAAATAGAAATCAAACACAAATTTTAAAATCTGCCCCAATACTTTTGAACCTTTTTGTGTTAATGTTTTCTAAGTTTATACAAAAATCCAAAATGCAAAGAAAAATATTTTCGGGGGAAGAGGGGGGGCCTAAGATCGCTTACCCGGGGACCGAGAATTCTAGCGCCGGCCCTGGGTCTGACTGGATATTGATATCCCGGTGTCAGCTATGATTTTCAAAGGCCATTAAACTGACCTTCAGCTCTGCCACAGCTTTCTGTGTAATATGAAGTAAGCCTTAACGCTTCTGTGGTTCGGATTCAAAATTAAGCTGTAGGTTCCCTATTCCCGGTACTATTACCTGGTTAGTACACACGTTTTGCGCGGCGAATAATCCTTCGGAATTTTCCGTGCCATATGATTATTGAATTGACCACCAGTAATAAAAGTATAGCACATATACAGTATACACTATGTCATACAGAAATACGTATATATCAATTATATATACAGAGGTTCCAGATCATTTTGAGCGACAAAGGAGGTAAAAACCCAAATTTTCGCAATTTTTTTGATTTTAGAAGATTTGTAACTCCTTTAGTTTAGAAAAAAAAACTTTGTACTACAAAAATTGTAGGGAATTGTGGCCTCTTTCAGATTGGACATAAAATACAGTAGAACTCCAATTATCCGAACTCCGACTATCCGAATCGCTTTTTTAATTAAGACGGAAACGTTTCGCGATTCGGAAAATATTGATTCTACCTACGCGCTATTGTACTCCCCAAATGGGGATCTACGAATTTTCCAAGCCGGGGCTAAAATTGTGGCACCTCCATTGTTGTGACCCCGAGTGTCGCAACCATATTGTTGTCTTCGCCAGATGGGCAGCGCGGCCCTTTGATTAGTTGACCTGTTATTGAGGGCTGAGGCAGTACTTTTTCGTGTTGGTGCGTTGTTCTGTTTGTGACTGTATTTCTAACAGAAAACGTATTGTGTTATCGTTAGCGGATAAAATAAAAATTATAGAGCAATCAGATAAATGAGTTACGGGTAAACAGTTGGCTGAGATGTACGATGTCTGGAAATTAACGATTTCAGACATTAAAAGGAGCAAACCTACACTTTTAAACTTCGTGTCAGTGCTTGAAAACGAAGATGGTAGTTCTTCAAGAAAATCAATGAAGGCAGCAAC
>JARYHS010011408.1:33659088-33919274 GCA_031002005.1 Vandiemenella viatica
TACTTGTTAACGTCTTCTCCATATCTGCCACCACTCAGTGACTTGCACACTGAGAATGTTTACTAAATGAGTGTACAATAAAGTAAACACCACCGTTTAATGAAATGTACCTCTTTAATATTGTCTCAAATCTTTTCCAACACTCGTTAAATGTCACACCGGACCTCGTTTCTCTCTAAGACTACAAGTCCTAATTGTAAAATCTGGTTACATACATAGTCTAGGCATACTCCACATGGTGATTATTGACTCGCACTCATAAGTTGCATATCCATCAGTCAACTGGCAAAACTCTTAGGTACTGTAAACATTCACTATTCTCATACTTAGAAACTGCTTTACACTTTTATCGATTTTGTCATCCAAGTCATGTCAGTGACCGTTTATTGTCTTAACAGTATAGCCATTTACTGTTTGTTAGCACTTAGTTAAGAATGTAACCAACTGGTCCTTGATATTCTTAAAGCCTCATACGATCATTTTATTCACTCACTTCTGTTTAACACGTCTCCATACTTGAATCATATTTCCATTTATGTCAACACTTCGCGTACAGTACAACCACCCTACTCGACACATCAAGTGCTAGTGCCAGACTGCCTAACCATACTAAGACAGCCTATCCGCTCTCTGTACGACATCACCTGACCCAGCTCCATCAGTCACTGTCTTTCTCTTCTACTTTTGAGCCATTCATCCAACATGTCCACCAACCACTCTTCCAGTATACCTCAAATTCGTAATGGCCAACCTTTGCCTACTACATGCTCTAGTTGCAGCATTCTGTTACTAAAGAATGGTCTAACTGCTTATTTACTTCCATAGTATTCCATTGGGACTTTATCCATCTCCAGAAAAGAATGTTCTGGCACCTCACCCATGATATAAAAAATAGCCTCGCTGATTAAGATATTAACACCAAACAATCGCAGTCGTATATGTAGTGCCTTTCAGGATACCTTATGATATTTTGAAAGTGGAAGGAATGAGTGAATTAATTTTTGAAAAATGTTACAATAATAAACCAAAAAATACAGCTTACAAATATGGGTTAACCACTTGTCTGTATGTACTTTTCTATGCAAATTACATATCACTACACCTGCAACCTAGACCATGCCTGTTTCCTCAACCTCAACAACTGTTTTACATGAAGAGCTGTAATTTTTCCAGGAAATTACCACTGCACCTAAACTTCGTAAACTTACCAGACATCCATCTAGCCTCAGGCTCCAACAAACTACCAGTAAACTCCTCACTTAATGTTTTTTTATTAATACTATCTGAGGACAACCAGCTTCTCTTGGGTTTTTTTTGTTGGTAAATCTGTTTAGTTTTTTATATTTAATATAGAAGATATGCATTAAAAGATATTTGTTTCTTATTTTATTTTTACTCGTTTTCTACTTAAATATCTTACACATTAAGTATACAAAAATCCTACATACTGAATAACATTATAGAAATAAATTTTTATAAACTATATTTGATGTTTTGTTGTCTGGAGCATATACAAATAGATTTTCTGCTTGTCCGACGTGAAAAAGCAACATAAACATGACCGTGTGAGAAACGGGGTTCTTTCAAACTAGCTCATGCCCACAACTTAGTTTGTGATTGTAAAGAATTTTGACTGACAGCTGCCGACTTGTAACCACCATTTTGCACGATGGGAGACTCGAGGCTAATACCACACACAAACAACAGTGATCTGCGCCAGGGATTTATGGCTGCAGAGTGAAATATAGGGACATACACATGTCTTTGGTTGAAATATGAAATTGCCCTCTGTCGACCAATTTCAACTACCATATCTCCCACACCCCCATAGCTACCACCATGGTGCACGGTGGGAGACTTGAGATTAATACCACACACAATCTCTGATGGACTGCAGTAGGAAGATTTGTCTGTGGAGTGAAATATAGGGACACACATGTCCATTTTTTATCAGATCCACTATTTTCAATCACCATATTTACCATACCCCACAGCAACCGACATGCAGTCACAGTAGTGCACGATGGAAGACTCCAGACTACTAACCACCATAGTGCACTATGGGAGACTCGAGGTCAATACCACACACCATCACCACTGGTCTGCTCTATGTAGGTGTGGAAACAACACTCATTTCTTTGGTCGAAATACGAAAATATCCTTGATTGGTCATTTTCAAACACCATATCTCCCACACCCCCACAGCTACCGAAATTTGACCAACGTTGTGATCAATGGGTCACTCTGTGCTACTAACACACACAAACACCAGTGATCTGCACTAGATAGTTCTGGCTGAAAAGTGATACACCATGACACATATGTCTTTGGTAGATATATGAAAGAGCCACAAGTCGGCCAATTTCAACCACCGTATCTCCCACACTCCCAAAGCTACCGACATCTAATCACCATAGCGCACGATGGAATACACGATACTACTACCACACACAAACGCCAGTGATCTACACTATGTAGTTGTGGCAGAAAAGTGACATATACGGAGACACATGTGTCTGATCGAAATACGAAAATATCCTTGATCATCCACTTTCAACCACCATATCTTCCTCCCACACTCGCACAATTACCAAAATTCAGCCAACGTGATCGGCGGGTGACTCTGTGCTACTACCACACACAAACACCAGTGATCTGCGCCAGATAGTTTTGGCTAAAAAGTGATACACTGTGACACATACATCTTTGGTATAAATATGAAAGCGGCGCAGGTCAACCACTTTCAACCCCCATATCTCCCACACCTCCATAGTTACCGACATCTAACCACTATGGTGCACGATGGGAGATTCGATGTTATTACCACACACAAACACCAATGGTCTATCCTATGTAGTTGTGGCAGGAAAGAGAAGTATAAGGATATACAAGTTTTTGGTCGAAATATGAAAATGCCCTGCATCGACCACTTTTAACCACCATATTTACCACATCCCCACAGGTATTGGCATTCGGCCAACGTTGTGGATGACAGGAAACTCCATGCTATTTCCACACACAAACGCCAGTGATCTGTGCTAGTTAGTGGTGGCTGAAAAGTGAAATACTGGGAAACACGCGTCTATTTTTATATGTATATAATCAATATACTAGCTGATTCCCACAACTTCGTTAGTGTTTGTCAAGAATTTTGAAGGTTTTTATGTTTTTGCACTGAACTTAAATGTTTCCAGGATAAAAAGTAGCTTGCCAAATCAGCACCCGTCTAAATCGGTTCACACAGTAAATATGTTGCGTATAAATTATTTATATTTGTTAATAACAGAAAAAGCTGAATATATGTCATACTCTAGAACAGTGTTTCCCAACCTTTTTTGGGTCATGTCCCACTTTTAACATTTCCCCCCCTCCCCCATACATAATTTTTAGTAAAAAAATTATTTGTTATTAAAGAAACTCATATAGGATGGTTTTTGAAAGAAAACACTTTAATATCTATTGTCATAAAACACAGTAGGGCCTAAGTAAAATTAAAAAGACATAATGAAATTCTAAAATTCAAAAGATTTTTAATAAAGATTTATTATGGAAATTTAGTGCGATCCTTTTAAGAATTTGCTTTTTTGCTATATTTTGTACCTATATCTAGCATTGCATTTAAATAACCCGAAGAGAAAGCGGTAAAGTCGTATCAAGTCAATTTCTAAATTGCCCCCCTAAAAAAACCAAATTGCCCCCCTGTGGGGCGTGGGCCCCACGTTGGGAAACACTGCTCTAGAACATTATTCAACAATATTAGTACATTCTTGAAGTTTCCAAAGATTTTTAGAACACTTTGGTCAAAATAAGAAAATGCCGTCAGTAGACCACAATACCTCCCAAACAGCTATCAACATGGAACCACCATACTGCACGATGGGATACTCCAGGCCACTACCACAGAAACACCAATGGTCTGTGCTAGGTAGTTGTGGCTGCAAAGTGAAATATATAAACACACACACATCTATTTTAATATTAGGCTGACTACTTTCATATCTCACACCCCCCACAGGTACTGACATGAAGCAGCCATAGTGCATGATGGAAGACTCGATGCTACTACCACACACAATCACCAGAGGTCTGCGCAAAGCAAAATATAGGGACACGCATCTTTGGTCAAAATATGAAAATGCCCCACATCAATTACTTTCAACCAGCTACCGACATGCAGTCAACATAGTGCACGATGGGAGACTCGAGGTTGCTACCACACACACATACCAGTAATCTATGCTAGGTAGTGGTGAAATATAGGGACACATGTGTCTATGTATAATTTTTTGATGTGTTTATTCTTTTATTGCGCCCATATTTACTCATAATTAAATTTTATATATAAAACCCAACACTTACCACAGATGAAGTCTGCTGGGAATGATGAACGTAAAAGAGACTGACACAAGTAACGCAATATTTCGGCGTGTATCCTTATTCTTGTCAGGAGTGAGACACCAGCCAGGGCCCGACGTGCAAGCGCCGAAGGCTACGTCATACAGCAGCAGCATTCCAGCTAGTGATTTCTAGTTGGAAATAAACGGCAGCTGCTATTAAATCCTTGCGTGATCAGCAATTGCCCATGCGTCGACTCGGAACGCCGCGCGGCAAAAAGCGCGTCGTCTGTTTTAGATCTTAATTGATAGGTATATCAAATTTTCGTTTTGTTTGCGAAAGCGAGAAATTTCCACTCTCACTGAGGACAGCGAGACTGTCCCGCCTAAAGTGGGAAGTATGGTCATGTTATACATTGAGCAAATCATCCAAAAGACCGTTAAAGTCACACAAGTTTGTGAAACTGATAGTCGGAAGAGCGAGTCGAAATAATTCTGCCGAAACCTTTGCATTCAAGTGCATAAAGAAAAAACGATACACAATAGCAAAAAACCAAATAAAATATTTCTATTCTAACTTTGGTACCAACAAACTCCTTGCTCTTTTTTAAAAAAAAAAAAGACTTGTCTGAAACTTACTCAACTTCAAGTGGCAAATGAACAGAGAAATTTTTTTGTGAAAAATAGACATTACTTGGCTTTTAGTACCGTTATTCGAAAGAGGAAGAATAGTTTTAACCTTAATTTATTTTGTTAAATTGACACAGATTTCTCTGAATTCTCAACAACAAATGTGTATCAAAGTGGCCCCAGTTTACGGTATGCATTAACGGTTGGGTTTCCGGAAGAATTATATCACAAAGTATATATCGGTCGGTCGGTTATGAAAAGTTTAAAATTATTTACATCGAAGTTATTTAGCTCAAAGCAGTAATTTTATGCAGTCTGCGTGTACAAGTGTAAGCAAACATCCGAGTAATTCATAATTGTCTGTTTTCAGTTAATCGATCAGAAATGATACGAAGACAGAGCTTTCAGTAAGATTGCACTGTCAATCAAATAACTTACCCTCCCATTTCACTATCCCAGACCTGCTTTGATCTGGCTGTCTGTTAACTGCCAACTCACAGTAAGTGTGATGTTCAGACATTTCTATTTGCAGCAAGACGTTTCATTAACACTTTAACAGTGCCGTTCACATAAATCCTTGTAGGCCTATAATTTAACTACCGGCAGGGGCGTAGCTACTATGGGGGCTAGGCGGTGCAGTGCACCGGGGCCCTCACGCTCAGGGGGCCCCAAAGCGCACCTCTAGGGGCCCTCAAGCGCAGTTTAGAGGGCCCACGAGCCTTCACGGCAAACTGGCGACCCTTTTTTTTTTTTTTAGCTCTACCGTCGTCTAAGGGGCCCCTCAGGAGCCCCTCACTAAGAGCCCTCGCTGTGCTCAGGGGCGCCCTAAAGAATAATTCAAGGCCCTCATCCTCAGTTCAGCGGGTCCCTACCAGCACACAAAGCAAAAAAAAAAAAGGTCGCCCGTCTGGCATGGGCCTGAGGGCCCAAAATAAAAAAAATTTGCGCCGGGGCCCTTGTTGACCTAGCTACGCCACTGACTACCGGTATTAATTCGTCCAGTTACATGAGTATAAACTCAATACTTTGTGTTTTTTGATTAATTGAATTTAATATGTGAGAATGGAGGCATTCCCGATAAAACGTTCTCGGGCCTCCCACCCAAGGTGCGTGTCATTCCAATGCGACGGTTTTTTTGGGGGAGGTGGTTCATTGGCATTCGACTACTTAGGCCATACAGCCAGCTCAAGAGTGAACATCACGAAGCTACAAGTGTTTCTACAGTACATTGTTTCCACTAAGTACAGACAACTTTAACACCCATGACCTCGATCGGACTTAAACCGATGACTTAGGAGCGCGGAGCCAGTACTCTAAGACCGGCAATAAAACTTTTCGAAATCTCTCTCCGACCTCATCTTCCGACGAATATGCTGTTTAAAAAAAAAAAAAAAAAAAAAAAAAAAAAAAAAAAAAAAAAAAAAAAAAGGATCATCCATAGAAATGGCTATATATTCATTGTTAAATAACACATTTGAGGAACTGAATAATAAAATGAATCCTGTAGGAATATTTTGTGATCTTGCAAAAGCATTTGACTGTGTAAATCATGAATTACTTTTGAAAAAAAATGGAATACTATGGTATTTTTGGGACCGCAGGTAAATGGTTTAAATCATACATTGAAAGCCGAATGCAAAAAGTTTCAATTTTTGATTCTAAAATAAGTAAAGATGCTTCATCAGACTGGGAGAAAAAAAAACATGGAATTCCACAAGGCTCTGTCTTAGGTCCCCTCCTCTTTCTGTTATACATCAATGACCTTCCTGGAAATTTATCCGACAAAGTTAAGAGTGTTTTATTTGCAGATGACTTTAACCTGACTGTGCGTAAAACACCAAACAGTACTATAGAATTTAATGTAAATGAAGTACTTAGAGTAGTAGCAAATTGGTTTAAGGCAAATTCATTAAAATTAAATTTTGAAAAAACACATTATATTAGGTTTAAAACAAAAAACTATGCACAGCCAGATATATGTATAAACTATAAAAACAACACAATCTTAGAAACAGAGAGTATAAAATTTCTTGGTATTAAAATAGATCAGAAACTCTGTTGGCATGATCATATCACTACACTACTGACAAAGTTAAGTAGTGCCACCTTCGCAATACGAACACTTTCACAGCAGATCTAGAATTAATGAAACAGGTGTACTCCTCATATTTTCATTCAGTAATGTCATATGGCATAATTTTTTGGGGAAACTCTTCACAAAGTAAAAAAGTTTTCATAGCACAGAAAAGAGCTATTAGGTTTCTGTGTAGGGTAAAACCAAGAACTTCTTGCAGACAACTCTTTAAGAAACTCAATATTCTTACAATGTATTCTCAGTATATATATTCTCTCATGAGCTTTGTCATAGAAAATTTTAACTTGTTTACACCTAATTCACAGGTACACAGTTTCAATACAAGAAACAGAAATAACTCGCATAAAACACAAACATCTCTGTCATTAGTACAAAGAGGAGTTAATTATTCTGGGATACATCTGTTTAATAAACTACCTAATCGTATAAAACAGCTTTCAGATAATAAAGATGTATTTAAACAAAAACTTAGAGATTATCTTATTGGCAACTCCTTCTACTCCATTCAAGAATTTGAAGAAAATAATTAATTGTACTCATTATGACGTTTGCAAAACTCAGTTGCAAAAATGTATGTTTATTATTATTTCTTGTATTTGTAAAATATGTATATATATATATTTACTTTGATATGACTCATATTATGTGTATATGTATCAACAATGACGTGTTTCACATCCCAGAGGTACTCCCTCAGCAGGGATCCATGGAACAAGATTGATAAATAAATAAATAAATCACAATGGTTACGCGACGCCACTTCAGAGCCACTCAGTATGCCTTACGTCATAGAAACAGCTCCCGCTTCCCTCACCGCCAAAGAACTTGATTGTTGGAACAAGGCAGTGTCTGAGTTAGACTTGCGCATTATAGTTCGCGAAGAAGATCGCTCAGTTTAGTTCGCAGCTCCCTCGCAAACTAGTTAGCTCTTTAGTTCGTTAGTTCGCGTCTCGAATTCAGAGAAACAGATCGTTCGCTCGTCTTGCTACCGCTACTGCACGCGCTATTTTGTTTGTTAAGTCAGTTTTATTGTGACATAATCATTTTTTGTTGTTTCTAAATGGAATTTAATATGACCTTCTTAACAAAAGTTATTGTTTAATAATAGCCCTTTCAAATGACATTAGCATGATCAGTTGCCGCCGATAAACCAAAGTGCTCATTGTGCTCATTGTCCTCATTGTCCTTTGCACAAATGGGTAAACTGAATATCTGTGCTGTTTTTACCATTTACTTTACATGCATTCGTAGAATATTAATTTTTTAAATGGATTTATTTATTAGATCATGGAAGAAACATTACTTATAAAATGCGCTAATGACCCCGCCGTCGACGCGCCCTTAAACCCCAACAGCAACACAACATTACTTATAAAATATTATAAATGCGTTTATTTTGACGAATTATAATAACCGTTTATAAGTAATCGGCTTTTTTTATTTAAATATAGTTTTGGAAATCATGAATCAAATATAATTCTACTATTGGCTACAAGTTAAGTACTATATGACAGAAACAATATTACCTATATTATTAAGAAAAGTAACAGTAATACTTCCAATGTGATACCTAACAATTAGACATATAAAAATGACAGTGATCCTTGAATGAGAAAGTGGTAACAATAAAGAAAGTGCGTAAATTGGAAGTCATTGAGCTATTTTTTTATTAGTGTAGGGGAGGATATTCCAATACACATTCACAATATTTTGGCGACGAATGAAACTGATGAAGACACAAAAGTTAAAATCTTTTTGAATTTCGCAAGTCATTTCTTTACATAACTTTCACAAATCTGTTAACCAACAGACTGAGATAATTATTATATTATGTCAGCTTTAAAATCAGCACTAGAAAAATGTAAAGATACTGTTTCTTTGGTTAAGAAAACAAGAAAAAGCCTTTAGAAGCCAAATTCTCCACAGAAAGTGATAATATTAAAAATAATGCTCTAGTATTCGTTGATAAAAGTCTGGAGTATCTTAGTAAATAGTTAGATTTTAATTAAAGCAATTGGCTATAGAAAATCCAAAAATTAAATTTAAAACACGAGGTTTCATTTGATGGCTGTGAGACAATATTAGAGGTTCTAAATTTATGAGAAAATATGAGTATCAAAGTGAACGAACTTTACTCTGAAATAACAATGTTACACGAAATCTAGGTAAAAGTAAGAGCAGTATTTCATTAGTAAAAATGAGCTTTTGATCGACATTAATTTAACAACTGAAAGCGATGAAGCATATTACAATTTTACTGTAGACAGAAAATTGTTAAAGATGCAAGAAGTGCAAAAAAATATAACTTAAAAAATAAAATAGTACTCTTTCGTAAAATATTATATTTTTGAAGTGTACTATACTTTTATAGGTTATTCTTAAAAAAAATTCTACCATTAACCGAAAAAATGTTGGTAATCCTAGCGGCGAATGGTGATAGTTCGCGACCGGGAATGCTCAGTTTAGTTCGCGAACGGTACCGCTCAGTTTAGTTCGCGAACGGTAGCGCTCAATTTAGTTCGCGAATGGTAGCGCTCAATTTAGTTCGCGAGCGGTAGCGCTGTGTTTAGTTCGCGAACTAGGTCGCTCCGCTCTGGAATTCCAGAAAGACAGCTCGTTCACTCGCTTTGCTAGCGCTACTTCACGCGCTCTCTTATTTGTTATAATTGTTGTGGTTACTGATAGTTGTCTTTTAAGTGTTAATGGGATAAAAGTGTGTTTTGTTTTCACCTTCATGTTAAATTTCCGTTTTTGACTTCTGCAATAATTATTAATGTTTAACAGTTACATTTTTTTATATATATATATATCTGTCTCTTCAGTGAAATGTGTCCACAGCGAACTGTTTTACCTTTTAGACAATAAACTAAAACAAAAGTTGGTCTTCGGGAAAGGATCGAACGAACTAAGGAGCGAGAGATCTAAGACCTAGTTCGCTCGTGGGAGCGCTCTTCCAAACTAGTTCGTTCGCGAACTACACAAGACTAGTCTGAGTGGCTATAGGGGAAAGCCATTGTCCAGCCACAGTAGCTAGTGGCGCCAGACACTAGAGCTGTAAAAGTAACGAGAAATTCTGTACCCGTATGTATTCGTTACTAAACCAGTCAATACCGTTACTTTCGGTACAATCGAACCACAGCATGAAGCATTGTACCGAGTCGCACCGCGTACGGGATAACTTCGTTACTATCGTATCACCGAGCGTGGTGGTGTAACGGATAGCGTTCTGGCCTCGCATTCGGGAGGACGGCGGTTCGAATCCCCGTCCGGGCATCCAGATTTGGGTTTTCCATGGTTTCCCCAAATAACTCCAGGTGAATGCCGGGATGCTTCCTTCAAAAGGCCATGGCCGAATTCCTTCCCATTCCTTGCCCCCATCTTTTCCCGTCTCTTAAGACCACTTTGTTAAAAAGGGACGTTAAACTGTTAAAAAAAAAAAAACTATCGTATCGTTTCGGTACAATCGAATATACTAGCATTATTAAGCATTGAATCGCATACGAGACGACTTCGTTCGTACTTGGTAAAGTTTAAGTAAATTGTTTATTTAATAAAATAAGTTTAGGTAAGTTGTACATTTGGATAAAACTTAAAGTAATTAGCACATGCATCTTGCGGGAAACCTCTGAATGTACACTTGATTTACTGTAATTAATATTATATACGAAAGAATACTCTAATTTCAAAACAAAAATCTGTTTGCATAAAAAAAAAAAAGACCTGACCTTTCATCTGACTGTGACATAGCTAGTAACTAATGACCGTTATTTTTTAAGGTAGCCTGCTAAAAACCATGCATAGAAGCCTGATGTGATAATGGGACATGTATTTAACAAATATTATATCTCATCAAAGTATTTCGTTTTTAGATAGGAGGTTTCACCACTGTCTTCCTTTACGGTTTTCATTTATTTTTGTAAATTCTTCATCTTTTTGTGATAGGTTTGTTAAAATAAGTGTGGACATACCATCAAATCGGACCTGCAGGCAAAATACTATTGACTCCCGCGTTAATTGTTTCGTTTTAAAACTATCAGTATTTAAAACTTTTAAATCAATAACAAAGGTAAAGGACAAACATGCGATTAGATGTTGTTGCGTCGCGGTTACAACAAACATTCACCATCAAAGCCAGAACCGCATTGATGATTAATCACATGGATCCTGCGGTAATAATACAATAACTAACCCTAGGCTAAAGTCATTGTAACTTGTTCTTTGTTTATGGAATTCTGTAACTGCTAAAAAGGACTGCTAGATTTGTTTCTGGAAATTATCGCAGAACGCAATCAGTAACAGATATGATAAAAGAGCTGGAATGGGATTCATTGGAAGACAGGAGGAGGGTGAAGAGGATCATGGAATTGTACAATGCGTATATTGATGGTGAGGCATGGAAAGATATTGGTGTAAGAATTAAAAGTAAAGCTTGGAAGGGAAAAGATGACCATGATCACAATCTTGAACTCGATTTCAGGCACAAGGATTTAGGAAGATTCTCTTTTTAGGTAAGGGTTTCAGAGATTGGAATAAGTTACCAAGAGAAATTGTGAATAATTTACCAAAAACGTTGAAAGAATTTAAAGTTAAAATTTGTAGGGGGGAAATGTTGGTGGATGCAGGAAAAGGAGGAAGATGAGTGTGTAGGAAAATTGTCACCGGAGCGTGCGCTCTATTGCAATTTAATTAAATATTATTAGAACAAAACAATTGCAGAGATGTATATCACAAACTATTAGACAATTTTATAGAGTAAATTACACTATAAAATAAAATAGAAAGTATCAAATCTTAAAATAAAGAAATTTCATAAATGTTTGAAATCAATAAACCTCAATGAGAAAACAGTATCTATCTCAAATTATCCATACAAATTTTCTATTTACAAATTATGCACTGTAAATTTTAATGTAAAATAGAATAAAAACTAAAAAATTAGTTCTCAAAATTAGTTACCTCTATACGACAAATGCGAGTAACGAAATGAATTTGTGAGTAAAGCAGGCCATACACGTTACGACGGTCGCAAAGACTGTCCGTCGAACCGTCGCAACGACAGTCTTATTACCACACACACGTTGCGACTCGTCGCATAGACGGTTCTACAAAATTTCACCACAGTCGTCGAATTGTCTCTTTTAGTGACGAATTAATAGGGTCTATCATTAAAATATATTGTTTATTTTCATTAATATTCACATGTAAACAAGCAAAAAAATTAAAAAACTGACTCCTAGTTATGTTGGTACCTTTTTTCTGATGTTACTTTAGATAATTTAATAAAATTTGTATGGTGTAATCTAATGTTAATGATACAACTTGTGAAGCATACTTAGTTTTGAAAAGAAACTGGTTTAGATTTTATAAATTGGAAATTATATAACTATTTTTAGCAAATATTTCAGATACTTATTATTTTACAACTCACTAGCTATTGCTTCGATTATTTTAATTTTGCTTTACAGATCGTGATTTATAAGCGTCTGTAAATGTGCAAAATTTCAAATTTAATTTATTTAATTTAATTTCATTGCAATGGAGCACAGGCTCCGGTGGCAATTTCCCTACACCCCATCTTCCCTCTATCCTGCACCCATCTACATTTGCCCTCTACAAAGTTTATCTTTAAATTCTTTCAACGTTTTCGGTAAATCATTCATCATTTCAAGTTAATTTAACATTCCATTCCTGAGAAGAAGGTACATAACGTAGAAATTTTCGAGATTTGAGAAATATCAAGTAGGTGTGTGTCTGAGTGTACGGTTAATGAAAACCGTCAATAACACCTCGAAGAAATGTATTATGCCAATAAACTGTATATCATTGTAATCAGGAAAGTTTGTAGATTATTTTTCACTCAAAAAACAAAAATGCCAATTTTTGACATTTTACACTACCCGGTTCTGATAGCTTGGTTGCACGGACCGTCTCAAACACCACTCACGTTACGACCAGTGCGATCGTGTACGATCGGAGCGTGTCGTGTAAGATCGGGGCGTGTCGTGTCGCAAGGTTCGATGGAAATTTCAACGGACCTGCGACATGACCTTGGTCGTACAGTCCGCTTTACGACCAGCCCATTCACGTTCGGATTTGTCGCGTACGACCTAAGTCCGTGCGACCGTCGTAACGTGTATGGCCTGTTTAACGATTCGGTACTTCGAGTCAGGCAGCGAACCCGTTACTCAGTAACGAATACATCGTTACTTTTACAGCTCTACCAGACACAGCTACTCCGTGTGAACGCTCTCATTCTGTGTTCCGACGGTGTCTAGAGATTCAGTGGCCGGACACCAAGTGTCTCGTGTGAAACGGGCCTTATAATTTGCAACGAAAAGGTGCACTGTTTAATCCCATTTCTCTACGTTTCACTTTATTTTCATAATGACTTCTATCAGGCAATTAGGGCTACCTTAAAGGATTTACTGCTTCTTAGACTTGTCCTTAATTATTGTATGTAAATGATAAAAATGGGACCAAATGAATGAATGAAGAGCCAAAAAGATGCTAGTGGGTATATAGTGCAGTAACGGTGTCGTAAAAAGGGGGTCTCACAAACATTATATCACGTAGAAGATTTTTATATATATATATATATATATTGGTAAGAGCATGCAGAAACCAAGTTTTCGACCTCCGACACCCTCAGCAAAACTTTCTGTGGCCAAAAAAGTCAAAATTTCGGTACATTTTCAGTTTTTCGTCTATAACTCCTTCCTGACGAGTCCTAGCAAGAAATACAGTAGAACTCCAACTATCTGAATCAATTGGGAACGGACCCCATTCGGATACTCAAAAATTCCGATAATTGGATTTTTTCCGAAAAAGGATTTATTTCTATTAATTAGCCTACTGTATGCAGTACCGGTGGATTAACCACGTAGCAGGAGGTAGCAAATGCTACGGACCTCGCGCCTACTAGGAGGGCCCCGCACCTAGGCTAGATGGGCAACCCCCAGACAGCGAAAATTAAAGACCCCTTCTTCACATTTGCTACGGGCCCCGCGCTGTCTTAATCTGGCCCTGACTATGTATACTGAAAATGGGAGAAAAAATATTTTTAAAGAAAAACAGCTTTTAATTAATTAAATTAAAAGGCAATACTTCTACATGTTAAGGCGTGCTTAGAA
Source organism: Vandiemenella viatica (assembly GCA_031002005.1). Classification (NCBI taxonomy): domain Eukaryota; kingdom Metazoa; phylum Arthropoda; class Insecta; order Orthoptera; family Morabidae; genus Vandiemenella; species Vandiemenella viatica. The sequence continues at coordinate 33,673,278 of JARYHS010011408.1, forward strand.
GTGTTGTACATTAGTACAGCATGTACGTACCGTCATTGCTTGCTGAAAATCCCGGTCATAGTAAACCGATAGTGGTGGTGTAACGGTTAGCGTTCTCGCCTCGCATTCGCAGGACGGCGGTTCGAATCCCCGTCCGGGCATCCAGATTTGGGTCTTCCATGGTTTCCCAAATCACTCCTGGCAAACGCCGGGATGCTTGCTTCTAAAGGCCATGGCCGAATTCCTTCCCATTCCTTGCCCCCATGCTTTTCCGTCTCTAAAGACCTCGCTGTTAAGAGACGTTAAGCAGTTTAAAATATATATATATATATACACACACATGAAAACGGCATATTCTAAATCTTTATTTGTTGCTGCCTTCATTGATTTTCTTGAAGAACTACCATCTTCGTTTTCAAGCACTGACACGAAGTTAAAAAGTGTAGGTTTGTTAATTTCCAACATCGTACATCTCAGCCAACTGTTTACCCGTAACTCATTTATCTGATTATAACACAATACGTTTTCTGTTAGAAATACAGTCACAAACAGAACAACGCACCGACACGAAAGAGTACCGCCTCAGCCCTCAATAACAGGTCAACTAATCAAAGGTCCGCGCTGCCCATCTGGCGAAGACAACAATATGGTTGCGACACTCGGGGTCACAACAATGGAGGCGCCACAATTTTAGCCCCGGCTTGGAAAATTCGTAGATCCCCATTTGGGGAGGACAATAGCGCATAGGTAGAATCAATATTTTCCGAATCGCGAAACGTTTCCGTCTTAATTAAAAAAGCGATTCGGATAGTCGGAGTTCGGATAATTGGAGTTCTACTGTATTTTATGTCCAATCTGAAAGAGGCCACAATTCCCTACAATTTTTGTAGTACAAATTTTTTTTCTAAACTAAAGGAGTTACAAATCCTCTAAAATCAAAAAAATTGCGAAAAGTTGGGTTTTTACCTCCTTTGTCGCTCAAAATGATCTGGAACCTCTGTATATATAATTGATATATACGTATTTCTGTATGACATAGTGTATATATGTGCTATACTTTTATTACTGGTTGTCAATTCAATAATCATATGGCACGGAAAATTCCGAAGGATTATTCGCCGCGCAAAACGTGTGTACTAACCAGGTAATAGTACCGGGAATAGGGAACCTACAGCTTAATTTGGAATCCGAACCACAGAAGCGTTAAGGCTTACTTCATATTACACAGAAAGCTGTGGCAGAGCTGAAGGTCAGTTTAATGGCCTTTGAAAATCATAGCTGACACCGGGATATCAATATCCAGTCAGACCCCTTAACCACTGAGCTGGTTTGAAACACTGTTTTCCGTTTGAAATTGCTCCGTACTTCAAGAAAACAAAATTGTATCTATTTGAAGCATTTACATCTCTTCAAGTGCAACATCCAACATTTTTTTTTTTTTTTTTTTTTTTTTTTTTTTGTGGATGGAAGATGCCTCCGGCATAAGGTTATGTGGCATCGTAGTGGAAACCTTGGCAGTGGCGGATCTAGGATTTTTTCGAACCGGGGCAAAAACTTAACGCTGCGCCCCCCCCCCCCTCCCCTAATTAAAACACCACACTCAGTTTGGTACTATTAAACTAACGTGATAAAAAAGACAAAAGACATTTTATTGCTTGCATTATATATAATACACATAAACATAATATGTAACGCACGAGCCAGTCCTTAGCAGGCCCTAGCAAAATTTGCACTAAATGTTCCTACAACTTCACTCGTAGAGCTTTCATTTCCGCGAAAGAGTCTATAACTTCATCATAATTCGTCTCATAAGCTGTTCTATTTTCGATTGATAAAATCGTGAGGTTAGAAAGACGTTCCTGGCTCATTGTTGATCTCAGGTAGGATTTTATGATTTTTAGTTTACTAAAACTTCACTGGCAGCTTGCGGACGTCGTTGGTAACGTGCAGTATATTCTCAGAGCTATAAATATATTAGGAAAGGCTTCCTTCAAGTCATTTTTACACATGTGTTGCAACAATTGGAATGGACTAGTTGTTTCATCGATTCCAATTAAAAATGGAGCTTGTTGTTTAAACACGGCAAGTTCTTGACAAAAATCAATTGCGTTTAAGTCCTTGGAGTATCTGCTTGCTAGAACGGCTCAATTTTTATTTGGAGATCTTCTGTGGACATATTTACTAACGTGTGGCAACCAATGAAGACAAAGTTTTCATTTAGTTTTATTGTACTTTCTACCCTTATTCCTATTTCTGCTAAAATTCTGTCAAATACAACTTTTATATCTTTGGAAAACAACTGTGGGGTCTAATGCTCTTGATTCGTCATCGCAGATTTCGTCGTGTTGCCTCTTTCGTTTGGAAATTCGTTTACTTTTGAGTATTGCAACGGTTCACAATTTTTGTGCTACAGGTGTAGCTTCTTTGATCCAATATTCTGTCGGCTTTAGTCGCATTTCTTACAATATCTTAATAAGCCCTTTCATTAGTGATACAGATCGCGAAAGGATTATGTCCTCCTTTTGTATTTCCACGTTTACTCTATTAATTTCTCGAAGAAGGTTAGCCCAAATTGTTAATTTGAGGATAAATTTAAAATCCAATACATCATGTAAGAGATGAGCGGATTCATACTTACATTCTGCAGCCGGAGAAGATTCTTCAATTTCCTCCATCGCTTTGACAACTTCAGGTAAATAATTCAATAGGGCAAGGTGTTTGGTCGACCATCTTGTCTGGCTACTACCTTTTAAGTTGGTTTTTGTACATTTTTTCATTATTTCCCACCGTGTAGTGAATCCAACGAAGAAGCAATAAAGTTTTGGTACAAGTCCAAACAGACTAACCAAAAAAAAAAAAAAAAAATGGATATCGTCTCGTCCACCAGAAGATTGTAAGCGAGAATAAGCTAGTAATCCAAACTTTCTAAAAACAATTAATATTTCAACAACCATAAAAAAAACTGGTATTGTCAGGATATGGCTGCTTAACAGCCTATTCCCTAAACACGTTTTCGGAGAGCGACGTTTCATGAATGCTTTATTGTAGGTTTATGTGTTGAGAAACAGCGGTATGCGCTAATAAAAATTGATAGGTTTTGTTCATAATATATGCACAGAGGTAAGAAATAAGGCCCATATAAGTTTTATTTAATTATTTATTTTTTTTATTTTTTATTTTTGTTACATTTTACTGGTCCTCGGATTGACAAAGGATGAGAAATGCTGAGATATTTGATAATGATAGATTGTTCCTTACCTGTTAATGGTTCGTTTCCAGTAATAAATATTTAAACTCGTTCAGCACAAAAGTATGTATTAAAACAAAACTGGGCTAATCAATCGAACGCAGCTGCAAGAATGTGAACATCAAATGGCAAAATTTATAAATCCAAGAATATCGCGAGTTCCCGCTAACAATGACGGAATTAATTTGTTTTAAGGCCACTCTGTCACAGAACAATGAATTTTCCGTCCTTTCAAATTGCCGCCGCGGTCAGTGTACCACGGCACTTTACCTAAAAAAAAGGGTTGGCAGCACATGAATATTTCTCCCTGGCGCTTATATAAAGATGCCACCAACACCTGATTTTGGCGCCCCCCCTGAAGTTGTCGCCCGGGGCAAGAGCCCCGGTTTGACCCCCCCTAGATCCGGCACTGAACCTTGGCTCCATCTGTGGAAAATATGAAGCCTAATTGAGAACGAACTATACAATAGATCCAACATACAGTTATATTTGACGGATACCGAAGTGATGACGCGCAGAGGGGAATAAAGTTAACTGAAAGATTTCGTCATTTGAAAACATCAGATACTTTAACAGACTTCATATTCAGTGAGGAAACAAGTGCTGCAGTGATGCAGCAAATGAGAGCAGCAAGAACAGTGTAATTTTGATACTAATGCTAAAACTGAAAAAGGAGGCATCCAAGCTCAACAGATAAAAGAAGATGCAGAAGGACTGATCGCTGACGGAGCTATTTGCCGAGCAGTAAATCCGACAGTGTGATAATTCTGAGTGAGTATATTGGCTATCTCGCTCTGCTAATGGGCCTTCGTAACAAGAGAAGTTGTACTTCCATAAACCAGGGAAAGGTAAGGAGGCAGATTTATGGTACTCAACCACTTCCTACAAGTTTGAACCCACGCTTATCCTCTTCATCGATGCATTTACATGATGTGATACAATATCATCCTAATTCAGTACCAACCACACCTCAAAGTACCATGCATGCTAATTTTTCAGAACTCCTAGCCTCCAGAGACTAGCATCTAGAGAACACGCAGGAGAACAGCTCATTGTGGAACGGCACGGATAATTGCTTGTGGAACATTGGAGGGCTCAGATACGAAATGTTTACGAAATCTGCCCAAAACTTGCATTTAAGTTAGTACTATTGCCAACAACATCAGATGCGGCAACATTGCACTCAATACGCACGAAATACCAAGTGCAAGCATGGAGATGAAGGAAAGGTTCGACCAGCGTTATTCCTGTTACAATAATAAAAGACAGAGTTTACACCTGCAGGAAATCTAGTAGTACTCAGCCATGCAGCTGTCGCAAATCAGGACTGCTCTGTTCAGCTGCTTGGGAAAACTACTTCGGTCTGTCTCGTGAAAACATTTCTAAGACGGAAGTAGATGAAGGAGAGAAAGTATTCTTCGACCTCGAGGAAGCTGCTCTTAATGCAATGGATGAATGAGACACAATTCTAGCGCCTGGACAAACGGAAAAGAAATTGTTTTATGACCAATTTTTATCTCATTACGAATTTATTATGAGTTAGTAACTTTGTGCCATACCATTATGCATTAATTTCCGCTCTATTATCATCAGTAATAGATTGGTCTGGTAGCTCAGTGGTTAACGCGTCTTACTGGAGATCGAAATCCCGGACTCTGTGATTTTCAAAAGCCAAACCGACCTTCAGCTCTCCCACAGCTTGTTGTGTAATATGAAGTAAGCCAAAACGCTTCTGCGGTTAAGATTCCACGTTAAGCTGTAGGTTCCATATTCCCGGCACTATTACCTGGTTAGTACACACGCTTTGCGCGGCGAATCGAAAAACACTGTCACCTGGCGGCCGAACAATCCTTCGGAATCTCCCGGCAACAATGCCATATGATTATTGAGTTGACCATCAATAATAAAAGTATATATATACACTATGTAATACAGAAATATCTATACATCAATTATATATGCAGGGGTTCTCATTTTGAGCGACAAAGGAGGTAAGAACCCAACTTTTCGCAAGAATGTGAAATTATGCTGATTTTCGAAGAATTATAACTCGCTTAGTTTAGAAAAAACTTTGTACTACAGTTGTAGGAAATTTTGTCCTCTTTCAAACTGGAAATAAAATATTTCTTGCTATGACTCATCAGGAAGGAGTAATATACGAAAAACTGAAAAACGTACCATTCTTTGACGGTTTTTGGCCACAGAAAATTATGCCGAGGGTGTCGGAGGTCTAAAACTTGTTTCTGCATACTCTTACCAATATATACAAGATAAGAAAAATAATGTTCTACTTTTTTTTACTTATGGCTTTAAGCTTCGTCGACTTCTAGGTCATAGAGGCGGTATGGGACTGAGGTGAAGGAACGGGAAGTAATTCGGCCATGGCCTTTCGAAGGAAGCATCTCGGCATTCGCATGGAGTGATTTGGGAAACCATGAAAAACCCAAATCTGAATGCCGGGACGGGGATTAACCGACATGCTCTCGAATGCGAGGCCAGAGCGTTAACCGCTCACCCACCATCTTCTCTGCTCAACCATTTTTTCCCTTTCTTTTTCGCACCTACTTTTCCCACTACTAATTTCAACTTTAAATTCATTTACCATTTTTAGTAAATTAGTCATCCCTTATCTTGGTAATTTATTACAATCCCTGACCCCCTTACATATGAAAGAAAATCTTTCCACGCCCTTACGTCTGAAATCGAGTGCCAATTTGTGGTCGTCATGTTTTCCCCTCCATACACCTCTCATAATTCTTCCATGCCTCATCACCAATATATCTCTTATACAATCACATGATTCTCTTCACCTTCCTCCTGTCTTCCAACGAATCCCATTCCGACTCCTTTATCCTATCACTTACCGATTGTGTTCTGGGGTAAATTCCAGGGACATATCTAGTAGCCCCTCTTTACACACCCTCCAACTCCTGTATTTGATACTCAAAATGTGGGTGTGGGTCCGGTACTACACTCCCATATTCAAGCAATGGTCTGGCCAACGTTTTGTAACCCAACTTTCTTACTTCGCTAGTACATCCCCTCACAACTCTCTCCAAGTGAAAGATTTTGAAACTTTTCCTATTACCAGACCAATGTGTCCAGGTGTATTTGTCATCAAATGTTATTGTACATATACGAATTATCTGGTAGCAGATCGTTTTGATTATGGAAGTTCGTTATATTTTATCAGTAGTGCTGTGTGGAGACAGTATGTGGAAATATTTTTATCACGCAATGTACACCTGCCGGTGATAGAAATGTGAAAAGCTTAAGCTTGGAAATTTTATCTGTTGGTGTATCTAAGGCCTTGTCAAAACTATGAGACAATGTCTCGCGATATCTGTCTCAGAGACAGAGTATTTACACATTATGTGGACAAAGGACGCATCGAGCATTGAGGAAGGAATAAATGGAGACGACGCAAGGGACCTTCACCACGCACTGGAGTGAAACCGGGTAGAGAGAAGTGGGGTGGGGAGGCCGCCATATTTCTCGGCCGTAGAAACACGGGGGAAAGGCCTCATGGGAATCATAAGACAACCTTGGCACCGTAATTTGATGATGGGTTTTGATGTAACTCGACGAGACAGATCAAAAATGAAGAATAAAATTTTTTGATGTCGTGCTTAGTTTTCGAGATATACTGTCTCAAGAGAGAAGAGTTTCGGGTTGAAATTCAGAAGAAAAATTTCCCTAAGGTAAAATTTGATGATAGATTCTTATGTAACATGACGAGATAACTCGAAAGTGAAGAATATATATTTTCGATATCTCGCTTAGTTCTCGAGATATGCTGTTCCAAATTGGGGTGGTTAGGTTAGGTTAAGTCAATGTTTAGAACTTTTTAAAAAATTGAACCCTTCAAAAGACCTCATAGCATCTGAGCTTACTCAGAAGATATTGTACTGTTGCAATATCTTGGTTCTCCGGGTGGAGCCGCGTCGATTTGTTAAAACCTAACGTTTCTGCTTGCTGTGGCTTTCATCAGAGGAAAGCCACAGCAAGATGGCAGACACGTTAGGTTTTAACAAATCGACGCGGCTCCACCCGGAGAACCAATATATTACATACAGTGACCGCGGAAGCCTTCGTAATCAATTGTACTGTTAGTGGCCTATGTAACTTTGCTAGCAACATAAGTGGATTTATCTTCTTACCATACATCAAAAGTCAGAAGCTTAGATGGGAGTAGTTTACATCGCGATACACATTGTGTCACTAACATAGTGCTCATAAAATTTGTAACAACTAATAATAAATAACTTGTTTGTACCCTTCTGGTACACGTCGCATTTCAACCTACCCACATTTCCATTAATATTGCAGCTACAAAATCAAACTATGTGGACAGATCTAAACACATGAAATACATCGTGAACTACATTTCGGGTAACAACAACGTTTGCTTCATCAAGTTTAGTAGTTCACACAGCACAAATTATCAGAATTAATTTCATCGTACACTTTCAGTGTAAACTGAAACTGGACTAAAGTATGCACATTCACTGTATCGCGATGTACCGCTTAAATTAGACTTTCAATACTTCTTTACAATAAGGCTAGCCTTTTAGGTGCAAAGTAGTAACATATGCTGATTGTCTACACTACACCAACAAACATTTCAGAACGATATCATCCTACTGAGAGCAATTAATAAATTTATAGCGATAGGCTCTGATCTTGCAGTTATCTATCAAACACATCAAGAACAATAATTAAAATGTGATTTAGTTACGAAACGTTATTCCAGGTTGTTTCCTATCTTGTCTATTTGTGCAACCGTATGCAACACAACTTGGCATTATTAAAAGCTTTGAAATATTAAAAAATGAAATGTTCACAGCAGCATACACAGTGCAAACAGCCCAATGTTTTGGGGGGATTCCTATGGCCGCCGCTCATGCGCAGTAGGAGACGAGTTTTTATATGCGGTCTCACCGATTTGTCGTTAATTCGTCTCCATATATTCCTTCCTCCATGGCATCGAGACCGTTCCATGGAGGAAGGAAATATGGACCTTTCGGAGACAGAAATCGGAGTACTTTGGTTTCCCATGTCAAATGGGAGACCTGAAACAATTACTATAAAATGTTGTACAATATTTTGTGTTATGGACGTATAATAAGCAGAGTTAACTGGATCAGTGACGGCAACAGCTATCTGGACAACTGTTTTTTTGTTTTGTTTTCATGATTCTCCAGAATAAGAAGCTGTATCTCATTCGGTTTTAAGGACTTCTTGGTTGAATTTTTATAAACGAGGTTGGCAACAGTGCGCTCAAGAAATTCAATGCTTGGCACCTTGTATTTGTTGTTTATTAATCCAGTAAGGGGTAGTTTGACATACCATTATATCACGTAGAAGATGGTGATCACGTAGAATCAATTAATCAGGGTTATTATTTGGACGTTACAATCAAATAAATTCTATGAAAAAATTTTAGTTTTGCAAAGAATTATACGGAAAATTTCTAAAACAAATAGATGTTTGAATATTAACATAGGCCTAATCTAATAAGGTCCAGCTATCAGTACTATAAATATTGTTTAAACAAAATCTGTCAGAGATATTCCTAAAATTATTCATAAGTCGCTATTTCTAAAATAGACAAGACATTGGTAAGGTCTCCAGAAAATGTCAAGTATTTTTGAAACGTCGAAATCAAGTATTTCATGATGAAATTTTGGTCTCAAGTAAGAAGAAGAGCGTTTATTAAAGATTAGATAAAATCGTGTAATATAAGCATTCAAATTTCTACTGCTCAATCATCAGGACCTAATCAAATTAAAATACTCCAGTTTTTTTGTGAATGGAAGTATTAACACAGAGTATAAAATTTCTTTGACTTTCATCCCTGTTCCGTTTACATATATATTCCTCGTAAAATATAATCTATTTCACAGATTAGTGGCTTTATTGGGATAGACAAGACGAGAAACTGTTTCTAAAAGCTTACATCGTTAGTTTCTCGTGTTATACTCACTACAATACTAAGAATAATATAGCAACATACCAGTGCGAAATGAATGTATTGTTCACCATTACAGATCGTGTATGATTTAACTATTTCCATCCGCGATAAAGTGGTTTAGGGGCTGAAGTGCCTGATTATTATATAGAGTGAAATATTTCTTCGGGGTAAGTTTATATCACTGTTAATGTTTGTAATATCATTCATATAAAAGTATCAGTAAGGCTACGTTAACTCCAGTAGCGTAATCATAGATCAAAATTTCGGCAAAGCCAAACTTGATGATGAATTTTTATCTACTTAGATAAGAGAAATCGACAGTGAAAAATATTTTGTTGTTGTTGATATCTTGCTCAGTTTTGGAGACATCGTATCTCAAAATTGAGGTAGGCTAGAGCAAAAAAAGAATTTCACCAGAGCCACATTGGAAATATATAATAGATGTTTTTTTTTTCTTCCTAGCGGTGTCGTTAGGTTGAAATGTAGCCTGGACCTGAAGAAAAACGTTGCCAAAGGCACAAGAAACTATATTATAACTAAATTTTTGCATTCGATATCTCGAGAACTAAATGAGATATCAAAAAATTTTACTCTTCACTTTCGATCTGTCTCGTCGAGTTACATAAGAGTCCATCGACAAAACTGCGGGGTCATGGTTATCGTAGAAAAGCCGTATAACGCCTTGTCGACATCGTCATTAGAGGCGTAAAAATGCTGAGAACAAGGAACGTGAAGGAATTCGCCAATGGCTTTTTGAAACCATTCCAGTAATTTCGGAGAAACGGAAAGGCTATGTTGTCTGGTTAGCAACATCTATTTTTATAGCGGTCGTGTAAGCGAGAGTAGTTTACGTCGCGATACATAACGTCATAACGTGACATAGTGCTTATGAAAGTTGCTTAAATAACTGATAACTAAATTTCTCAAGCCAGTGACTAGTGTTGCAAACTAAAAAAAAATATTTTTTTTTTCAGATTTGTAAAAAAAACATGAAAAAAAACTTAGCAACCTCTTTTTTTTTCTAAATTTGTTTTTTTTTTTTTTTTTTTTTTTTTAAAAAAAACAATATATTTGATAAATTATAGTTTTATTTACGGAACTTACATTTTACATGTGTGTTTTAAATCTTACTAAATCATATAATGTCTTACATAATGATTCATAAATGTATCTCCATAGGTAACAAATTTTTTATTCATCCTCTATGTCAGTACCACATTCACTAGTATCAGTAATACCAACACTAGTTCGGTCGCAGTCGGAATTTTTTGTTTCTTCTTCTGTCTCCTCTAGATCCATAACTTAAGAAATAGTTACATTTTCTTTTACTGGTTGTATTGTACGCAAAAGCTTTCGAGATTGCAATTTTAAATTGTGAGCAAAGTACACACTGTGCATATAGTTCTGTATTAAGGTCTTTTAAGTTTGAATTGAAATCTATTTTCACACAAAATAGGAGCTGTATTTATTTTCAATCGTTGGTTTGTGCCAGGGGTCCCCAATCTTTTTATCACGTCGACCCCCTCATAGAACATTTGTCTTCTCATCGACCCCCAGATTAAACGTTTAATAAAAACCAGTGCCGGATCTGGGGGGGGGGGTGTACACCGGGGTGCCAACTTCAAGGGGGCGGCAAAATCATGTTTGAAGGGCGGCGATTTAAGTCGCGGAAATCTTTTTTTAGCTCTACTAGTACACTGGGCGCCGGGCGGCGACAACAATGAGTTTGACCAACAATCGGGGGGGGGGGAGGCGCCGGGCAGGACATCAATGAGTTTGACCAACAATCGGGGCTGCGACAACAATGTGTTCAGCCGATAATCGAGGTGGCGACACTTGGGGTCAGACGGCAAAAATGGAGCTGCAAATAATGTTGCAAGGGGCGGCATTCCTACAGTTTTTGCCCCGGTTCGAAAAATTTCTGGATCCGCCACTGATGAAAATTTTAAATAATTTTTAGCATTTTTGAGGCTAAGCGATAAGGAGACTTGCATAACAACCCAAAGAAAGTATTTATAGTTCCCGCACCTTAAAAAATCCACCCAACAACACTAATAAAAAAGATTTTACACTGCTATTATAATCGTAAAAAATAATAACAAAATTATAGATGGATGGAAACTAGCCTATAGCCGTAAGTGTCATAAAATGTAAAACACAAAACAATCATTGAAAATTTAAATAAATTATATTCGATGAAAAAACATCTTCCATTTTACGACTACTATTGAATACATTAAAAATATGTTAACATACCTTTTTATTAAAGTAGTTTGATATTAGCGAGATGGATGGGTCTGAAGGGCAGCAGCAAGATTACTGATGTTCGGTTGAAAATTGGTAAGTTTTAGTCGCAAGTCACCACGGTTTTCCAAGTTCAGTCTGTTTCTCTGTTTTGTCAAAATAGCGTTCGCGTGGCTAAAGCCAGCTTCAAGGATGTATGATGTTAAAATGCAAGTAAGAAAGGTTCGGCTTCTGCTCTGAGCTTGGGGTATTTTGTAGCAATATTGTTATTGCTCCAAAATTCGCTGAGGTTTTTATTTTTAAACAACGCTTTAGCTTCCAGATCTACACATATTTCAATCAGTTCATCTTCTAAGCCACGTTCATTACCTTCATTATCAATTTTAACATCAAATGTAGAAGCAAACCATTCAGGAACATGCATGTCTTCGAAACGTGCTTTGAAGTCTTCTCTTAATTTATCGAGATGTTTAATATATATCTCCAAATCACGGTCGGGTATCTCTTCATTTTCTTTTAGTAGTCGAAAGTTTGAAAAATATTTAAAATCTTTACGTGCCAGTGAAGATTTTAACAGGTCAATTTTTAGTTGAAAGGCCATTATAATTGTTCGAGCTTGAACAATTGTAACATTTTTTCCTTGCAAACGCTTCTGTACTTCGTTAAATTTCGAATAAAGATCTGCTAAATAGAACAAGATGGTTCTTGCACTGTTTTAACTCGTCACATAGTAATGGATCCACATTCTTAAGAAACTCTGCAGACGAGTTGTACAAGTCAACAAGCCTCTGCAAACTATCACCTCTTGACAACCACCTTACCTCAGTGTGCAAAAGTAATTGATTGAAAGGTTCATCATTTTCTTCACATAACTTCGAAAACAGTCGGGAATTGAGAGGATGAGCTTTAATTTTATTAATTGACGTAATGAACACTTTTAGAGTATCATGCATCTCGCCACTCAATTTTTTGGCTACAAGATGCTGCCTGTGTAGGACACAGTGAACGGTACGTACTGTACATTAGGAACCTTTTCCTTCAGAAAGACGAAAAATCCTCCATAACGGCCTACCATAGCAGGTAATCTTGCAAACATAAAAAATTGTCTCACCTTTTGAATCAGTCTGATGATATTTAGCAAACAGAAATTCATCAACAGTGTCATTCAGGAATGAACTATGGAACCAAACATAAGCCATGAGAAGATTTGAACTTCCGAAAGTTGATTCGTCAAGTTGAATAGCAAACTTACAATGCTGGAGCTCAGAGGTCAAAGATCTTTCCACATCATCGGCCATTTCCTCTATACGTCGCTGCACAGTATTTGCTCTCAATGGTATGCACTTTAAAAATAGTTGAGAGTCTTTCTTCATAATATTTTCAATTACATCTTTTATAGCTGGTACTACAATCTCTTCACCAATAGTGTACGGTTTGCCTTTCTTTGCTATGTTAAGAGAGATTCTGTAGGATGTCCTCAGTCCTCCTTCACTATCAGCGCTAGCAGATGACTTCAAATATGTACTTAAATTTGGCCGATCTCTCAATTTCTCTCTTAGCATTTTGAAATACTCAATATCTTTGTTTTTCTTATCAGAATGGATCCTTTCCAAGCAGTGGCGTAGCTAGGTCAACAAGGGCCCCGGTGCAAAAAAATTATTTTGGGCCCTCAGGCCAAACGGGCGACCTTTTTCTTGCTTTGTGTGCTGGTAGGGGCCCCTTGAATTGTTCTTTAGGGGCCCCTGAGCAGTGGTTGGGGCCCCCCCCTGAGCAGCGAGGGCCCTTAGTGAGGGGCTACTGTGTTCTCAGGGGCCCCTTAGACGACGGTAGAGCTAAAAAAAAAAAAAAAAAAAAAAAAAAAAAAAAAAAAAAAAAAGGTCGCCAGTTTGCCGTGAAGGCTCGTGGGCACTCTAAACTGCGCTTGAGGGCCCCTAGAGGTGCGCTTAGGGGCCCCTTGAGGTATGCTTGGGGGCCCCCTGAGCGTGAGGGCCCCGGTGCACTGCACCGCCTAGCCCCATAGTAGCTACGCCCCTGTTTCCAAGTGGTCTTTCATTTTCGCCGGCTTCATAGCATCATTGCTGAAAGTTTTTTTTTTTTTTTTTCACATAACAAGCACATAGGAATAGTTTCATTAGCAGAAGATGGCACAAAACCATATTTCAAATACTCGTGTGAATATTGTCTGCTTTTCTTCTTAGCACTGGTAGACGACATTGTAGGTATTAAACTCAGATTTATAATATGAACAACACGATACGATCGCAGCACAACAAAACAGCAGCAGTAAGAGACGCAACTTGTTACCGCACGAGCTATAAGGAACTGCCTGTTCTTTCTCAGAGTGCATTGTTGTTCCGTTTCCTAACAATAGATATCTAGACTTGAAGGAATAATAATTACATCTAAAAGTAACCTATTCAATAGAATTAGATAGGAAAAAGATAAAAAAAGAAGTATCTAAATTTAATGGTTTTCGGTGTATTACGATATCTTCTATGTAAAGGACAAAATCTACATTTAAATATACGATACATAGAGTGGAAACGACACTAGAGTTTAACAGTGCAATTTGTGTATAATGAACCAGCAGCGTTCTCTCGTTTACGTCTCGTCGACAGCGCAGTCATTAGAGGCGGGATGGAACTGGAAGGAATTCGGCCATGGCTTTTTGGAGGAAGCATCTCGGCATTAGCCTTGAGTGATTTGGGGAAACCATGGAAAACCCAAAACCGGATGCCTGGACGGGGATTCGAACCAGCGTCCTCCCTAATATAAAATGTTTAAATACCCGAAGTAAATAAAAAATAAAGTTTTAATACTTGTTGAGTTCATCACGTAGCTCAACTAAAATAAAATAATTGTGATGTTGAACTTCTTTCATATCCCAAAGACGGACCTTAGAAGAGACACACTTCGTAAATTGGTCTACATTCGTTTCTCACAGAAACAACCACTAGCAAACCAGCAAGAATAAAGCGGCGAAATCAAACAGTTTGAACGCTAAGCTTTGCTCCATTATTACCTCAACGCTTTGCGCCCCAGTATGAGTCACCGCAACAATCCAATTGGTTTATTTGTTTTCGCTGCTTTGTTTTTCGCTCTCGTTGTTGCTCTGCTCTCCGCTCCAGTATGTTTTCTCCTTAACACATACCTAAAGCGACTCAGGCTTCGATAAAACTCAAATTATAACGGGGGTAGTCAGTATTTTGGATTTTTGTTGGAATATTCCAATTTTTTTTCCTAGACCATTTAACTGATCCTCTTTATTATCAACGACCCCCTTTCGACCCCCGGGTATTAATCGACCCCCGGAGAACTCTTATCGACCCCCAGGGGTCGATACCGACCACTTTGGGGACCCCTGGTTTATGCCAACGGTTGCAAGGAAATGATTCATAATTACTGACAATCTAATGACTCAGTATCACTACACGCTGCGAGTTTAACAAGTATACGAATATAAGGAAAGCACAATAAGTAATAAAAAGAGGCAAACAACCGTAGATAAATATAAAATTCCTAATTTTTTGAAAAGATCCGTAGGTGTACAGATAATTTCGCAGTCCTGCCAGCACTAGTTCAAATAGCAAGTATCAATCCAAACAATGGGGAACGGGGATTCCTCCTCGCGCAACGTAGCCTTTTCGGGAAGTCCCCGTTCGTAAAAGAAAACTTCAGTCAATGTTGCCAATATTTTTGTAATTTTTTTATTCCTACTGAACCAGAAGAGTATAGTAGATTTAAAAATTAAGATAAGTACTTAGTATAAACTCTAAAACAGTCATATTAAACGATAAATGTCTTAAAAATTTGAACTTTAGTAGTTATGAAAAAAAACATGTCCCAGAAAAAAAACATGTTTTTTTTTTTACAGTTTTTTTTCGTGTTTTTTTTCGTGTTTTTTTTTTTTTTCAGTCAGAAAAAAAAACGTTTTTTACAACACTAGCTGTGACAAAAAGATTCAGTTTTCATTATGGTCCAGGCTGAATTTCAACCAAACCACAATATCCGCTAATATTGGCGCTACAAATTCAAAGCCTCAATCACGCGCGCATTAATACAATCATTTTATTCTAAGTTAGCAACGTGTGTATCGCGACGTAAACTTGAACCATGGAGGTTGAACCGTGTAAGCTCACTGTACGCCAGCGATGTACGATGTAAACAAACAGAGACATTTCGAAATAACAAAGACTGATATCAAAGACGCAATTATGGCATAGTTTATTTTAATAAGAAAGCGAGTAATTAAATAAAAATTTGTTTTTATTATATGGTAAATTTAGGAAATAGCATTTTTTTATAGCGGTTATTTAGTGATTTATAAAATTAATTTATAATTTTGGTGTTTAGCATATAATTGTCACTGTCGGCAAAGAGTAATCATTTGGCGCAGTCAGCTTAAATAGAAGGATAGACTTCCAATTTCAGTTTTTTTTTTTTTTTTTTTTTTTTTTTTTTTTTTTTTTTTTTTTTTTTTAAACAAAAAAAAAACGACTGTCCAAAAGATTTATTCATTGACTTCATCGATTTGTGCCGTCCGCATGTCATCGATAGTGACAAACTAAAACAGTTTTATGACATTTTGAAATGGCTAGAACTTTTGACAGAGTGGTGATAAATAAGGTAAAAACTATTGGAGTGGATGAAAAAGTTGTTTGCTGGGTAGAAGAATTGTACAAAGGTAGAAAGCAAAACGTTAGGGTTGGAAAACACAGTATCAAAAGAATTGGAAGTTAAAATAGGAGCGTAACAGGGTTGCGTATTGCGAATATCGCTATTTGTTATTCTAATGAATGACTGTGTTGATGGTCTATTGTCAGAAGTCAGTTTGTTTACAGATGACATAATGTAAAATAAGGAGTTGAAGCAGTGAACAGCTGCAGGGTGATCTGCCCAGGATATCTAGCTGCGTAGGTCAAAATGGAATGAAGGTAAATTCCAAGAAATGTCAGCTTATTAGATACACAGCTAGACAACTAAAGATTGATTATGAGGTGGGGATAGAATTGCTTGTTGAGGTCTTTAAATGTAAATCCCAATTATATTATGTGATATTATTACGTGATAAGAAACTCAACTGGACAAGACACATTGGGCAGGTAGCAGGAAAAGGTTTCAAAAACCTTCACTTGCTGAAGAGAGTGATGAGAGGATGCACCAGAGAAGTAAGGAAAATGGGTTGCAAAACTTCGGTTAGATCATTGCTTGACTATGGTGGTGTAGAATGGGACCCACATTTTGTGTATCAGATTCAGGGATTGGAGGGGCTGCTAGATTTGTCTCTGGAAATTACCCCAGAACGCTATCAATAACTGACATGATAAAGGAGCTGGAATGGGATTCATTGCAAGACAGGGGCAGGGTGAAGAGAGTCATGGGAGTATATGAGGTGTAAACTGGTAATAAGGCGTAGTAAGTTGAAATTTGTAGAGGACAAAAATAGGCGTGTACGGGAATGGGGAAAATGGGTGTGTAGGATAATTGCCACCGGAGCATGGGCTTCATCTTAATTAAATTAAAATTAAATTAAATTTTACGCGGGATGATAGAAGAGAGCTTGAGAAAACATTCTTGCTAATTCGCACTTGAACAATGAGATGGCTCGGTTGGTCAATGCGATCGAGAGGTATCTGGTTCGATTCCCAGTCTCACCCTGAATTAGCTTTCTTATTATGAAATACTAGGACGCTCCGTGGTTCAGGTTCCACGTTAAACTTTTAAACCTTAACCGTTAGTTGGATACGGCAGAGGACGCTTACGCATCTGGTAAGAAAACCTAGCCGCATTTCACAGCAGATGGTCGTTGTACAGAAACATGTTGCACTCTTCAAAGAATTTGTCAGTAAATTAAATAATTGGTAGGCGAAGTTCCAGTCCACGACAAAGCGCAGAATTTATTTTGCGCAGTACACCAAAGCCATAGTATATGAAAAATGGAAATAGGCAGACTATACATTGTTCTTCCATATGACACATTAAAATAAATATTTGAATACCAGCTTCGAGCATTCCGTTCGCCCTCTAGTGTCGGTAGCTAGGCCTAATAATGGTGAGCTCATTGCTACCCCATACACTTTCTCATAGCAATTTTCTTCAAACCGGGAAAAGCTGGTTGTCAGAGCATGTTGAAAAATCTTCACAGTTCAAATGTGTCCATCATTAATTTGCCTGTCAGATATCTTTACATATTCACTGGAATTTTGTACATGTCGACCGCACTTCTTGACTCAGAATGTCCTTAAAATCCTGGTCCAGATGGTACGTTGGGCTATCCACTGCACTTAAAATGGGTCGCATTGACACTCCTTTGTAAACTTTGGAAGCCAGTATAACCAATGGAACATTGTAATATGAAGTTGAGTGCACGTCTCGTCAAATTTTCAGGTGGTTTTGAGGATCGAAGAAGCCTTGCCGACATATTGGTAAACTTAGACATTGAATGTCTGGTTATCTTCTTGTATGCTTGGTCCTACAATATTTGTACCGTTTTTCTACGGTAGATAACCTTGCACAAACTACCGAGAAGTTTCCTTTGTTTACCAGAAGAATTAGAACATTATTGTTGTTCTTCAGTTCCCATAAAGCGCACCATTCCTCCCTTAAGATGTCTAATTAGGATAGCTTAAGCTTGCAAAGTACCCGGCATGTTTCGCTTCTGATCAACGCTTCTTCTGCAGGCAGTGTGCTGTATACCACTTATATATACAGTTGTATGTACTGCAGCAAAAATGATGCCCTTCGATAGAATTGTCGTCATTGCGAGGGTCCAGCCCGCCGGTTTACTTCGGCTGGTTGAAAATTAAGGCGAAAAACTGTAGACTATACCCTTGAATGTCCCAGAAGGGCAACATTTTGATGCTGCTTGAGAACTTTTTACGAATTTAATAGCTTAATACACACACTATTTGTTCACTTATAATTTTTTTATCATTTGCAAGGAGTAAGTAATTAGTCAGTTATGTAAGTAGAAATTAACCTTGGACCCGGTATTTACTAGAAACCTTTAATAACATCACATTCAATAGTTTTCCATAAAGACTCCTTCGTGTCTAGTGATGTAAACGGAAATTACAAAAAAATCAGTGCCCATAGCACAACTGAGATAGAAATAAGAATCTTGTTTAATTATGTACAAAAACCTTTTTTTTTTTTTAAATTGTGTTACAGATGTTTGAGATGTGTGCCATTTGTCACTCTGCACAATTCCACCCGGTAGTCCATTTTTCCCCACACACATTGCAGCAATACATACTTTCCAAATTGTGGATCCTGCTTTTGCAGAAGGTTTCCTAGCGCTGCATTGTAAAGTTTCTCTGATTCCGACACGGGGGATGCCGTTGCTGTTTCCTTTACACAGCCACCCAGTTTTCAACAAACTGTGCATATCATTTAAGTATGAAGTAGTAGGATGGCTGTTCCTTTCCAGATCTAATCCGAAAATGACGTCGGACATTAGTAGCAAATCGAGTTTGACATTCGAGGCTATAAAATGATTTCTCGTGATCGCTATTAGAAACATTATCATATGGCGGGGAAAAACGTACCAGTAACTACTGAATGGTCTATGATACAGAACCAAACTATGAGAGTTTCCCTACTCATCCAGGAAATATTCACAGCGGTACATATACTCCGACAGTCATTTGTAATAAACTGTTAAATAACCTAATTTGTAAATCAGATTGTATGTCTTTTATGTCACAATATTTCAATTTAATCATCTGAACCTTCAGACACGTCACAAAAAATTCCTATAGATGACTGTTAATTATTTCACGGTAAGTTTCTTGAGAAAAACTAATAGTAATTATTAATGCTGAACGGTAATTTTTTAGCTCATTGTATCCTAAATGTTACAGAGAAAGTCTTGCTTAAAAGGACGAGGCAATGGGCGACGAGGAGAAAGTAGAACCGTGGAAGACAGCCGCCAAGGAGCGAGACGATCAGCAGGGCAAGGCATTGTGCACGCTGGGCTTGCTGGAGCACAACTCCCTCCTGAGCGTTCACTCGCAGTGTGCGCCGTACAGACTGACGGGCATCATATGCACGCTGGGTCCCGCTTCCACGGACCCTGATGTGCTCGACGACCTGCTCGAGGCTGGACTCGGCATCGCGAGGCTCAACTTCTCCCATGGAACGCACGAGTACCACGAGGGCTCGGTTGGTGATTTCTCAATTCTGTCAAAGCAAATCTCTTTCTATTCTGTTATAGCTGTAGCCAAGTGTTAACACTCGTACTGTCGCTGTGAAGGCACGACGCACATGACATCAATTGTTGCGGGTGGTAATGCTGATCGTTGTTTCTAGGAGGTTTTGAACACTCTTCTAGGCGAATGCATACATAGTTACCCTTCTCCGTCGAAAGAGGCTAACATAACATAAGCCTTGACGAACGTCGTTTTAGATACACACACTCATTTATCCCCCTTAGCATGATTGCCTTTTAATTAATTGGTACTGTGAACTGATTGCATTCACTATCATACGGGATTAAATTTTTACAAGTTGTACTTTCGGGATTCCGTATTCGAAGGTAAACGGAGCACTACAGTCGTACAACTCGGTGTTTGTCTGTCACATGACTCGTCGGCGGCTAAGGTCATTAGAGGCGGGATGGGACTGGGGACAAGGAACGGGAAGGAATTCGGCCATGGCCTTTTTGAAGGAAGCATCCCGGCATTCGCCTGGAGTGATTTCGGGGAACCATGAAAAACCCAAATCTGGATGCCCGGAGGGGGATTCAAACCCGCGTCCTCTCGAATGCGAGGCCAGAACGAGGTCTGCCTCGAAAATATTACTACCCTACAATTCGATTTTTTCCAAATATTGATCTCATCATATATTTAAATAAAAAAATACTAAAAATAGTCTAGCCCGAGCAAAACAACCAAACTTTTTTTAATTAGGTGTTACTTTGCCACCCATGCACGTCAGTTTATTGAAAGAGCTCTTAATTCATTGTACATTATATTCTATTGGATGAGATGATTACTATCTTCAATACATCTGATTGTTAATGGGTTTTTTGTGCTAAGTATGGAGGACTTTTTTTTTTACTGTTGTCAGTCTTTCGACTGGTTTGATGCAATCATCCATCCCTTCCTATCCTGTGGTAACCTCTTCAATTTTACACAGGGCCGGCGTTAAGGAGGGGTAAGCGGGGCAAAAGTACCCGGGGACAGAGCCCCCGAAGGGGGCCTACCGACATGGATGGCTATCTAAATAGAAATCAAACGCAAGTGTTAAGAATCGCGCCTATCATTTTAAACATTTTTGTATTAATATTTTCTAGATTTTCCAAAAAACTAAAATTTAAATTAAAAAATTTTTCGGGGAGGAAGGCGGGGCTAAGAACGCTTGCCCGGGGCTCGAGAATCCTAGCGATGGCCCTGTTTCTACATACCCCTTACAACCCAGGTCCTCAATTATCTGCTTCATATATTCTAATCTCTGTCTTCCTACAGTTCTTACCTCCACTGTTCCCTCCACTAACAACTTAACCAGTCCAGCATGTCTCAAAATATGACCTACCAGCCTGTCTCTTCTTTCTGTAAGCTTCTTCCAAAAACTTCTTTTCTCACCCATCATTACCAAACCTCGTCCATTTCTTACTTTGTTTGTCCACCTAATTTTCAGCATTCTTCTGTAGCACCACATTTTCAAATGCTTCATTTTTCTTTATTTCCGGTATTCCTAAAGTCCATGTTTCGCTACCGTAAAGTGCTGTGCTCCACACATAGAGTTTTAAAAAGTTCTTTTAAAAATTCTTAGATCAAAATTTGAAACTAGAAGGTTTCTCTTTTTCATGAACGCTTTTTTTGCTAGTGCTATTCTGCTTTTAACATCATTCCTGCTTCGGCCATCGGTTGTTATTTTGCTTCCCAAGTAACAGAACTCATTTACTTCTCGTATTGCATCCGATCGTATTATTATATTTAATCTACTAATATTCGTATCATTCCTGCTACTTTTCATCACTTTTGTTTTGCTTTGATTTATATTCAGTCCAAAATCTTCCTTCAGTATTTACGAGGGTGGTTTGAAAAGTTCTCGGAATGTATTAGAATTAGCTATCTTACCTCGGTGTAACTGCTTTTATATTTCAACATAGTCTCCCTGTAGACTAATGCATTTGGTCCAGCGATGTTCCAATGCCTTGATCCCATCTCGAAAATGAGATTCCTCCAGGCCTGCAAAATACCTCTCCAATTCGGCTGTCAGTTCTTCCCTTGTAGAAAATCTCCATCCACCGAGGAAATTCTTCAGCTTGGGGAATAGATGAAAGTCTGATGGTGCCAAATCCGGTGAATAAGGTGGATGTGGCAACAATTCGTACCTCAGTTCATGAAGTTTTGCCATGGCAATAACACTTTAGTGTGGCGGAGCTTTGTCCTGACGAAAGATGACGTTTTTCCTTGCCAAACCAGGCCTTGTTTCGCATATCCTTTCCTGTAATTGGTCTAGGAGGTTTGCATAGTATTGTCCCGTGATTGTTTGGCCAGTAGGAAGATAATCTATCAGCAGAATGCCTTTTGCATCCCAGAAAACTGAGGCCATGACCTTTCCGGCCGAACGCACTGGATTTGCTTCCTTTGGTGGTGGTGAATCAGCATGTTTCCACTGCTTTGACTGCTGTTTTGTCTCTGGGGTATAGTAGTAGACCCAAGTTTCATCTATAGTCACAAACCGGCGCAAAAAATCTTGTTGGTTGCTCTGAAAACGGACCAGACTTTGTTCGGACATTTCCAATCTGGTGCGTTTATCGTCCAGTGTCAAGAGCCGCGGCACTCATCTTGCGGATAATTTTTTCATACCCAATTCTTCGGTTAAAATATAATATACCCGTTCAGAAGACATCCCTACACCTTCAGCAATC
This sequence comes from Vandiemenella viatica, assembly GCA_031002005.1. Lineage (NCBI taxonomy): Eukaryota > Metazoa > Arthropoda > Insecta > Orthoptera > Morabidae > Vandiemenella > Vandiemenella viatica. Next base: position 33,695,601 of record JARYHS010011408.1, read on the forward strand.
TCCCACTCTTTCAGTCGACGATCCTCCATGACCATTTTATACACTTTTGCGATAAATTCTGCGGTCGTAGCACTTTTTGGCCGTCCACTACGTGGATCATCATCCAAGCTCTCCCGACCAAATTTAAATTCGCTGGTCCACTTGGAAACAGTTGAAAATGAAAGAGCAGAGTCCCCTAGTGTGTTCTGAAAGTCGGCATGAATTTCCTTTGCTTTCATACCTTTCTTTACAAAGTATTTAATCACTGCTCGAATCTCAGTTTTTCCATTGTCACAAATCACTACGCGGGAACAACAACAAAGAGTCGTCACTATCACACTCCTGCAGCTAGAGCACTGAAGCGCCACGTGTTCACTCACAAAGGATGTGTGATTATTGCGCGGGAACCTCGTTGCTCTAGCACTGACATCTAGCGGTGATTCCGAGAACTTTTCAAACCGCCCTCGTAGTTCATGCCATTCAATAACTTCTCAATATCCTCAGCCTTCTCTGATAAGAAGACAATGTCATCAGCAAATCGTAGCAATCTGATTTTTTCTCCCTGAAAACTTATGCCACAGGGAAATTTTTCTTTGACTTTCTTCACTGCTTCTTCTACATACAAATTGAATATTAACGGGGATAGACTACAACCTTGTCTCACACCCTTTTTAACTGATGCATGTCTCTCGTGATTCTCTACTTTTATGATAGCCACTTGATTCTTACATAGATTATAGAGTATTCTTCTATCTCGATACTTCAGACCTGACTTCTTTAAAATTTTGAACATCTTGTGTCACCTAACAGTATCAAAAGCTTTTTCTAAATCAACAAATGCCATAAAAGTATCTTTGTTTTTCTTGATCCGCCCTTCAAGTATTAATCTTAAAGACAGAATTGCTTCCCTTATACCGCGATTTTTCCTAAACCCAAACTGATCTTCACCTACTATGTCCTCTACTACCCTTTCCATCCTGTATATTATTCTGGTCATTTATCTTTAAGCATGTGATGTTAGACTAATGGTGCGATAATTCTCACATTTGTCGGCTTGTACTTTCTTTGTAAGTCTGAAGATGATATTTTTATTAAAATCAGTTGGAATTTCTCCTGTTTCATAATGTTTTGATATCAGCTTGAATAATCTTTCGATTCCTTCCTCTCCTAGAGATTTAAGAAGTTCTGCAGGGATCTCATCAATTCCAGCTACCTTATTTGCTTTCAAGTCATTCAGAGCTTTATTAAATTCTGTCCTCAAAACAGGATCTCCTAAGTCATCAATGTCGACATTGCCTTCCCTTTCCATTACACTATTGTTCAAGTCGTCGGCCACATACAGTTTCTCAATGTATTCCTTCCATCGGTTAGATCTATCTTCTGAGTTTTAAATAGGTTTCCCATCGGCAGCTTTAATGTTCATACCTCTTTTCTTCATTCTCCAAAATTCTGTTTGATCTTTCTATATGCAACATCAAATTTCCCTACCACCAATTCCTTTTCTACTTCTTCACACTTTTCTTGTAGCCATTTTTCTTTTGCTATTTTGCATTTCCTATTTATTTGATTTCTAAATTGCCTTTACGGCTCTCTTCCTGCTTCATCCTGAGCATTTTTGTACCTTCTCCTCTGATCCATCAGCTCCAAAATTTCTTCTGTGATCCAAGGTTTTCGGGCAGCTTGTTCCCTAAAACCTAACGTTTCTTTCCCAGCTTTCATTATTTCGGTATTTAATGCATTCCATTCGTCCTCGGTTGAGCTCCTTTCAGAGTTACTTCTTAGACCCAAGTCTACCATTTCTGCAAATTTTTCTCTCGTGCTAGATTGTTTCAGTTTATTCACTTCCAGTCTGTTCTGCTTATACTGCTTCCTTATTCGCTTAAATTCCAGCCTGCACTCCATTATTATCAAATTATGGTCAGAGTCTATGTCTGCTCCTGGGTACGCTTTACAGTCTAGAACTTGATTCCTGAATCTCTGTTTTACCATGATATAATCTAACTGATATCTGCCTGAATTCCCAGGACGTTTCCAGGTGTATATTCTTCTTGCATGGTTCTTAAACAGTGTGTTTGCCACTACTACCTTATATCTTTCACAAAATTCTAGCAACCTGCTTCCTCGCTCATTTCTTTCTCCTAGATCAAAACTTCCTACAGTATTCCTCTCTTTTCCTTCTCCCACTATTGCATACCAATCACCCATTATTATTAGATTTTCTTCACCCTTCACATATTGGATTAATTCTTCAATTTCAGCGTCATTTCTTCGTCATATTCCTGTGACGTTGGCATATACACTTGTACTAATGTGGTTGTGACGGGCTTAGTTTCTAACCTCATCAAGATAATCCTGCCACTAAACTGTTCATAATAGCTCACCCGTTTCCCTACTTTCTTGTTCATTACAAATCCTACACCAGTGACTCCATTGACAGCTTGTGTGCTAATTATTCTGTGTTCCCCAGACCAGAAATCCTGTGCGTCCTTCCATTTAATCTCACTAATCCCAACAACATCTAACTTAAGTTGTTCCATCTCCCTTTTTAAGTTTTCTAACCTGCCCGCCCTATTGAGACTTCTAACATTCCACGCTCCGACTCGTAGAATGTTTATATACATTCTGATGACTCCTCCCAGAGCAGTCCCCACCCGGAGATCCGATTGGGGGACTATTTTACCTCCGGAATATTTTACTCAGGAAGAAGTCATCATGATATATGTAATTTGAGAGGATTACAAGTCCTCGGGATACCCTTTGGGTCTTTAATGCATTAGAATGTGAAAACTTAATTGCGCAAGACTGGACTCATACCAAAAGTCATGTGATAGAAACTTGCAAATACACTGATGGCGACAGCACTGCGGAAGATATGTATAAATGTGCCATGCAGAGTTAGGACCCCTCCATCAACCAAAACCTGTACCGACCAAAAGCCAAGAACTGCCCCTAAGAAGAAGCAACCAGCGACCCATCATACAACAATGCTTTAACTGCCAAGGTTTTCGATACATGGTGGCATACTGTCAAGCCAAACAGCGATGTGTTCGAAGTTGGAAGAACACAATGTCAAGGAATTCACACTACCATGACAGGCCACACCAACTTGCGTCATCTGCTGTCTAGATCGTGCAGCGTGTTCTTGTGGCTGCCCCGTGAGGTGGAAACTACAAGTTTTTATCAACAGAATTCGTAATCAAAACAACAAGAACAGCCGAACAGAAGACAAAATGCGTCAAGAGAGGCGAGATGCCGACTACCCCAAGGAATTTAACCATTGTCAACTGAATCTACATTCATGCACACCAACGACAGACCAGTTGATTTCCAGCTTCAGCAAAACCAGATGGCCAATCGTCCAAACACACACAGATCACGGATGATGCCACAACTGCATCTGCCAAAGACGATTGCATTTCCCATGGAGAAACACGACGAGACGAGCAACTCAGCCAAATCCTCCAACTGTTCACACAACTGCTGGCCAACCGGGCAGAACAAAATAACACATACGAACTCTCAGGGGTTTCTTTAAACCATAGGGCATCACATGTGGCGTCTCTAGCCCTTTCCCCCTAAAGTGCAAAATAAAGTGATCCTAAAACCAATAACATCATGACACCCAAAATTTATGCTACTTAGGTAGCAGGAATACGTTCAGATTATGAGGTAGTGACAAAAAAGGAGGGGGGTTATTTGTATTCTCGTGAGCCATGTGAAAGGTTTTCTGACGTTTTTAAGGCGCACGACATGAATTAACAGACTTTGAACACGGAACGGTAATTGGAGTTAGATGCAAGAGGCATTCCATTTCGGAAATTGTTCGTTAATTAAACAGTCCTTGATCCACTAGATCAAGAATGTGCCGACAAGTTTCCGGCTTTATTTCTCGCCATTGAAAAGCAGTGGCCGACTGTGTCTACTTAATAACCGCGACCGGCATCGAGATCTGCGTCGAGGTGTTAACAGGTCAGTGTTAACAGACTACCAACACTGCGTCAAAGAACGGCAACTCTCAATAATGTGGGGCATACGATAGACGTATCTGTACGAACATTGGAGTAAAGTCAGACGTTGATGAGATATGTCAGTGGATCCAGGTTGTCATTAACTCATTGTGCAAGCTGGTAGTGGCTCCATCCTGGTATGGAATATACTTATATGTCAGAAACCCATAACATCATGACATCCAAAATTTATGCTACCAAAGGTAGCAGGAATACGTTCATATCGTTGAGGCAGTTACAAAGAAAAAGAGGGGGGGAGGGATTTTATTTGTACTATCGTGAGCCGTGTGAAACTGCAGACTGCAAGGTGTAAACTGATCCGAACATTGGCTGTAAATGTTTATGGTCAGGTACTTGGAGACCATTTATATCCATGCGTGGTCTTCATGTTCCCAAACAACTATGTACTTTTCGATGACGACAATGCATCATATCATCGGGCCAAAATCGTTCACGATTGGTTGAGTAATATTCTGTACAACTAGAGCGAATTATTTGGTCACCCACATCGCCAGATACGATTCCAATCAAACATATTAGGGACTTGAACGAAAGGACAATTCGTCTTCAACGACCTGAACCGGTAACACTTTCACAATTATAGATTGCTGTGGAGAAAACTTAGATAAATATTTATCCAGTGATCTTCAGACGACTTGTTGAGTCAACGCCACATTGGGTTGCTGCATTTCGCCGGAAAAAAACTCGCATATTAGGAGAAATCCCTTGACTTCTGACACTTCAGTATATATATATATATATATATATATATATATATATTTGAAGGCAAAAATTGTGAGATCTTGAGTTGTAAGTAGTTTGTGGCTGTCGTATAGAAACAAGTTATTGCAAACCTATATTTATTTTTGGAATAGCAACTCACCTTGGAACGATCCCAAACCATCTGAAAAACAATATCTACCCCAGTCGCTGAATATGAGACAGCAATTTAAGATAATTGTTGGAAGGTTTTTGGTATTATGTAACTTAATACAAACTCTGAGAAAGCCCTAGCAAAAGACTTCGCATCAGTACCAACAATTCATTTTATAGTGCTTGCTGATTTTGATTTTTACGTGAGAAGTATATGTGAAACTGTGTCAGTTTTGTGGTTATTTCACTAGGCGACTTGGCGGCGCAACCAGCCGCGCCACTGGTGTCTCTGTTGGCGACGCAACCAGGATTCTGATGGCGCAGCCAGCCAGCCACTCCCACAACCGAGCAGTCTCTTTGCTGTTATCCTCGCATTGTACGCGAATTGTGTTGTTGAATATGTCCAGTGAACTACAGAATGTCATTGTAGAAATGAGGGGAAGTGAAAGTATAGAGAAGACAAAGGGGTAAAGCAAGAAGAATTTCTCATTTTCGTATCTTGCCCGGTAATATCAACCTTTACTAAGTTCAATGATTAAAAGAAAGATGATTTAGACATTCTTAAGTAATTAAAAAACTTGTTGTCGTCTGAATACAGTTCATCAAAAAGAGTATAGATTCCCTTAGCAACAGAATGTGATGTACATATATCTTTCTCTCCCTTCGCCTTCCCTTTTTCATTTTAATTATTTTTAATTAATTATTAATTTAATTGCGATGGAGCTAACACTCCGGTAGCAATTTCCCTAATCATCTAATTTCCACTTTATGTATATATTTAAATTTTCTTTTATACCTGGAATGGTAAATTCCTCCCCCATTTACTTTTCCGATTTATAAATTTTAATTTTAAAATCGTCAAGGGTTTTTTTTTTTTTTTTTTTTTTTTTTTTTTTTTTTTTTAAATTATTCATCACTACACTTGGTAACTTGTTCCAATTCCTGGCGCCCTTAACAACAAAATAAAATTTTTTCCACTCCCTTATGCAAGAAATCGAGCCCAAGCTTGTGGTCATGGTCACCTTTCTCCTTCCATGCACTATTCCTAATTCTTTTACCAATTTCCCTCCAAGTCCCATCACCAACATATGCCCTGCAGGTTTACAGCACTCTCTTCACCCTCCTCCTTTCCTCCAATGAGTCCCAATCCAGCTCCTGTATCATATCAGTTACTGACAGGGTCCTGCGATAATTTCCACAAACAAATCTAGCTGCTCTTCTTTGTACACCTTCCAACTCCTGTATTTGATCTCCAAAATGTGGCCCCAAACTACACCACCATATTCAACAAATGATCTGACCAAAGTTTTGTAACCCAACTCCCTAACTTCTCTATTACATCCTCTCATCACCCTCTTCAGCAAATGAAGGATTTTGTAACCTTTTTCTACCACCTGCCCAATTGAGTTTATCAAACGTTATGCAAAGAATTTACACTTCATCAAGCAAATCTGACCCCACACTGTAATCATAATTAACCATTAGATCTATTTATCTGTGTATCTTATAAGCCAGCTCTTCTTAGCATTTATCTTCATTCCATGCTGACCTACCCATTTAGATGTTCTATCCAGATCATCCTGCAACTGTTCAGTCTTCATCTGTTGTTATCCTATTGTATACCATTGTATCATTTGCAAAATACCTAGATTCTAACCATAAAACAGTCATTCATTAGAACAATGAACAGCAACTCCCATATTTACTTCCACTTCTCTTGATAATGTATTTCCTTCTCTAACCCTTTGCTTTCTGACTTTTAAGAATTCCTGTGCCCAGCAACTTTTTCATCCAATTCAATATATTTCAGTTTATTTAAAACCATTTTATGGCTCACTCTGTCAAATGCCTTAAAAAGATCTAGTGCCACACTATCAACTTGGCCTTCCATTTCCAATTCATTTGAAATATCTTGCATATAGCCCACTATATGAGATTCAAATGAATATCCTTGCCTAAAGCCATGTTGTCGATCTGAAAACTAGTTTCTTTCTTCACAGACATTTCTGATATAGTTGAATATCAATCTCTCCATCATTCTGCCTATCACTGATGACAAACTAATTGGCCAGTAATTTTTACCATATTTTTAACCCTTCCTTTATGAACTGGTACTACTATCGGTCTTTTCGAATCCTCTGGCAAGCAGCAAGTCTCCAAACTCATTTTAAACAAAATTTTAAGGTAAGGTACAATATCGTATCCCACAATCTTTAATAAATCTGTAGTAATATTACCTACACCAGTTTTAGCTTTCTGAGTTACTTCGCAATTTCCTGAGAATTTATTTCAAATTTTGTAGGTTCGTCATTTATACTCTCCTCTGATTCATTCCCTCCCATCACAGGATGACTGTCCCTAGTTGTCTCACCAAACCTGTCACTCAGTATCTCTGCAATTTTAAAATTTTAAAGTAGGAAGGAGTATATGAACAGCAGACTGAACGCGTGGTGGCGAGTCTGGCGGCGCCGCCTGGTGGCCTAGTGTAATAAGCTGCGTAAGATATAATGCCCCGCCACGACTTTCCGCCACCAGTGGTTGCCGGCCTGGTGGCCGGGCACGGCAGCCAGCCGGCCGCCAGTTTCTGGCGGCGCCACTGGCTGCCCTAGTGTAATAAGCTCCATAACACTCAATGCCCTGCGACGAGCAGCGCCACCAGTGGCCCGGCTGGTTGCACCGCCAAGTCGACTAGTGTAATAAGGCCCTTAGGGGTACTATCTACTTATTTTTATGTCATTTGGTAGTTCTGGTTCACCAAATTTGAAAATAAGAGTATTCGCGGAGAAGAAGTTTTGTCCATATTCATAAATCAACGGTGCAGCGTCCCCAAACGGCCGATTACGTGATAGCAAGACAAATATACGGCTCCCTTCTCGAAGAGGCAAAGGGCATTAATATATGTTTCGATAAGAGTAACGGAGTCTGAAACTTCCCCCTCCTCCTTTCCTGTTCGGTGGTGGTGCCTCTCCGATTTAATGCAGTCATTTCACGAGCCTTGAGCTCGTTATGTCCAGATTTTTCAGAAACGTTTAAGGAAATTATTCAGCGCCTATGGTGTGCATAAGAGACGTCGGTGCAGATACATTTCTAAAGCATCATTTCTTTTTTTCGATTTTGATCGAGGGTCCAGCTTTCACGCCCATAGAGAATTATGAAACACTTTAGCAATGGCTCATTCGTATTCTCAGTTTCAGACTAAGAACTGATTTTTTATTAAAAAAATTAAATAAATTAAATATGCTAGTAAATTACTTCCTAGACTGTTCTGTTCTGATTTGATCACTTTATTTCAAACAAACTGCTCATCCATCACAGTAAACAAGTATTAGAATGAGGATACTAGTTCTGTCATAGTCTTTCGTTGATAGGGTAACCTTGATTTTTCTCTTAGAGAAGACTACGACTTTGGTCTTGGAAATATTGACAAACCAGGTCAAACTTTTCACTGTGGTGGATTAAATTGTCTATCATGCACTGGTGCGTAGGTGGTTCACTTGCCATGAAAACTATGTTCCTAATACTATTGATTACTTTTCCATTTATAGCGATCCCATTGTTTTCCCCGAAAATTGTCTCAGAATAAATGTTGAACAATAGAGGGGATAGCTCTCAGCCCTATGCAACACATTTCTTGATTGTAATCTTTTCTGATGTTCGTTGGTCAGTTTTGACATCTGCTGTCTGATTCGAATACAGCGCGCAGATAACGCGTAAATAGTTTTGGTAAATTTCTCATCTAGTGATTCCTAATAAACAGAAGTGGGTGCAGAGTTTGTTTCCTCTCGGTAAAGAATATAATATTTAAAGGATATGAACGTGTTTACTAAGCATTTTGTTATTCTTCATGTCACACTAATGCTTAACTCACTTCCCCTCATAAATGTTTATACTTAATCATAGGAGCTTTTAACTTATTCGTCTTAACGTAGGGTACTGAAACTTAGTATTTGGTGACAGGTGCTGGCGATCCGGGAGGCTGCGGCGCGCAGAGGGCTGCTGCTGGGCCTGGGAGTGGCCTGGCCTGTTGCCATAGCCCTGGATACGCGAGGCCCTGAGATTCGCACGGGGCTGCTAGAGGGAGGGCCCATGGCTGAGCTGTATCTTGTCGAGGGCGATGATTTGCGTATCACCACCGACGAGGATTACGCCGAGGCCAGCAACACAGACAACCTTTACGTCGACTACGAGAACATCACGGGCGTCGTTAAAGAAGGAAACATAATATACTTCGACGACGGCCTTATCTCTGCCGTGGCCAAACAGGTATGATACTCCTCCAAAGATAGACTCATTCGAAGAGACTGTTCAGAGGGACTTTTCGATCATACAAACGAATTTTGAGTAGGTTCCTTTGGAAACAATAGAAAATCATTAACAATTTTGCCAAAAATTATCCACTTTTCCAGAATTTTATTTATTTAATGCAATAGCGATAAAGCACACAAGCCGCATTGACGATTGTCCTCAATTTTATTTTATTTCCTTCACTGATTCAGGTAAATCGTTAAGCATTACATTGATAATTTATCTCAATTCCTCACCTCCTTGCAGGTAAAATAAAATTTTACCACTCCATTATTCGTGAATTCAAGTGGTCATCCCTTTTCTTCCAAGTTCTACTCCTGTACTATCCAGGAATCACAGCCAGAAAATGCCTCCGACCATTCTCTTTACTCGACTTCTCGTGTTTTGCGTTAATTTCCACAAACAAATCTAGCTGCCTTCCTTTGCAACACCTCCAGCTCCTGTATTTGATACCTAAAATCTGAGTCCTATACTACCCAATGATTACTTTGTCTTTTATGTATTCTCCATCGGTATTCAGTCATTCGGAAATGCTTTCAAATATATTAATAACATGAAATGTTACGTTTTTAAGTACTTTTGTGATGTTAAGTAATTAAATTTTAATCAGTAGTTAGTAAAAAGATTTTTTTAAAAAAAGAATTGTTCTACGTCAACGAGACTGTTCTCACAAATATAATCTAATCTTCTAGTGGAACCTCTTTTAATCAACACTTTTGTCACAACATGGTGGAGGCGTCTGTGCAATAAGAAGGAGGGGCATTCCATTCAGATGCAAGACTTTATGGTGTCACGCCAACGAAACTGTACTGCTTAACATTTAACTACACGAGTTAGATGGGGGAAAGTAGAACTAGAGTATACAAAGCTAAAACACATCACGAGTATGAAGAATGTTTCCTAAGAACTCCAACGTTTAGAACGCCTTTGATTAACACTATGAAGTACATATATATATATATATATATATGTACATATATAATTTCTATAGGTGTGTTAGACGATGTTTGGAGTTCGCGACTTCCCGTCACCGACTTGCTATGGTGTGTTGCGCGTATGATATGCGATTTGACGCTTTTTGGATAGGTAAAATCTTGAGTTCGCGTCACCAACATGCTGTAAGAGCAGCATATATACAGCTATAAGTATGACGTATTGCGCTTGGACAACAGTGAAAGTATATATTATACTTATATATAAAAATGAATGAATGTTTGTTTGTTCTTTTGCAAATGTTCTTCATGTAAACACACAAGTTTTATGCGATTTTGATGGAACTTTGCATACGTATACTTTCAAACAAATTAAAAAATACTGTTTACGTTTGATTTACAAAAACCTAAACCCTCTCCTTCTTTCCTCCGTCACCTTAATTTCTGTCAGTGTTGTTCACATAAACCCATACTGTTTATCAGATTCTGAAAGTTCTTGGCATACCTATGCTTCAACTCAAGGCGGTCTGGTAGTTCATCAGCCAAGGCGCTTACTTCCGAAAGTTTTTCTCTCCGGTCACGGGTTCAGATCCCAATGTAAACAGGAATTTTTATGAATTGTATTTGACTATATGAACTAGGCTAGGACGCTCCATGTTACGATTCCACGTTAAACCATAAGCTCCTGAGGAAAGGAATTAGCCTTCCTACCTCTGACACAATTGCTTGGTACATCTCCTTCGGAAAGAATCGACCAACCTTCGGGCTGTTAGATTTTTAGTTTTTGAAATGAAAAATTCTTTAAGCGCTTTGGGCGATTTTTTGATCGGTAAACTCTTATTAGGTCACGTAAGTATATTTGGATATCAGTATGTCTGTACCTGGTGGCTCAGAGGTTAAGGTGTCTGACTGGAGAACAAGGGTTCCCGATTCGAATCCTTGCCTTGACGGGGATTTTCATAGAATCTTTACCTTTGGCACAGCTTGTTCTGTAATGTGAAGTACGCCAGAACTCTTCCGTGGTTCGAATTCCACGTTGAACTGTAGGTCCCCTGTACCTGGTAACGCTGCCTGGTTAGCTCAAGACGGCTAAGACGGGCGGAACGCACAGCCAATAGAAACCCTGTCATCAGGTCATTACGACCACAAGGAATTATTATTAATTAGTATATCTGTAGCAATGAGTATGACGTTTTACATGTATGATATTCATAGTTTTAAGTTTTCACTTCTGTTGGCAGTTCCGAATGACTGCTTTTTTGGGTGGGGAGGGGGGAGAGGGGAGCGAGTAACCGTGGAAAACCTAAATCTGGATGGCTGTACGGAGATTCGAACCTGTCTCCTCCCGAATACAGGGCCAGAGAACTACCGCTCATCAATCACACTCGGTGGAAATTTCCTTTCAAAACTGTTTTTGAATTTCACGAATTTTTAATTTAAATTCTTTCAACGTTTTAGGTAAATTGTTCATCACATAACCCGGTAATTTCGAAAGGTGAGAAGCTTTATATCAAAGTGTCATGGACATGACTACACAATGACCACGCTTAGCCTTTTATTAATATAGAGTATTATACATTACACCCAGCATGTTCAGATATTGTATTATTTGTATTATAACAACGAATTCTGCGAAAGGAAAACCAAGTAAAACGAAAAAGAAACAGAAGTAAAAGATGAAATGAGAAATTCGGATGATGTGGTTTTTTCTTTCGAGATAATGACATTCATATCAAATCCAAAATTCTAATGCGTTTGATATCGGATTAATTATTTGATAATATTTTGACAGTACTTGGTAACTGCGATTATGGATGCAGGTCAAGATTATATCACAGAAAACCAAATAACCAAGAGTAATGATGAGAATTAAGCTTGCTCAGGCAGGTTTAGTTTACTCATAATTCATTTCTTGAAAGCCCTCCTGCTAGTCACAGCCAGTTATGAAGTTTTGTGCGGCTCTTTATGAGTGCCAGTAAGGATAGTTGCTCCCTTTCTATTCAATATTATCCTCCCTCAATCCCGAAAGAGAATTTTCTCTACACCAAATGTTGATAATTTTTTCTGAATTCGCTCCATTCCATGAAATATAAAACATACTTCTTCGTTAAACAATTTATCCCGTTTAGGGATACAGTTTTAGAATAGGCCAACCTGCGGATATTCATTTTTCACTTATCGCCGCAATAGTACTTTGCTTCTTTACTTTAATCAAATTACTGCTGGCGTTTTCACTATGTCCTTACGCACATTATCTTATGTTAACACGTTTATATTCAGACCAAGGTTCAATCGCTATTTGTAGCCAATATCCAAGTCCGTTTCCAAAGTCAATCCTACTCGCCAGTTTAATCATCGTTCACCAACAAGTAATTAATTGCAGCCTGACAAACATGCCAACCTTAATTCTAAACATAATCCCAACCTATTCGACGATTACACCAAATAGTGCATTTGTTGTGAGCCTAGTACGATTATAATACCTAATACAACTCAATTAAAATCAAAATATCAACAACAAAAAAATACATTGCATGTAGATATATATTCCAGGTATACACTTCACATACATCACACGTACTTACTTGTCGTTAATGGTGAGGATTAGTTTGTTTTCATCGTTTCTCATTTTCGCACTACTTCTTCATTTCAGATAACCAAGAACGCCATTATGTGCGAAGTGCAGAACGGCGGCTGTCTGGGCAGTCGCAAGGGAGTCAACCTGCCGGGTATCGCGGTGGACCTGCCGGGGGTGTCGGAGAAGGATCGCGAAGACCTGCGCTTCGTCGTCGAGCAGCAAGTGGACATGGTCTTCGCCTCGTTCATCCGCAACGCCCAGACCGTGCGCGACGTGCGTGCTGTTCTCGGGGAGGACGGCAAGGATATATTCGTCATTTCTAAAATAGAGAACCAGCAGGGCATCGATAATATCGACGAAATCATCGAGGAGTCGGACGGCATCATGGTGGCGCGCGGAGACATGGGTATCGAGATTGCTCCCGAGAAGGTGTTCCTAGCGCAAAAGGCAATCATCGCCAAGTGTCAGCTGGTGGGTAAACCTGTGGTGTGTGCCACCCAGATGCTGGAGTCGATGACGGATAAGCCGAGGGCTACCAGAGCAGAATGCACGGACGTGGCCAACGCAGTACTCGACGGCGCCGACTGCGTCATGTTATCGGGAGAGACGGCCATGGGCAAGTGAGTATGACTCCTAGATGCGCGAGTGTTCCCCCTTTATACCGTCGCTTCTTCCTCTTCGTGTGGCTCGTAGCTTTTGTCCTTTTTGATTCTGGAAGACATTTTATACTGTTTTCTCTGGTCAGACTATCGTAAACTACACACGGAGTTAGTTAAATGAAGGATATAAATATTCGCATTTTGTGTGTTCTGTTCATATTTTAACTGTGACAAAATAATATACAGTCGAACCTGGACAAGTGAGAGTTCAAGGGACCGCAATCTTTTTTTCGCTTATGGAGGTTTTTCACTGACCCAGGTTTTTCGCTTATACAGGTACAGGAGTGACTTTTCTCAGTTATAGAGGTTTAAAAAATACAGCAAATATGTAGTGATAAATATGTACATATTGTATAGGCATTATTCCTTAGAATTTGACATAGATACTTACAAAAATAAACAAGAAATCTTACACTAATATTTACTTAAAGAAATCCGTTAATTTGTTCTGCGTTTCTGTTTCTGCATTTTGTACATGTTCTTCCATTCCATAAATCTTATCAAATATTGTTTTATCAACAACCGCCGAGTATTCAAAAAAAATGGTTGAGTGTATCCAGTGCATGCAAAGATTCTTGCTTCTTTGGAACGTTATTTACTTCTGTATCCAAAATCTGTGATCGGTCAGCTTCATCTTCACTGGCAGATCCGTCAGTACACGTGCTCACACAGTTCTGAAGGGGGCGTCCATAAATTACGTGAGGTGAAATAAGGGGGGGGGGGGAGTCCGGAGTAAAATCACCAAATCTCACCAAGGGGGAGGGGGGAGGGGGGAAGGGCTCAACGGGAATTTCACGCGGGGTTTTTGAAATTTTTTTGGACTGTAGAGCTTAAAAAAAAAAGAAGGTCTACAAATTTCTAGGTGGGGAGGAGGGGTCGGACCAGATCTCACAAAGTCTCACAAAAAAGGGGGGTCCCGAAATCCGGAAAAACACCTCACGCAATTTATGGATGCCCCCTAACGATATCATCGTCGGTGTGTTCTCCGACGGTAGGCACGTCGTCGTCAATCGATACGAAGTCTTCGAAGGTTGGCGTTAACATACTGGTTTCGTGAAACACAAGCTTGGTCCATTCCTCATTGATAGCCTCGGTCCAACTTCAACCTCATTTTCCTCTGGCAATAAGACTTGTTTATGTGTACTGATCCAAAACCCAGCTTTCTTGAAGCCGTTTTTTACAGTAACGTCACTTACTTTGCACCATGCTCTCCTTGCGAATTTCATGGGTAGAAGTACTTTAATCTCAAGGCTATTGTTTTTTTATTATTATTATTTTTTTTCTTTTCTTTTTTTTCAGGCGCATAAGAGTATTTTTATCGACTTCTCCGTTTGAATGATTGATAATACCTTGATCTAATGGTTGAAATTTACTGATGGTATTGGTAGGTAAGAACATGACTCTTACGTTGTAAGTGAGCAGCACACTTGTCAATAAAAAGCACATTTTTTTCGTTTAATCTTCATTTCCTTATCAACTTTTTTTCAACCAATGTTTAAATAATATTTTTGTCATCCAAGCCTATGTATTACTGGCATAATCAACAGGTAGAGTCTTGACACTTTTACAACATCTAAGTCGCTTTGATTTCCCGGATGATGAAAAGGGGGAGTTTGTCCGCACCAATCATGTTTACACATTGAAGAATTGTAAGGAGTTCCTTGCTTTTTTATCCTCTATGGCAGGTATGGGCAACCTTTGCTTAGCTGAGGGCGTAATTTCGGGACTTAATCGGGTCGCGGGCCGGACTTAATCAGGTCGATGGCCGTAGGTAAGAAGAAGTAGATAGTAGTAAATAAAAGGCGATTAAAATTCACACATGTTTTATTTACTAGAATTAAACTATGATAATCAAACATACAAAAAGCAAATTAACAAAAACAGATAGAAAAATCAAATGAAAATTAATGGGAGATTTGAGTTTGAAGCGTTATTTGAAATTTCTGAATTTCTCGCGGGCCGGACTGAAGTTGGTGGAGGGCCGGATCCGGCCCGGGGGCCGGGGGTTGCCCATATATGCTCTATGGCATGCAAATGTTTTAGCCGGAAGGCACTTGCAGTTTTATCAACGTTGTAAATATCGTTTGGATCATATCCTTCTAAAACGGCTGGGAGGCGGGCTGCTGGAGAATCACGGAGATCCTTTTCAGCCTACTACACTACGGGGTGGGAGGGGGATGGAAGGCCAGCCGTGGCCTTGTAGGGAACCATCCCAGCATTCGCCTAGAGTGACTGAGGAAAACCACGGAAAAACCTCAGACAGGATGGCCGAACCGGGTTTGACCTCGGTCCTCCCGAATGGCAAGTAGCAGTGCGAAATCGCACAGCTCAAGCCTCGGTTACTTTCCACGGCTGCTTTTTGAAAGCTGTGTCATGACGCAATCCATGAAATTTAAGAATTGGTCATAAATAGCATTGTTAAATACGCTCAACTGTCGCTTATAGAGGTACAGACAAGTATCAGTTTCAGTTATAGAGGTCCACGAGGGAAAAACGACTCTCTCTTATAGGGGTTTCTGTTTCTCACTTATAGAGGTCCTGTCCAGTGTACTTCTACCCATGAAATTCGCAAGGAGAGCATGATGCAAAGTAAGTGACGTTACTGGCTTCAAGAAAGCTTGGTTTTGGATCAGTACACATCAGTACGGGACCTGTCAATTATTCTCACTTGTACAGTTTGCTCGCTTATCCAATTCTCGTTCACCCAGGTTTGACTGTAAATGAAAAGCTACGTGTCTTGGATCATAAACACCCCCCACACCCTCCTTTCATAGCCCAGCGTACATTCTACACAACCCTTGCCTTCCCTAGACTGATCCACGTAGTTTATGGACGCTCCCTAATCCCTAATTATCCAAAACGTCAGATATCCAAACATTGTTGTTGTTGTTATTTGGGTTTTAGGGCGCGTCGACGACGGGGTCATTAGCGCCCGATATCCAAAAAGATTTTATATATATATATATATAAATTGTGCACTGCACTATTTTACTGAGGCGTTAACTTTGTTTCCATTTACAGTACAATACACCTTTGCACATGTTTTGTTCAGAAATTCCACCAACAAAGAACTAGGCACAATGTGTTTTCAATGTATTTTACTCCTTGAGTTTGTTATTTTACTGTCGCCGCACTATATCCTCGTGACCAACCAGACACTGGTTTTGATGCTGAATGTTTGTTGTCACCGCGACTGACACTAATGTGCGGTATAATTTCTTTTAAGGTGGGTTTGTACGTTCAAGCCATTTTCAAAGACTGTCTTGCAAATTAACTCGATTCATAAAGGAGGGGTAACAAATAGGGTTCAAAATTACAGGCCAATTAGTTTGACATCATTGATAGGGAAAATGATGGAGAGATCGATATGCAACTACATCAGAAACGTCTGTGAGGAAAGAAACTGGTTTACAGACCGACAACATGGCTTTAGGCAAGGATATTCATGTGAGTCTCAAATGGCGGGCTATATGACAGATATTTCAGATGAATTGGACAAGGGAGGCCAAGTTGATAGCGTGCCACTAGATCTTAATAATAATAATAATATTTAATTAAATTGTGATGGAGCGCATGCTCCGGTGGCAATTTCCTTCGACGCCCATCTTCCCTCATTCCTACACCCACCAACATTTATCCTCTGCAAATTTTAGCTTTAAATTATTTCAACGTTTTTGGTAAATTAGTCATCATTTCTCTTTGTAACTTATTCGAATCCCTGACACCATTTCCCAAAAAAGAGAATCTTCCCACACCCTTGTGTCTGAAATCGAGTGCCAGCTTGTGGTCATGGTCATCTTTTCCCTTCCATGCATTACTTGTCATACCTATTGCAATATCTTTCCATGCCTCATCGCCAGTATATGCCCTGTACACTCCCATGACCCTCCTCGTCCTGCTCCTTGTAGCATATTTCAATAATTTCGTAGTTAATATTCTAGTGAGTGTAAGCCAGTCTCGGTGAGCTACAAGCCTGGGCGGACGTGGAACATGAGAGCGCGTTTGCAGAATCTGAACCCTTCCTGCAAGGCCACAGAGGCAAGCAGTTTTGACTGTGAGAAACAATGTTTGAAATGTTCTGGTACCTTCTAGAAAGACGCCTCCAACTGGCCAGTTAAACTTTGCATCCACAGCGCGTGATGTGAACTGGCCAATGGGAGACAGTCACCCCACCCTTAAGCGACAGTAAAGTGACGCGTTCTGTACCCGTCCTATGCGCAGTTTCATTTTGAAGATCATGCCGTAAACTTGCCAATTTTTATGAAGCCAATGACTTAGGCAGTGTTAGAAATTACACCACCAACTCCACCCTTCGTATGCTCACGAGGCGAGGCTTGTACCAACCCTCCCGCTAGCCATTCGGCTATAGTTAGGAAACACATTTCACTTGTATGCTAATTAAGATGTACCATTCAACTGTATCAATCCACTTATCTCTCCGAAGAATTCAAGAATAAATGCCTGTTCATAACATCTCGGAAGTTATTTACAACAATACCTCAAGTCAGTAGTTAGAGTGATTTTTAGTGCTTTACAGCCCGTACTTGCAGACGCCAACGGGAAGAACCAGAAGTTGACGGCGAGCAGGCTGGACGAACTTATGTGCACGTGCACACAGGGGTAAGTCGAAGGTAATTCTTCGCTCGGCCATTACCACGCGACATCCTGTCTTGCAATGAATCCCATTCCAGCTCCTTTATCATATCTGTTACTGATTGCATTCTGCAATAATTTCCAGAAACAAATCTAGCAGCCCTTTTTTGCACCCTCTCCAACTCCTGTATTTGATATGTAAAATGAGGGTCCCATACTACACTACCATATTCGAGCAATGGTCTGACCAAAGTTTTGTAACCCAATTCCTTTACTTCTCCCGTACATCCCCTCATCACTCTCTCCAACAAATGCAGAACTTTGAAACCTTTTCCTACTACCTGTCCAATGTGTCCTGCCCAGTTAAGGTTGTTATCAAAAGTAATGCACACACTTCTTTTTTATCACTGGTAAGATGCTACATTGCCCTGCCACCAGAGGGCCGAACCAAATCCAGAGGGTCTCCCGGAAAATAAATACGCGGGTATCCTTTCTTCACATTTTCCCGCCTTCAGTTTTATGAAATTATATTTATACTCTGTTCACTCTGAACTAGTTTCCCTCATCACCTCACCACTCATTCCTACATACCAAGGTCAGCGAGCGGCGAATTTCTCCATGTAGGAGTAGCAGGAGGGTAGTGGAGTGGAGAGAGCCTCCTCTGTGTTACAGGTACCCGGTGGAGTGTGTGAAGGCGATGTCGAGTCTGTGCATGGAAGCCGAGTCTGCGGTGTGGAGCCGCCGCCTGGTCCCGGAGCTGCTGCTGTCGCTTCCCACCCCTGCTGACCCGCTGGCAGCGGCGTCTGCAGCCGCCATAGTAGCGACGATGCTGACTAACGGGTCGATCATAGTGGTGCTGACGGTGACGGGCGCCTCGGCCATCGCCCTGTCTCGCCTGCGCCCGCGCTGTCCAATCGTCGCAGTCACGCGCTCGCCGGAGGTGGCGCGCAAGATGCTGGTCAGAACTCAACACATAACGAGTACTTATGAATACTAAAACTGAAAACAAACTGCAACCTAGCTTATCCCTGCACCGAACCTGGTGGATGAGCGGTAACGCTCTGGCCTCGCATTCGGTATGGCGCGAATTCGAATTTCGGTCCGGGCATCCAAATTTGGGTTTTCCATGGTATCCCCAAATCACTCCAGGCGAATGCCTTAACGCTTCCTTCAAAAGGCCATGGCCGAATTCCTTGCAGGTCCTTGTCCCCGGTCCCATCCCGCCTCTAATGACGTCGACGAGGCGAAAAGCCATAAATTTTTTTTAAAAAAAAAAAAAAAGCTTTGCCCGCGTGGAAATAGAATTGTGGATGTATCATTTGAAAAACGAAGCGAAAGCCAGAATTTAGAAACATAAATTAAATTTGCTTTCCAGCTCTAGCAAATAAATTAGTAATTAGGTGAATTTTTGTAAAAATAAATTTGTACAATAGAACTCCAATTATCCGAACTCCGATTATCCTAATCGCCGGTTATCCGAATCACTTTTTTAATTAAGACGGAAACGTACTGCGAAAAAGCTTCCTCTCTTTCATAAAAACCAACAGAAAGATCGGACAACTGCAGCATTTTTAACGACTGTTGCGGCGAAATTTTGCAAAAGCACCAAAAAAAAAACCCTTGGAAATGAAGGCATTTTCAACATACATACAATAATTAATTAAAATAGACCCTTTTTAACCGACTTCAAAAAAAGGAGGAGGTTCTCAATTCGTCTGTATTTTTTTTTTTTTTTTTTTTTTTTTGTATGTATGACCAGCGATGTCTTCACCAATTTTGAACCGATTTAAATTAAATTTTTTCAGTGGATAGGGTATACCTCCAAATTGGTCCCATATGAATTTATTTGAGAAACCACCCCTTCTACCCCCCTCCGCCCCCTAATTTTTATACAAATCCACGTTTTTTATTCGATCTCAATGAAACTTTGGACATATATAGCCAAAAATAAAGAGAAAAATACTGTCAACTTTTGGTTTAAAAAAACTGAACCTCTCTCCCCCTATCCACCCCCTTAATTTTTGCCAATTTTCCTTAATCAAAGCTACAGTCGACACCATTTAACTGATCTCCATTAAAGTTGGCAATTACATGTAGTTTTTCATGGAGAAGGATTGTGACCAAAAAAATCAAAATCAAAAACCACCCCTTTCCCATTTACTCCCCTTAATTTTATAGAAACCTACATTTATTATCTGATTTTTACTGAACTTTGCCCATGTATACTTTAAAACAAAGAGAAAAATCCTGTCAATATTTGGTCTTCCAAAGTTCAACCACCCCCCCTCCTTCCACCCCCTAAATTATTGTCAATGTTCTTCATAAAAAGCTACACTCGACACCGTTTGACCCATTATCATCATAGTTGGCATATACATGTAATTTTTCATGGTGAATCTAACCAAAAAATAAATAAATAAAAAACCACCCCTCTCCCCTTTACACCACTTAATTTTTTATGCAAACCCACATTTTTTATCCAATTTCGATGAAACTTTGGACATGAATAGTAAAAAATAAAGAGAAAAATACTGTCAACTTTTGGTTTGAAAAAACTGAAGCCCTCTCCCCCTATCCACCCCCTAAATTTTTACCAATGTTCTTTATACAATGCTACAGTCGACACATGTAACTGGTCTCCATTATAGTTGGCATATACATGTAATTTTTCATGGAGGTTTCTGACCAAAAAATTAAATTAATACAATAAATAAACCACCCCATGTCTCCCTTTACACCCCTTAATTTTATAGAAATCTACATTTCTTATCTGATTTTTATTGAACTTTGCCCATGTATACTTTAAAACAAAGAGAAAAATCCTGTCAATATTTGGTTTGAAAATGCTCAACTCCTTTCCTCCTTCAACCCCATTAACTTTTGTCAATGTCCTTTATAAAAGCTACAGTCGCAATCGTTTGACCGATTACCATTAAAGTTAGTGCTTATATGTATTTTTTCACGAAGAAGGTGTCTGACCAAAAGATCTAAAAACCACCCCCTCTCCCCATTAAACTGCTTAATTTTTATACACAACCACAATTTTTATCCGGTTTAGACAGAACTTAGCAAATTTTTACTATAAAACAAAGAGAAAAATGATGCCAACTCTTGGTTTGCAAAAAATGAACCCATCTCCCCTTTTCCACCCCCTTGATCTTTGTCAATTTCTTTTTAAAAAGCTACAGTCGACACCATTTGACCAATCTTTATTAAAGTTGGCACATATATATGTAATTTTTTATGGATAATATCTCTGACCAAAAATTTAAAAAAATCTACCCTAGCTCCCTTTCCCTTAATATTTGTACAAAACCCACATTTTGATTCAATTCGGTGGAACTTCGCATGTGTATACTTTAAAACAAATAGAAAAAGGAAAATATTGTCCACATAACTTTCACAAAAATGCAAACCCTATCCCCCTTTCTACCCCAAAAAGGCAGTCTACATTTGGTATACAAAAGCTCAATCCCTCTTCCCCTTTACCCTCACCCCTTTTAATTTCCAATGTTCTTTAAATCCCGTCAAAATCAGTTAAGCTATTTTTAAGTCATGGCATAATATTTATAAAATAAATGTGTTGTAATGTCTCAACATGTACTTCAGATTTCAACTTTGATCCCAAGCTTTCACGTTGTGAAAACCAATTAAAAATCTATATTTTTTGAGTGATGCCGGAGCAAACAGATATATTCCAGAGAGATTTCTGTATGTGGTATGTTACATGTTACATGTTTCGGTTATCGAGCAGCAGCTTTAACAGATGTTATGATAAGATCGAAACATAGCCTGAAATTCCTTAACACAACGCCCAATTCACCCCGTTCTGGAAGTGATTGTGCTATATAAAGACAGAATTCTTCTTTGAAAGCAAGCGCTTTAATCTCAAGTTTGCAAAATAGGAACTGCTGCGGCATATTTAAAATACCAAACGAACTATAATACCACTAAAAATAAAAATAAAAACGCCTTAAAAAAAGCATTAAAAATTTTAAAATAACTTTATACCTTGCTTGGGAAAAAGTAAATCTAAATAGACAACATTTTACATTACTTTCATTGAAATTTTGAAATTAATTAGTTATTTTTGGAGTCGGTGCCAGCGAAAGCAGGAAAAACAAAAAGATAAAAACAATAAGGAATAACAATAATACATAAAAAAATCATGTTACTGCTTACCTACAATTAATGCTAGAAACATGTTTCAACAAAACTGAATTTAACACTTTCTGCTAATTTATGTTTCTTGTTCTATTATTTTAAGTGGAAATTTATATTACAAATCACAATAAAACTATACATGAGGACATGATGCAGGTCGGAGAGGTAAGGAACCTGCGGTCAGCCACATTGTTACTAATAGTTCCACAGATCAGTCATTATTTTAAGAGAGCAATTACACCATCCTACACGTTACTTACAAGGTTGTGCAACGTCTTGAAACTTTCATAACAGATCTTATTAGCTGCATCAGCATTATCTTTACTAGTTTGTCTGGGCAACACTATGCCAATTGGATTTGAAATGAGCATAGTGTTGGGAATGAATGAAACCGATACATTTACCGAGCTTATCTTTTGCACAATACAATACATTTTTCATAGTTCCCCGTATGTGAGGCCTACTCTGTGTAGTGTGTATTGGATTCAATTTATGGCAAAATTATTACAAAACAAAACAAATGTATACACCAAAAAATGCACTGTTTGCAATAATATGTATAATAATTATATCAACTACATTTATATAAGGTACTGAAAATTATGGATTAAAAGGAGTTGTCGGTTAAAAGATCTTTTAATTCCCCCCTGAATTTAATTTTATCCTGTACCAGACATTTAAGATGTGATGGGAGTCTGCTGAAGACATGAATATTTGAATATCTGATTCCTTTTTGAACCACTGATGACTTGTAACCATTTCGAAGATCATTTTTAATGTTAGTGGCATAATTGTGTATTTTACAATTTGTATCAAATGGAGCATAATTGCCAGCGCCATTTGCTCAGTTGGTTGCGGCATCATGTTGATTTCAGGATTTGTCTTGTTCAAGTCCTGGTGGAGAAAATTTTCATCATCAGGACTTGGCCGACATGGTAGTCGAGGTGGTGGTAACAATTCCTAATCACCAGATTGAGCACCAAAAATTCTGAGTTAAATCCAAACCAATCTTTAGTGCGTATGGAGTGTGGGTGATTCATCCATCGGATGGTGATGTTTAACCTTGCAGCTTGCCCCCTTGCTATCTTTCAGAAGACTAGGCCTGAATTGGCCGGCATCTGGGTTTCATCCTTTCACACTCTCCCATAACACTCTTCACACTTACAATAATTAAATACTGCGGTATTGAGGAAGGCAATGGGAGACCACCCCATTTCATCTCGGACATTGCCATGGAGGGCTAAACACCACTCATGGTACTCGCTTACAGTAAGGCATCCATAGAGGAAGAATTTAACTGGTGACTTCAAAAGACATTAACGTGTATAAATATTCGATCACAAATATTACAATTCCTGAGTAGATCTCTGCAGGAAATCCTACATTATGAGTTGAATTACACAAGAACATTATTATGAATGTCATTAAGGAGTGAAAATAAGTGAAACAGTTTCTTCATGTTGACATAATTAATGGTTTATACTGTGTGAATTGTAAATGTGGCTGCACAACAATAGCGTCAGTAAATCAGAGACATGTACCGTCTAATTTAAATTATGGTCGATATTGCAGACTTAGAAATTTTACAGTCTCTACCTCTTGCACAGACTCGCCAGCTAATTTTGCATGTATTTTCTTCTTACTAGACCATACCCGATTTCGGGCGTAGATGGTCCATCCTTTCAAGTCCTGTTGATGAAAATTTATTCCATCACCGGGACTAAAACCAACTAACGTCGTATCAGTGCCGCACGCTATCACGGTGCCAGAACATACTGAGCCAAAGGGGCGGGCTGCTTCTATGTATGTCTGGTGTTAATTTGTGTGGTGTACTATACTGATATATTGAGTTTCATGATATTTTATTTCTGGTGTATAACGCAGATCAACCAGATCATCTGCCATCATATGGTGCTCTCTCCTCATCGAATTACTTCTTTGCACAGAGCTGTCATGTTTTCTAGGTGCCGAGTTCTTTGGAGGATTCTTGTTACAGGTTATGCGTGGCGTGGTGCCACTGCAGTACACGGGCAATCAGCTGGATGACTGGCCCAGAGACCAGGACCTGCGCATCCAGTTTGCCATCACGTTTGCCCGCACGTTCGGTATCGTCAAAGCCGGCGACGGCATCGTGTTGGTCTCTGGCTGGAGACCCGGACCAGGGCACACCAACAAGGTGCGCGTCATGTATGCCGCTGTGTGACACAAACAATAAAGAGTTACCAAAGATACAGTATTTATTTTTTCCAAGACACTATAGATCTTTAGTGGTAAATTCATTAAGAATCATGCCACATGTATAACTAGTTGAAAATCTTACCTGTTTTACATGTTCGCTCATCTGTCTCTCATCAACCTAAGTTTCTAGGATATCCGGCTGATATCATAAAAACTCAACATACTTACGACCTTGCATTCTAAGGGATTTCGTCTCTGGTATATCCATCCCCACCTAACAGATCGGCCCAGTCACTTGCTTGGGCAGCGTTATGGCGAAGGAGGCAACCTATTTCATTTGTCACAGAGTGTGCTATGTGTTGTAGAGCCTAATATCACTGGCTTCATTGAGGCTGTTTAACTTTTTGGGGTTCTATAACACATCCTTTAATGCACACAGTCTTTTTTTTCAAAAGCAGCCTTCTATGCTACTTTTTTTCCAATTACATTTTGACCCAGCATTAACAGGTTAAACTGGTATGGTAAGTATTCTTTACTTGAAAGACAATATTGCAGAGAAAGAATAATACCGGTAATAATTGTTTTGTACATACAAAAAATACAATAACAATTATTTTTGGAAAAAGTGATGGTTTAAACATCTAAAAATATTATGTCAGAGCCAGAAATATATATAATGCCTTAATATTCATGCTTATGTATTATTCAGTTTCTGACTTTACCGGATATAACCGCATGACATTTTTTTATGTTTTTTTTTATAGTGTCAGATATGTTCCCGTTGCTCTCAGTCTCCAATCTGGCTAGATGGGTCAAACTTTTCCAGATTAGGAACACATTGGAATGCAGGAGTTAGTATATCTACTGAAATCATGATGGGATGCCAGCCGTGACGAAAGGATGTTCCAGGCAATTGAGAGAACTGGATTACAAAACCGAGGTCAGATCACCACTTGAATATGATGATGTAGTATGGAACCCACACTTGGGGATCAAGTGCAGGATTTGGAGGAGTACATCAGGGCCTTGCGTGCAAGTGCAGTCCCATGTGCAGCTGATAACATGCTACCTTGCGGATCTCACTTCCATGTGATATTGGACAGATTGTGGAAATGATAATTCAAGGAGTTCCAGAAGGATCTGCCATTGAGTCAGTGCTTTGCAGTCTGCACACTGCAAACATACCAAGCACCGAGTGGATAAGGACTGCTCTTTAAGCTAATGACACTCGATACACGGAGCTTAACTCCTTGCCACCAAGCTGCAGCATGAGTACAGCATCATCAAACAGAAGGCTGTAAAATGGTGCCTGGAATTCAACACATCCAAGTCATTATAGCCTCAAGAAGGTTTCCCACTGGCAGCTTTTAATCCTCTTCAGGGAAAACATCAACTGGACTCCCATATCAAAACATCTAGGAGTCAAAAGCAATACGAAGCTGACATGGAACTACCATAGACTTCATGTGAAGGCTCTGGGGCAAATAAAGATGATCTACCCCAACCTCAACTTGGGAGCCAAGTCTGATGGTCTGTCTGTACATCGCTCACATAATGTCAGTTTTGGAATAAACCACAGTGGTATGAGGCAACGCTTCAGACATGCACTTACAAAAACTGTGTAATTCAAAACCGAGTGATAAGGTACACATATCATTTACAAAGAGAAATCAGAGTTGAAAAAGGTTGCACAATAGGGTAGTAAAAATTTATAACTTATACCAGGAATTATCAAATCAGCTAATTTCTGAGCTGGGAGCAAGAGCTCATTTCAGTAATAGCATTAGTTGGCCAAACAAACTTCTGGACCATTACCCTTGAAGATAAAATAAGTGATATAACCTGGATAAGATTAAAACCTCAAAGCAACACCAATTAGGTAAACCAAGTAATAATTTAGAAGGAAATACGCAGCAGAATGGGGCAAACAAATTCTCCAGTGATGTTTAAATATCAACAGTACACTCATATATATAGATAAGCACGTCTGTCTCTAGACATTGTGATCAAGTATATGAGCAAGCTGACTAGATCACCTCATGCACATAAGATTGGAACTCAAGAAGAATGAAAATCCAGTAAATGCAGTCAGAAAGTGTCATATCGATCATTGCGAAGCTAACACCGATGATGACACGATTTTCTGGGGGTCCCGTCGGTCCTTCCATCAGGCCAGTGGGCGACCTTTTCTTTTTCTTCTACCACTCAACAGACACAAACTGCTGCAATTGTGAAGGGCCAAATGCTGTACATTACAGTGGCTGTCCTACATCCAGGCAACTTCGACACAGTAGCAAGCTCACCATATACAGCCCGCCACGGCTGGCCAATTCAAGGGACCTGGCCGTCTGGCCAGCAAACAGCAAAATGCTTTCAAGCCCGACGGCATTCCTCACCAATCCCACCATATAAACTAGAATTAGTAGTGAATGGAAGCTCTATGCGGCGCGCAGTGCCACACTAAAAAGCCATTAGCCGTCAAAAACCTACGAATTCTAGTAACCCCGTCAAATTTTGTGGACAAGATCACCCATTTTAAAAACCTTCAATGCAGTCAGACCTATTACATACTCTGTGGCCTTTCTGACCAGTTGGAATAATTATATATCACCAAAAAAATATTATGCCAAAGCAAATAGATGGTAGGGCAGAGAAACTACTTTGTGCCTAGATCTCCCCGTTATGGTGCTGGCATGTCTGCAACACCACAAACCTCCATAAAGAAGAAGAACCAGCTGATATTCAGCATTTGACAGCAACCTGTCATGGAAGCTGCAAACATTGCACCCATAACCATGTGGTCATCCTCAGAGATTACCAGCTAACAGTATTGTCCGAGCAGCTAATGTAACTGGTCACATCTCTAACTAACAAACCAGGATCCAACAAACCCAATAAAGGCCCCAAAAAAGAAGACAACCAACAATAAGATAGAAGGAGTTGCACCAAAAAGTGCAAGAAATTTCTCAGCTATGGGAATGATGTAACCCCAGTGATTTATATCTGTCTGGCAACTAACAGTGTACCTCTTGTCTTTTCTAAAAGCAGATACATGTCTGATGAAGACTACTGACCATGCTGTCGAAGTGTTGTGGTTTTTGTAACACCATTTGGCTCCATTGACATGCTGGAACACTCTCTGTTCATAAATCTCATTGTCTTCAGTGTTATTAGAATTTTTTGTGATTGTAAGAGAACATATTATAGCATTTAGAGCTGTACCAGGAGAATAACTTTCAATAACTATATACAATGGGAATATCAAAAAGCTTTTAATTTAGGGAAAAAATGAGAGGAAGTTAGAAAAGTGTGTGCAGAGAAAAACAAACGGAACAAGTATACGACTTCCTTTCCTGTCCTTGAAATGAAAACATATTGCTGTTGCAAGTAAATATTACAGGAAGTGTTCTGTGGTAATGGAGTTCCATTGTGATACAACATCATTTTGTTGTTGTAGTAGCTTGCCAGGAAGGATTCTCAAAAACCACAAGACTGTAATCTCAGACAGATGTGAAACACATTTTGTTGATGTCATTTCATGGTAAACTGAAATTCAGATTGACCTATACTTGGAAATTCCTGCTATTATTTTGACAACAATGAATGATCTTTTTCTTCTTTCATATCTCTAGATGAAAAATTGAGACATAACTCCTATGTTTCAGAGACTCACTATCTGTTACTTCTTGTTAAAGATTAGCAGGTAATCTGACTTTAAAATTGACATATAACTTGGCCAGAAAAGAAATCACAAAAATGAACAGCCCTAAAACAGGAAATACATTGTTCCAGGACAAAATGCATCTTGTAAATGGTGGAATCAGCACTATATATACCGGTAGCAGTGCAGAAGAACTTAACATGCTGATTTGCAAGCGCTATGTATCAATTTTTTAGTTAAATTATTTATTTTTTGCGTTTGGCTGTATGGTCGTATTAGAGTGAGGAGAGAATGAGGGTCAGGGGGCAAGGAATGGGAAGGAATTCAGCAGTGGCCTTTTGGAGGAATCATCACAGCATTCAAAAAACAAAAATCTGTATGGCAAGATGACGATTTGAACTTTGATCCCCTATCACTGTGTATACCAGGCTTGAGCCCAATAGGCTATGTAATTAAGAAAGGAACTGTTAGAAAATACTCTGATTCTAATAGGTATAACCAGATTAATTTGTTCCATATCACTACAAAAAAAAAAGTATTATGTCAATACACAAGTACGAGGCATGTTTTTTAAGTAAGAACTGTTTTGAAATTAAAAAAAGATGTGCAAATATATCTCAATAATTTTATTTATACATGAAAGCCTGTACCTTACTCTACTTTTCTACATAATTCCCTTCAATATTGAGGCACTTGTCATAATGTAGTACCAGTTCTTGAAAACCCTCCTCATAGAAGTCTGCCGCCTGAATTGTTAACCAATGCATCACAACTGTTTTGACTTCGTTATCGTCTTCAAGACGCTGACCGCCCAGGTGTTTATTCAAGGGCAGGAACAGATGGTAGTCACTGGGCACCAGATCAGGGCTGTACGGGGGATGATCTAGAGTTTCCCATTGAAAAGATGTGATGAGATCCTTGTTCTGATTAGCCACATGTGGACAGCCATTGTCATGCAGCAAAACGATGTCCTTGCTCAACTTGCCACGTCTTTTGTTCTGGATTGAACAGCGCAGAATGTTCAATGTCTCACAATAAGCTGCTGCATTGATTGTCTCATTACGAGGCAGAAATTCTACAAGCAATATTCCTTTTCTGTCCCAAAAAACTGTGCACATGATTTTCCGGGCAGAAATCGTTTGCTTCACTTTTTTGGGTGAATCTGAATGCCGCCATTCCATGGACTGTTGCTTTGATTCAAGTGTGACATAGTGTTAGGGGCGTAGGTGTATACCGGGGTGTGTATTGGCTTCTTCACCTAAACTGTTGCACCTTTATAATACTGTTAATGTCTAAGAAATGTTCAGAAACCGTGATTAACCTTCGGAAATCGCTAACTGCACAATAGAAACGGCCACCACTTACCTAAATAAACCATAGGCAAGAAAGGTTTTATTTTAGAAATGAAAAATTTTAAAGTTCAGATCACGAAAGCAATGTATTCTTGAAAAACGTTCCACATATTACATATATTGCAGTTAGCTAAGGCATCAGACTACTCATCACACATAAATTGCAATAAATGAAGCAAAACAAGACCGCCGAACCCCGAACAGAAAATTCACACTCTCCTACCAACATGTATTGCAAAGTTCAAATTTTCAACATGGCCTCCCTGAAGAGCTTCATCATCACTTCCGGTTTCTAAGTCTTCACATGATACCCCACGCCACAACGCGCTTGATTCCAACAACACGTCCGTACGCCACCAAGATCTACCGCCTTCTGAAGCCGTCCAACCCACACTTCCTATTATCATGAATTACTTTTGAAAAAAATGGAATACTATGGTATTTTTGGGACCGCAGGTAAATGGTTTAAATCATACATTGAAAGCCGAATGCAAAAAGTTTCAATTTTTGATTCTAAAATAAGTAAAGATGCTTCATCAGACTGGGAGAAAATAAAACATGGAATTCCACAAGGCTCTGTCTTAGGTCCCCTCCTCTTTCTGTTATACATCAATGACCTTCCAGGAAATTTATCCGATAAAGTTAAGAGTGTTTTATTTGCAGGTGACACTAACCTGACTGTGCGTAAAACACCAAACAGTACTATAGAATTTAATGTAAATGAAGTACTTAGAGTAGTAGCAAATTGGTTTAAGGCAAATTCATTAAAACTAAACTTTGAAAAAAACACATTATATTAGGTTTAAAACAAAAAACTATGCACAGCCAGATATATGTATAAACTATAAAAACAACACAATCTTAGAAACAGAGAGTATAAAATTTCTTGGTATTAAAATAGATCAGAAACTCTGTTGGCATGATCATATCACTACACTACTGACAAAGTTAAGTAGTGCCACCTTTGCAATACGAACACTTTCTCTAACAGCAGATCTAGAATTAATGAAACAGGTGTACTCCTCATATTTTCATTCAGTAATGTCATATGGCATAATTTTTTGGGGAAACTCTTCACAAAGTAAAAAAGTTTTCATAGCACAGAAAAGAGCTATTAGGTTTCTGTGTAGGGTAAAACCAAGAACTTCTTGCAGACAACTCTTTAAGAAACTCAATATTCTTACAATGTGTTCTCAGTATATATATTCTCTCATGAGCTTTGTCATAGAAAATTTTAACCTGTTTACACCTAATTCACAGGTACACAGTTTCAATACAAGAAACAGAAATAACTTGCATAAAACACAAACATCTCTGTCATTAGTACAAAGAGGAGTTAATTATTCTGGGATACATCTGTTTAATAAACTACCTAATCGTATAAAACAGCTTTCAGATAATAAAGATGTATTCAAACAAAAACTTAGAGATTATCTTATTGGCAACTCCTTCTACTCCATTCAAGAATTTGAAGAAAATAATTAATTGTACTCATCATGACATTTGCAAAACTCAGTTGCAAAAATGTATGTTTCTTATTATTTCTTGTATTTGTAAAATATGTATGTATATATATTTACTATGATATGACTCATATTATGTGTATATGTATCAACAATGACATGTTTCACATCCCAGAGGTACTTCCTCAGCAGGGATCCATGGAACAAGATTGATAAATAAATAAATAAAATATCAGAATGGCATCTTACTACCGAAATCAAAAAATGTTCAAGAAAAGTATGTTAACGGAGGGCTCTCAGAAAATCCCTAAGTGTAGACCGCCTCCTAAGAAATGTTTTATGATTAGTGGGTTTTAGTCTCAAATTTCGTCAAATCCTTGTAAAACATTTATTTTTGTTAGTGAAATTGTGTGGTTATTTTGACTTACAGAGTAAGTTTTACAAGTTTATAATTTTTAGTTTAAACTATTGCAAAAATATTCTTACACAACTGCTGATTCCAATGAGCTAACTTTCTTTAAAATCAATTAAGTATTCCAAAAGTTATTAATTTTCCAAAAATCCGAGACTTCAAATTCTGCATGAAATTACTATTTTCTTATTTATGACTTATTTCACAAAAATGTTATTTACTGAGCTTTCCTTTAATTTTTCTAAGTGTTCTGCAAGTGTTTTTAGTTACTGAAGTGGCTTTAAAAGTTCGTAATTTCAATTTAGAAGTGATCACATTGTCGTTTTATATTGCGACTTTAAAATTATTTATATCATTTATTAGACGACTGACAACTACTTGAAAATTAAAAAATGTTGGTTGGAATATTATTTGGTAGCATAAAAACTACTTTCTAAACTCGAAAATTACCTATTCAAGTTATAATCTTTTATTGGAAAGTGCACATGGCTCATTGTTTTAAAAAAAATAATGTTTAATATTTTTAACCTATTTAAAACTACAAATTATCAGTGAATTTTACTCTCATTAGTATAATTATTATTATACTAGTGTTTTACAGTCTTGAACCATTTGTAAAATTTAGTGACATGATCACGTAACCCAACTTGGTTGTTTAAAATTTTGTATTTTTAAGGATTTTGCTTATTTAGGTGAGTTTAAAAGTGATCTTCTACTATAAACTGTTTATTTATTATTATTGTTATCTGTTTATCTACTTTTCTGACTTTAAGGCATTGTGAATTTGCTTCTAAGCTGCAGTACCATGTAGTAACATTAACCCTATTTCTCGTCGCCCTTTAGCTGATTATTGAAGATAGAAAAGTAAGGTAGCTTACAGGAGGTCACCCCATGTCTCATCGCCCGTAACAGGTGAGCACAGTTTTCGGTAATTCAAGTGCTCGGTCACAATGCCATACAAAACACTACGAGAAACATTAGGAAAGTTATCACACAAGGAGGAAATCGTATAGCGTCTGTTTTCTCTCACCTTATTGTCCACTTTCTGCACCAAACTTTCATTAACGACCGAAGGAAGCCCACTCCGTTGTTCATCATGCACATTTGTGTGGCCATCTTTAAATGCTCTCACCCACTTTCTCACCATTCCATCACTCATAATGTTTTGTCGGTAAACTGCACAGGTCTCATGATGAATGACTGTAATGGCATCAGTGCGTAGGCTAGAGATGCAGGTACCCAGTGTGCATGCGCGGAACGCCGACCGTAGCATTGCAGCCACAGTATGACAAAATGGTACTTACTTAAAAAATATGCCTCGTATGTCATATAATGTATAATATCAGTTTAAAGTTTCCAATCATATACATGTTATTGGCTGAATCAGCACTTGCCTAAAGTAAAAAGTAAAGAAATTTAAAACTATAGGAAAGAACTGCCTGCAACCTAAATAATGAAATTATCATGAATGGTACAAAAAGAAAAAAAGAAAACGAAAAAGTGGAGAAGCAGTTAAGTGTGGACAAAATAACAGACCTGTCGCATAGACAAAAAAGGTTTATTTATTTCTCACCACAGTCTAACTTCAACATAGCCTTAAATATTCATTGGGATCTAAATATTAATTTAATTGATGTGGAGCATATACTATGGTGGTAATATTCCTACACACCTAGTTTCAGATTTCATGATTTTTTTTTTTTAATCATGAATTTTTTGATGGCCATTTCCCCAAATTACTACTTTTATCTTTAACAAATTTTAATTTTACATCATTTCATAAGTTGTTAATCATTTCCCTTGATAATTTAATCCAGTACCAGAATCCCTTAACAATAAAAGAAAATTTTCCCTCTCCTTCACATCCATAACTAAGAGACACATTGCAGTCATGACAATTCTTCCCTTCCCTAATTCTTCTTGCTATATCCAATCAAAACTCATTGCCAGTATATACTTCATACACCCCCAGCACCATCTCCTCTTGATTACTTCTCCAACTGCTGTATTTGATATTCTTAAAATTGACTCCATACTAATCTTTAATATTCAAACAATGGTCTGACCAATAATATTTAACTCAATTTTTTTTATTTTGTTGGTTCATCTTCTATCACCCTCTCCAGTAGATGAAATATTATACCATCTGCACAATTGACTTTACTATCGAATCTTATACCAATATATTTACACTTACATATCAACAAGGACTACCTCTTCCATCACATAATCATAAAAAAAAACTTTCTATCTTAAACTTAAAAATCTATTTCTTTTTAGCATTTACCTTGACCTACCCAACATGGCCCTCCTTTAAATGTTTACAGTCCTCTTTTAATTTAACCACATTTAGGCTTCCTGGGCTGCTAGGCTGTACATATGGTGTGGGCCCCCCAGTCGGCAGTGGCCGAGGCGGGGAGGCACTGGCCCAGGTGGGGCCCCAGGGTTGTGGGGTTGCCCCCTATTTGTGGTGTGGTGCCCCCTATGTGGTGCGGGCCACTAGGCTACAGCCTAGGTAACCTATGCTTAAATGTGACCCAGAACCACATTATATGAGATTATGCCACATGCAGACTTCCTGATTCTAAGCTACAAACACCAGCATTCATTAGAATAATCAACACAAATGGTTCTATTATACTATCTTGTGGTACTCCTCTTTTCAATGGCACCTCTTTTGACACAAGGGTTAATTAACATAATTTTATGTCTCATTCTGTCAGACACTTCAGAAAGATATGGCTCATTTTATCCTAAATATCTTGCATGTATCCCACAAACTGAGATATACATGAAAATCTTAACACAAAGCCATGTTACTAATTTGCAAATAAGTTTCTTTCCCTACAGACATTCCTGATGTGATTCCATGTCATTCTCTCCATCAAACATACCACTATTAACTAAGACACATATCTACCTGTCCTAATGGTGGTAGTTACTGGTAGGATTGCTTTGCCCCTGTTAAGCTTAAGGGAATGTTATGGGTGATGGATCAATTATCAGCTCTAAATGTGGCAATCATACAGTAGAAAGAAGCTTCTAAGGTGTTTTGTACAAAGAATCTGTGATATACCATGGTGAAAATGTCTCTGAAATAAGTGGAAGTTTCCCCAAATCTTCCCAGAAAGGTGAAAGATGCCTGTCTCATCACTGATGCATTTTTGTAGCAGTCTAGATCCGGAGCTACAAATCTATACTTCCCATCTTCCAGTGAGGTACGTGCAGATGCAGAAGAGATTACAAGTAGTTATGAGCCATAAAGTGTGTGATGGACAGGCCCGCCGCTAGCTGTTTGAGCGCCCGCGTGCAATACCGATTATGCCGCCCCTTGTCTAACTACAGCCAGTGGTGGATTTAGGAAATTTCCGAACCGGATCAAAAAACTGTGAGATTGCCGCCCCTTTGAACATTATTTGCCGCCCCCATTGTTGCCATTCCAAGTGTCGCCGGCCGCCCGAAGCAGCTGTTGACCTAAAAAAAAAAAAAAAAGGTCGCCGGCTACATAATACGTCGCAAATTTCGTCGCGGCGACTGTCGATCGCTCGTTTTGCCGTCCCCCTCGATGTGCCGCCCGCGTGCGGTGCACGCCTTGCACGCCCGCTTACGGCGGCCCTGGTGATGGAATGAAGCCCATAGAGAAAATGGGGAGGGGGTTATGGTGCAAAGGGTCTGCGGCATTCAAGTTGTGTATTCAAAATTGTTCTTGTAAAGATGGTGCTATCACATTTAAGAAGTGTAACAAGCTTCAAGTTGTGTGAAATGTTAGTATCAGTCACCACATTATTCAAAATGTAAGTGATTTTCAGTCTATATTGTTTCACACTCCTTATATTATTTTCTCTGTCTACATTATTCAGGCAGCCAATGTTGTGTTTTCAATTTGTAGAATGTTTCTGCCAAGGAGACAACAATTATATAATTTCACTGGTTGGAACAGAAACCATAGATGTATTGAAATACATTTGGATGATAACTAAAACATTGAAGATGGTATTGTTGATATGGTGTGAAGTTTCTGGTCATCGTATAATTTTTTGTTGAGTTATTGACATGAGAATTTCTATGGTGGTACCAGGATAGAGTTGTAAACTCACTTTTGTAACAGATCAGTACATCACAATGCATGGGCGTATCCAGCGAGGGGCAGGGGGTGGGGCTGCTGCCCCCCACCCGCCCACCCCTAGAAAAGAAAAATCAAGTTGGCTTCAGTACGCTTAGACGAGTGGAGAACTGGCTCAGGAGCACTATGGGAGAGGAAAGATTGACTGGATTAGGCCTGATAAGTGTGCATCGAAATATCGTGAAAGTACACCGTGAGATATTGACAAATAAAGTTATTGAAAATTTTTCTGGGAATCCGAGACGATTAATGCTTATATAAAAAACTATAATTGAGTTACAATCTTGATTAACTGCATAGCAGATCCTTGGATTACTATGTTAATCAATAATAAAAATAATTTCCTCAATAGGTTTGAGTTTTAGTGTGTAAGAAATCGTCATGTCCCAGTCCCCCACCCCACTTCCTAGAAAAAAAATATGATTTCCCCACCCCCAATTCAGATGTTGCCCCCCCCCCCCCCTAGTTCTAATCCTGGATACGCCCTTGTCACAATGAGTCTTGGAGTGACACGGAATTGTGCATGCACAAGCTCCATGAGTAAGACAGCTATGGATATGCAATGGTGCATATAAAGCCAGTTCTAGCATTCTTGTTTATCCGAATGACTGTTGCTATGTTTGTATCTTATAAACATTTATCAGTTTTCAACACATCCTACTGGATAATCATACACAAGTATATATAAATATTATTAGAATAGCATCAGATCTTGCTTAAATGCAATGGAACTATTCCTCAGCAGAAAAAAAAGTTTACTTTAAAATACATTTTACATGCATTATAATTGTGTTTGTAGTTGTAAGTATTTGTTTGAATTGATATATGTTGCTAAAACATACTGGAGTTGGTCCTCAACATTGCACAAAACTGTGTAAAAAATTTTACTTCTAAATATATGTTACACATATTAGCAACAATGGAGTAGTAAGAAATGCCATGAAGCAATATTTATATTTAAAGGAAAGCAGTGGTGGATAGAGGAATTTTCAAAGACAGGGGAAAACTGCGAAGTTTCCATCCCTCCAAACATTATTTTGCCACCCGCATTGTGCAGCAGTGACAAAATAGGCAACACAATATTTTCTTCAAGAAGATTGAACCAAGTGACTGAGGTCACACAAGCACTCATGGACTACAGGTGATAGTGTAGTTTTAAGTTGTTGAAGATATTTTGTGGACACTAAGTGAACAGAGTAGCTTTAAAAATAAAATGATTAGTATTTGTTACTATTTCTGAAATTTATTGCAAATATCTTCAGCAATTTTGAGAAACCATGGAAAACCAACATCTAAAGGGTTATATCATGATTGAATGCACTTCCTTTCAAACACCATCCTCAAAGCACATTAACCAAATGTCACTACTGTTTTGTGTCGGTTGAAAATATTCCGTAGAAGGTTTTTGTTCAGAATTTATTCATACATTTAAAAAGAAAGGAAAATCAAGAATCATTTATACTATTTCTAAAAGGTTTTTATTTTATTTATTTATTAATGTTTTTTTTCCCACAAGCCATCATCTCTCTTCATACTTAACTGAAATCAATGAGCTGTTATTTTAAAGCGTATGGTCTTCACTATGGTCACATCATATTTTTAGAAAGGAATTTTTCGGAATTGGTCTCTTAAAGGGCAATAATGTCAATATTTCTAAATTTCTTTTTTTTTTTAATTTTTTTTTTAAGTCATTTATTTCCCTGGATACCTATCTGAAATCGTTTGATGAAGTTTCATTTTAAAGATTAAGATCTCCGCTTTGGTGACATCATATATTAAGACAGGAAATTTTTGAATTCGAACCCTAAAGGGCAAAGGTATCAGTATTTCTGCAACGCGTATTTGTGTCAAGAGTCATTTATATACCTTCATATCTAACCGATATAGATAAATAGATAAATGAGGTATCATTTTAAAGATTATGGTCTCCGCCATGGTCACATTATATTTTAAGACAGGAATTTTTTCTAATTTAGCCGTTAAAGGGCAAAATTACCATTATTTCCATAACTTATTTTCTTTTGTCACGAGCTATTTATCTCCCTGGATATCTAACAAAAATTGAGAAATGAGATATTATTTTAGAAATTATGGTATCCGCTTTGGTGAATCGTATTTTAAAAAAGGGTTTTTCGTAATTCGGCCCTTAAAGGGCAAAAGTATTAATATTTCTCCAACACGTTTTTGTGTCATGAGCCATTTATTTCCCTTGATATGTAACCGATATAGATAAATGAGGTATCATATTAGAGATTAAGGTCTCTGCCATGGTCACATTATATTTTTAGAAAGGAATTTTTCGTAATTTGACCCTTAAAGGGCAAAAATGTAAATATTTCTAGAATGCAGATTATGAATAGTAATGCCTCAGCTTTGGTGATATCACATGTTAAGAAAGATTTTTTTTTTTTGGAATGCAACTCTTACAGGGAAAAAAGTATCAATGGTTCTAAAACACAGTTTTGAGTCACGAGCCATTTATCTCCCTTGATATCTAACCAAAATAGATAAATGAGGTATTATTCTAAAGATTAAGGTCTCCGCTGTGTTCACATCATAGTTACGAAAGGAATTTTTCTGAATTGAACCCTTAAATGGCAAAAATATCAGTATTTCTAAAATGCATTTTTTGTGTCTTGAGCAATTTATCTCCCTGGATACCTAACAAAAATCGATAAATTAAATATAATCACCAAGAGTAATGTTCCACTTGGTGACATCATATATTAAGAAAGAAATTTATAGGAATCCATCCCTTTAAGAGGAAAAAGTATCAATGGTTCTTCAACACATTTTTGTGTCACGAGTCATTTATCTCCATTAATATATAACTGAAATAGAAAAATGAGGTATCATTCTAAAGGTTAAGGTCTCCGCTGTGGTCACAAATTTTAAGAATGGATTTTTTTCTTCTGAATTTAACCCTTACATGACGAAAACATTGTTATTACTAAAATGCGTTTTTTTTTTTTTTTTTTTTTTTTTTTTTTTGGTTTTTAATTGTTTATCCCTCTTGATAATTAATTAAAATTGATAAACAAGGTATCTTTTTCAGACTAAGGTCTTCGCAAGGTGTTCAGTTTCATTATACCATATTTTAAGAAAGGAATTTTTCAAAATTCGACCCTTAAGGGGCAAAAGTATTGATATTAATGTTTTGTGCATATCTGAACCTCATTTGTCTGACACAGGAATATCTCAACTGTCCATCCCAAATTATAAACTCTCATTTCTGTAGATGAAAAATGGAGATAGGGGGAGTTACCATTTTTGTTAAAAATAATATTCAGTGCAACATTATAGATGTAAGTAAGTATTGTATAGAACAACACTTTGAATGCTTGTTACTAAACTAGAATATGGTAAGGAAGAGCTCATAGTAATAGCAATTTACAGGGCCCCCTTTTATCTCAGTTAGAGTCTTTGCTACTATGTTTAAAAAATAACAAACAAATAGTTTTAT
The DNA here is from genome assembly GCA_031002005.1 of Vandiemenella viatica. Classification (NCBI taxonomy): domain Eukaryota; kingdom Metazoa; phylum Arthropoda; class Insecta; order Orthoptera; family Morabidae; genus Vandiemenella; species Vandiemenella viatica. The sequence goes on from JARYHS010011408.1 coordinate 33,734,343, forward strand.
GTGGAGATTTTAATGTTGACTTTCTCAATCACAGTAATGAGAGGCTAGATATGGAAGTCTTGATGTTGTCTTTTAACTTAATGGCACTTGTAAATTTCCCTACTAGAATACAAAATAATAGCAGGACTGCAATTAATAATTTTTTATGGATATTTCTCAATACAGTAATTACAACATACTTCCAGTAATAAATGGTATCTAAGATCATGATGCCCAGCTGTTGTGTATCAAATCCAGAAACACTATTAAATAGATAAAGAAAAGCTGGGTATATAGAAGAAATATTAATGAAAACAATATAAAACATTTAATAGATTCCTTAGATAATGAACAATGGTCAGAAGTGTACAATGCACAGGGTGTTGATGCAAAATTTGATTCCTTTCGAACACTTTTTGAAGGAAGTTTCAAAAAAAGGAAAGTTGTCAATACTCCAAACAGTGTACTGGGTAAGGGATGGATAACAAAGGGTATTAGAGTATCTTGTAAAACAAAAAGGGACCTGTACTTAAAAGTAAGAGTATCAGATAACTATACACTGAAAGCTCATTGTAAACTTTATTCTAAAATACTAAGAAATGTAATAAGAAAGGCCTGAGAAAATAGAGAATTCAGGCAATAAGATGAAAAATATATGGAATATAATAAAAACTGAAACAGGAACAACTGTAAATGACTCTAAAGACATAAAAATACAACAAAATGGATCTGTTCATAGTGAAGTAGGAGAAGTATGTGAAATATTTAACAAACATTTTACTTCAGTTGTAGAGAAATTAGGCATAGAAAAGCAATCCCCACATAGTGCCCTAAGGCTTCTTCAGACTGCTTTCCCAAATAGATTTTTGGAAATGCAATTGCCACCAGTAACAGTCTAAATAAACTCATGACAAAATTAAAACCTAAAAATTCTTCCAGCTATGACAAATATTACAAGCAAATTACTGAAAAAATGTTCAGATTGTATCAATCGTGTACTTGCCCACATTTATAATGAATCCTTAATGCAAGGTGTGTTTCCAAATAGACTAAAATATGCAGTTGTAAAACCATTCTTTAAAAAAGGAGAAGCTTCTTGTATAGATAACTATCATCCAATTTCATTACTCTTAGGATTCTCAAAGATTTTTGAAAAAGTCATGTACTGTAGGTTAATAAAACATGTTACACAAAATAATATCCTCACTAAATCACAATTTAGGTTCCAAAAAGGATCCTCTAAGGAAATGGCTATATATTAATTTTTAAATAACACATTTTAATAGTAAAATGAGTCATGTAGGAATATTTGTGATCTTGCAAAAGTGTTTGACTGTGTAAATCATGAATTACTTTTGAAGAAAATGGAATACTATGGTATTTATGGAACCACAGGTAAATGGTTTAAATCATACATGGAAAGTCAAATGCAAAAAGTTTCCAGTTTTGATTCTAAAATCAGTAAAGAAGCTTCATCAGACTAGGAGAAAATAAAGCATGGCATTCCCCAAGGTTCTGTCCTAGGACCCCTCCTCTTTTTGTTGAACATCAATGACCTTCCTGGAAACTTATCTGACAAAGTTAAGAGTGTTTTATTAGCAGATGACAACAACCTGACTGTTAGGAAAATACCAAACAGCAATCTGGAATTTAATATAAATGAAGTACTTAGTGAAGTAGGAAATTGGTTTAAGGCAAATTCGTTAAAATTAAATTTTGAAAAAAACACATTATATTAGGTTTAAAGCAAAAAATTATCCACAGCCAGATTTACAAATAAGCTACAAAAATAACACAACATTAGAAACATTGGTATTAAAATAGACGAGAAACTCTGTTGGCACGAACATATCACTTCACTACTGAAGATGTCAAGTAGTGCCACCTTTGCAATATGAACACTTTCTCTAACAGCAGATCTAGAATTAACGAAACAGGTGTACTCCTCATATTTCCATTCAGTGATGTCATTTGGCACAATTTTTTGAGGAAACTCTTCACAAAGTAAAAAAAGTTTTCATAGCATAGAAAAGAGCTATTAGGATGTTGTGTATGGTAAAACCAAAAACTTCTTGCAGACAACTTTTTAAAAAACCCAATATTCTTACAATTATTTCTCAGTGTATATATTATCTCATGTGCTTTGTCATAGATCATTTTAACCTGTTTACTTCTAATTCACAGGTACACAATTTCAATACAAGAAACAGAAATAATTTGCTCAAAACACAAACATCTCTGTCATTAGTACAAAGAGGAGTTAATTATTCTAGTATATATCTGTTTAATAAACTTCACAAGAGTATAAAACAGTTTGCAGATAATAAAGATATATTTAAAGAAAAACTGAGAGATTATCTTGTTGGCAACTCCTTCTACTCCATTCAAGAATTTGAAATTAATTAATTGTATTCAATATGACATTTTCAAAATTCAGTTGTAAAATTTAATGTTTATTTTTATTCTCTTTATTTGTCTTTGGAATGTATAATTGTTTTTACTATGATTATGACTCATATTATATGTATGTGTATTAACCATGACATGTTTCACATCCCAGAGGTCCTTCCTCAGCAGGGATCCATGAAAAAAGATTGATAAATAATTAAATAATACATTTTTCTGTCACAAGCCATTTATCCCCATTGATAACTAACCAAAATCGATAAATGAGACATCATTTTAAATATTAAAGTATACACTTAAGTCACATAATATTTTAAGATAGAACTTTCTCCAAATTCAACCCTTAAGGGGCAAAAATATGTCGGGAAAAGCGAGCTGGGATTTAGTTTAATGAAAGTTGTAGTTTCTTGTTAAACTGGAATGCATATGTTTATTTCTGCTGATTGTACATAATCAACCACCAACTTCAACTGATGTGACCTCTTACTAAAGTACACACATCACTTAATTTGGCCGTGGATAAGGCTAATACAGACTGGTCACCAAAGATACAGATCCGACTACGATAACGTAGACCCAGGCTTGAGCAATATGTTTTCCCGATTTAAGTCAGCGCTTCACTTAAACAGTTCAACTTCATGTATAGTTCTCCAAATTGCTTAAAACCTTCAATAATCATCTACTATAACAGTAAAGTTACTCTACTTGTCTTTCAGGAGCTTAAATTGCCGTCCCACGTGCATTACGCTACATACACAAATTCGCATGCTTACTCCATCATGCGCCGATCGGTCACCACTGACTCTATATACTCACTGCCGGGCCTCCTTCTACCGAACCCTCTCATTGTCGCTAGACTAAGTCTTATTGTTACAATTACGCTCTGGCATTTTGATGACCTATTAATTCTTATGCACTAGCCTTTCCACTCTACTCTTTTAGTACCAAATTACTGTCTCATCACAAATATCATCATTTCTAAAACTTATTTTTTTTACCACGCTTGATGCCTAACCGAGATCGATAAATGAGGTATCATTTTACAGACCAAGGTGTCTGCTTTGGTCACACCATATTTTATAAAAAGAATTTTTGAAATTCAACCCTTAAAGGGTAAAAGTATCAATATTATTTCTACATGTTTTTCTTTATTACGAGCCATTTTCTCCTTTGATACCTAACCGAAATTGATAAATTACATTGTTTTAAATATTAATGTTTCCAACTAGGTAAAATTATAAATTAAGAAAGAATTTTTCAGAATTTAATGCTTAAAGAGGACGTGCATATGAGACAGTTCAGAACCAAGTCCCTAGATTGCAGCAGCAAATATAACAGAGATGTCAATAAAATGTTTTTTATACAATAAGCTTTTTGGATATTTTTTCTGTTACGGAAACATTTTTGTTTTGCTATACAATCCAAAGTATACATTTTATTTGCACAACAACACATATCACAGAGATGTTGATATGCCGTGTGCATTTTGTTCAGGTTGGTTGTATTCTGTTAAGGTCAGTGACCTTCTGTCGTACATACAGTGTGTTTTAAATTTTCCTAATTTTGTAATATGTTGTAAGTATTTTGATGTGTACCTATTACACTAAACAAATAAATATTATTGGCTACAAAAGTGCAGTTCTACTTTTTAATATATTACATGCATTCAACCTCACTATTCATTGTATTTTATTCATGAAATTTTCATACGGGCCGTCTAGTTTAAGGGAAATGTTTCAAATATATTTTTCAAGTATATAATTTTTTATATATATATATATTGGTTTGTTATAGTTTGACATCCAGGAAGGTCATCAAACTGGAAAACAGAAAATTTAGATTAATAAAAACTGACAGTAAAAAAATAAGCATTTGTATGCTAATATCAGTATTTTTTTCTTAATTATTCAACATTTATATTAACTAAAGTATTATTTTTTTAATAAAAAATACTATGAAAAGCATTTAATTATTTGCAAATTTTACAGGGTAAAATGCTATATAAGGAAGAGTAATCCATTAGCAGAGTAAACAGTCTGCTGTATCATAGCCAATAACTTATACAGATAATCAATAACTGACTGAAACACTCAGCCGAGCAGAATCAGGTTGGAAATGGCATTAGTCACAAAGGTTTTAATTTTATTTCTCCTAATATATGTTGCAGCTGGTTCAAAAGAAAAAATAGCAATAAGTTTCATTGACCAATTAATTCTTTTGCACAAATGGAGAGAAGTAGTGGTTATTTATTGTACAGAGTCATGTAAGTATAGACAAATATTTGCCTTCCTCTGAACCATAAGTATAAGGTGATTTCATTCAAAGATAGTACATTACTCATGAATAGTGGAATTCAATTTGTTCTAGCACCAACAGATATTTTGAGACTATGGAGAAATCTGATTAGTAAATCAATTTATACGCAATTTGTGTCACAATTTGATGACATCACTAACTTAAAAGCAAAGTTAACAACTGCTGACCTGCCAGTCATTCTGTTACCATGGTGTCCAACAACAATTTCGCTTGTCACACAGGTATATGATCTTACTGTGTTCAAAGTTAAGGACTAAAGGATCACTAAAATGTCAAAAATAATTCTGTGGACCACCAACAGGCATAATTTTTTACCTACCCTATGAATTGTTATCAGCACTTTCCACGGCTCCTTATGCCCCACACTTACAACACACTCATAAAACAGTTATTAACTTTATTCTTAAGGGTACACTGTGATGGGTAACTTATTAATTAATCAATTCATCTTTTCATCAATTTATGATGATCTACCAAATGACAACACTGACGAATCACTTTTTTCAATTCAGTATTTATTTCTCTGTGTTGCCCTTAGATAACAAAGACACTATAGCACATATTAATAATCCAGCAATTAAACTAAAAATTCTGAAAATTGGTTACTGACTACTAACTTTCCACTCACTACTCATCGCTGCCACTCGTTTAAATAGACGCTACAGAAAATTCCAGAATAACACTGGGAAAGCCACTCAATGTTTCTCGAACAGCTACAATGCAGCTAAAAATCAAAACCACACTAAAACAATCAGTATTAACACAAAATCATTCTCAATCATCATAAAACTCATGGAAAATAAAATTAAAGATATTTACAGATATTTTACACACAAAATTATGTTCACAAACCATTCCAAACTATTGAGAAGTGTCCTCCAAAAACGGGGGCTTACATTAACACTTACTATTACCAACTTTTAATCAATGTTTCTTGCATAATACTGTTCTTGAATGTATTGCATAGCATTTACGTAGTTCCTCTCCATAAAAAAAAATGTTAATTTACACAAATTCACAATTAATTTTGCAAAAAAATTACAAAAGCATAATTAATCAACTCCCTCCTTACATAATTCTTTCAATAACATTTCAGGGCTGCCAGCTGGAAATACTCTCTTATAACCTTTTTCAGTACAAGTACTGTATCAAATTTATGTGAACAATGTTTACTAATATTTTTTTTTAATAATATCCTTAATTCAATAAGAATTAAAGTTTTGATACTTTGCTTGTTGGCCATCTGTCCTATCTTTACAGGCCACAGGTTGAGGAACACTGGTGTATACTATACAAATAGACAAATGGTTAGTAGATTCATAATTACAGAAACTAATCCACTTTCTCTCATTCTAAATAACAGCTAATTTTTAACTACTAAATTTTTGTTAGAAGTTACAGCAAAAATAAAGTTGTTAATAGTAAGCTAATTCTAAAACTATGTTTCACTCTAAACAATTTGTTTAATAACTAGGTGTACCCAGTGACAAATTGCTGTGGCTCAGTCTAGTTAAATGGAGAAAAAATAAATAAATAAAATAGAAAGCACACATACTGGTATCTGATATGTTTCATCCAAAAATATTTTCTGTTGTTCGATTGTATATATGGATATAGAAATTGACTGGTTTGCTGATTCTAGAGCACACAACATAATAATTGTCCATGTGAAAAGAAGTCTGCGTCTAGATCTAAACCACACAATTCTAACAATAGGCCATGAGCGTCGGTGATTGCATATGACAATCGAATTGAAATGGCATATCCGTTGGAATCATAAATGCAGGGAATGAGGACATCTTCAGCTTTGAATGGTCCTGTCAGGATTGTTGCTTCTATGACATTGTTCTTTAATTTTTTACTGCAAACCGCATGCCATTGCAAAGGTTTGGTTGGTTAATATTTTGCAACATGATAATTGGCACACTGATTTTTAATTGCAGTGCTTGCCCTGACAGATCAAGTGAATTAAAAAATTCTGTTGGATAATTAACCATTTAATCTGCTTCCACAATAGTGTCAACAGACTTGTACGTGGGAGCCTTGCTTTGAATGTTAAACTGAATAATATTATTAAGTTTGTAGATGTCTTTATTCTTGGCTGCTAAAATAGTTCATTCACTTAGCCAATCATGTTTCTTATTCAAGGCATGTTTTTTAAGTAAGTACCATTTTTAAATTTAAAAAAGATGTACAAATATATCTCAATAATTTTATTTTTACATGAAAGCCTGTACCTTACTCTACTTTTCTACATAATTCCCTTCAATATTGAGGCACTTGTCATAATGTAGTACCAGTTTTTGAAACCCTCCTCATAGAAGTCTGCCGCCTGACTTGCACTACATCACAACTGTTTTGACTTCGTTATCGTCTTCAAGACGCTGGCCACCCAGATGTTTCCTCAAGTGCAGGAACAGATGGTAGTCACTGGGCGCCAGATCAGGGCTGTACGGAGGATGATCTATAGTTTCCCATTGAAACGATGTGATGAGATCTTTGGTCTGATTAGCCACATGTGGACGGGCATTGTCATGCAGCAAAACGATGCCCTTGCTCAACTTGCCACATCTTTTATTCTGGATTGAACGGCACAGATTGTTCAATGTCTCACAATAAGCTGCTGCATTGATTGTCTCATTACAAGGCAAAATTCCACAAGCAATATTCCTTTTCTGTCCCAAGAAACTGTGCACATGATCTTCCAGGCAGAAATCGTTTGCTTGAACTTCACTTTTTTGGGTGAATCTGAATGCCGCCATTCCATGGACTGTTGCTTTGATTCAGGTGTGATGTAGGTCACCCATGTCTCATCGCCCGTAACAATTTGGCTTAAGAAATCATCACCATCATTGTCGTACCGCTCAAGGAAAGTCAATGCACTGCCTAAACGTTTGGTTTTGTGCACATCCGTTAACATTTTCGGTACCCAAGGTGAGCACAGTTTTCGGTAATTCAAGTGCTCGGTCACAATGCCATACAAAACACTATGAGAAACATTAGGAAATTTATCACACAAGGAGGAAATCGTATAGCGTCTGTTTTCTCTCACCTTATTGTCCACTTTCTGCACCAAACTTTCATAAACAACCGAAGGAAGCCCACTCCGTTGTTCATAATGCACATTTGTGTGGCCATCTTTAAATGCTCTCACCCACTTTCTCACCATTCCATCACTCATAATGTTTTGTATGTAAACTGTACACTACAGATCTCATGATGAATATCGATCGGTTTTAGGCCTTTAGCACAAAGAACTTTTATAACAGCCTGTACTTCACAGTCGGTGGGACTCACGATTATCGGAGGCATCTTAAACACTCAGTGAACAACATAAACAAGGAAGAATTAGACTGTAATGGCGTCAGTGCATAGGCAAGAGATGCAGGTACCCAGTGCGCATGCGCGGAACGCCGACCGTAGCACTGCAGCCACGGTGTGACAAAACGGTACTTACATAAAAAATACACCTCATAGTTGATTTGAATAATTTCACAACCAATTACTCTTTTGATGGTACTAAATCACAGAAGTAATATGCAATAAAATTTGTCTTGAGGTCAGATCAACCAGCATCTTTCAATTCCAGATTTCAAGCAAAAATGAAAAAAAAGGATAAAAATATACTAATTAAATCAAAATACTAAAGTGGACAGCTGTGATGAGAGGGAACACTTATGCTGACACTGAAGAAGGCAGATGCCGAAATATTTTGTATTGTGTATTTTTTTGACAGCATAAGTGTTCCCTCTCATCGCAGCCGTCCACTTTAGTATGTGGCGGGTTAATTTCCCTTTCCTTTATTATTTATATTGCCTAGAAGCCACTTCTATTTTTCTTAGCTTCATAATTAAATCAAAATGAATATAAGAAAAAAAAATCAGTGAAAAAGAAAACAAAATAGAAAAACTAAAATTGCAAAAAAAAAAAAAAAAAAAAAATTAATTTATATAGTTCACACAAAAATATAACAAACATACAGTAGCTATATTCACATTTGGCAATGTTAGCTTCTGTCATAGTTTAATGTTTCTCTTCATTATATTTATTCTCTACAAACCTCATACATTAGGCTTTAGTAATTGAAGGTTTTATATGCTCATACTTTTCTGAATTCATAAAGATGTTTAGTTTGACAGCAGTGATGCCTTGTTTTGTTACTAAGGAGTGAAGTTATTCGCATTAACACTGATTCTTATAACACCAATAATTGGACTTCCTGTTTTGTGAAACGTTTTTGGTCTAGATCCCTTTACTCCTTGGTTAATAGTGTAATGATAAATCTAACCTGTCTAGTGTGAGTCACACTTAATATCAACATTGTAATGAATGCCTTTCTCAGTCCAATAAAATGTCATGCATTCTCAGCTTCTTCACAAGTTTTTTAGTGTTTATAGTCTTTATTTCTTTCAAGTCTCTTCTGTTAATCAGCATGACATTTTCAGTTTCAGATATGGCGAAAACCTCAACATAAAATTGATCATTTTCTCCTAGAAACCATTAGAAATTTCCAAGTATTTTCATCTTTCACATTCCTCTGGTATCACTGCTAACAGTTGGTATTCCAGTTTTACTCTTCCCTCTCAACTGAGTATGTCTCATACAAATGTAGGTAGTCATTAGGTAACGTTCTTTGTGCACACACGTTCCGAGCCTAATGGCCCATTTTTCTATTTGTGAGCAAGGCAGATGCCGAAATATTGTGTAGTTGTTTGTCAGCATTAGTGTTCTCTCATCACATCCGTCCACTTTGGTATGTGGTGGGTTAATTTCCCTTTCTTTTCTTATTTATATCGCCTAGAAGTCGCTTCCATTTTCCTTGGTTGCATCAAATGTAGGTAGGGTAATACTAGCAGTTACAATTCACCACATTGTTGAAAATTTTGTTTTTAATTATTTTATTTTATTATTATTTTTTTAGTGACTGATTGTTTTATCTCAAAAAATTATTTCGTAAAATATGATTAAAAATGCTGTTTTGACTATATTAAAGATTGTTACTTGAGAACATTGGTATTTGCATATTTTTACTTTTAGGTGCTAGTTTCAGTACCTTGTCTTTAATTTCTACAAGTAGCCTATTTCTAATTAATTGACCATAAGTAGTCATTTTTACAATGAGATTTAGTTTTGATATTCATCAACTAGGATGGCTTGCCACCAAGCATTTCTCATTTAATTTAATCCTCAATGGAAATATTAAAATTCATTTATTCCAATAACACAATCAATTACTTTTTTCCCATATGTATTTTAATTCTGAAACGTTCAATAAACTTAATATTACTATTAGTTAATTCAAGTAAAGAAGTAAACTTACAAGGCAGGTATTATCTATAATTTTCTTTGCTGAGTGACATCACTCCACTGTAAGAGTTCACAGTCAATTGTCATGCAAGTATAAATTCTTTATGTTATTGTTGCATAACTATAACTCCATGTGCACATTATAAGATTTGTTCAGTTTTTTTATTGGGTCCTTAGACTCATGAGGTGGGTGACTGAAAGCAGGGGCGGATCCAGGGGGGAGCCCCCTATCCCCAAAAGTATCTTGGTCCACCCCCGACATTGTAGTTTTGAGACCTCTTTTTTTTTTTTTTAGCTCTACGGATTTGAAGCCTGAGGAGGCTATAAATACTACCTTTTTCCCGACTCAAGCCCCCCCCCCCCAAAGCCAAAATCCATTGAAGGCAAGCCCTCTGAACCAAAATTCACTCAAGCCAAGCCCCCCCCCCCAAAACAAAATCCTGGATCCGCCCCTGACTGAAAGCAAAAGCTGGAGACTGAAACAGTACACTTCTATTCTATTAATTTATGCACCAGCCTCATTAGAACATGTAGCTAATGGTATTCATCAGACTAACAAGTTTACATTCAGTGGCTCCCTCTCACTAGATGGTAGATTCTTTTTTAGGTCTACCAAGTCTTGTGAGTGCTCCTGAGCTAAGCTTGGGGCCCCCCGAGCTGCGCTGAATGTAAGAGTTTACAGCTTTAGTCAACACTGTTGGCAGAAGGACAGCCTGCATAGCAGTGGAAGCAAGGCGCAGGACATTCAAGGGACAACTTCAAGGAAATTATCACTGGTGGATCCTAGCAGTGGGCACAACAACCAAAACATTACCATTTCAAGTTATCAAATTAAATTAAAGTAAATGTTCCAGTTGTTAAAAATACTTTTCTGTTGATACTGATTTCACATAAAAACCATTGTATAAGTAAAACAAAGTCATAGCATCGTATGAAAGCAACCTAACATAGAATACAGGCTGAAAGATGAAACTCAGTTTTTAATCGGTAGTAGTAATTTATTTACGTGTCACAAGAAACAGTCTAATTTAGTCAGCTGATTCATTTTATTACTCCTTTTAGGAAATAAAAGTAATATTGAATATTTGATTCAAGTTAAAGTTAAATTTTGAAAGAATGAATATTTGATTAATTTTGCTTCTATTAATAGGCTTCAGTCCAAGGAAAAATGAACAAACTGTTCACATGGTGGATTTTGATGTATCATGATATGAAAGTTGTGACAACAGAGGGCAAAATAAATACAGTAAATAACTGTACCACATCATTACTGAGTGAAAAGTTGCAGAGCATGAAGGTAACTTATTTGTTTACTCAAATTATAATAATAATAATTGATAAATTTGTGATGGAGCACACACTCCGGAGACAATCTTCCTACACCAAATGATTACGAAGGTTTTCACTGTCACTGTATGTATTATCTTCGTTCTCCATGTGGAGCCGTATCGATTTATTAAAACCTAACATTTCTACCATCTTACTGTGGCTTACTGTGGCTCATACAAACAAAATATCGTATAAAACAATAGTGTGTTTCCATCTGGATTACTGTTGTGGAGTTTGGGATCCACATCACAGGGGCTTGACTGACTCAGTGGAGAGGGTACAGAGCCACCAGATTCGTGACTGGTTGCTCCATGAGAGTGTCATAGAATTGATACACAGATCGGGCTGGGTTCATTTGGAAAACAGATGACGTCATTTGTGTTTGAATTTATTGGAGATTATGCATAATTGTTTGACTTACGACTGCAATTAAATTCTTGTTCCACCAACCTATTTAGGTCGTAATGACTGGAGGGATAAGATTCGAGAAATAAGATGGCATGCTGATGCTTTTATGTATTCTTTCTTTCCTTGTTCTATTCAGGATTGGAATGCACAGAATTAAGATTGGTGCTTAGCACCCTCTGCCACCCACAATGTTTCTGAATTGTAGGGTATGGATGTAGATGTAGAATGTTTCCAAATTATTTTGTTCTGAAGCAATACTGTGGTGGGTATTTTATGTCTGTATTTTCTTTCTCATGATCAACACTCATTCCTAGTAACTTTGCACTAGTAACACACTCAATATTTTTATAATTTAGTTTTAAGTCTATTTTTAAAAAATGCTAACAAAATTGAATTTGATTGTATTTGTTTTATTTATACAGAGAGTTCATTTGCTCCATAAGAACAAAGTTTTTTTTCACATTGAAAATTAATATAATGTTCTCAGGTGACTACCAGAATCAGTGAGTGTTAAACTACTTCCTGCTTAGGGTTATGGCCATGGAGGAAGGAAATATATGGAGGAGAAGTGACGTTAAATCTGTGAAGCAGGCTCTAAACTCTTGCGCATGCGTAGTGGCGGCAGCGGCGATATTGAGCTTCCAAACAAATGCGATGTTCACATTGTGTTAGATGCTGTGATTATTTCATTTTGTAATGTGTATAAGTGTTTTATAATGCCATCATGTGTTGCATACGGTTGCACAAATAGGCAAGAGAGGAAAGAACCTGGAATATTATTTCATAAATAAGTTGAATTCTAATTATCGTTGTTGAAGTGGGTAGTAGGTTTTGCAAACTTCGGTGCCTGTCTATAAATATTTAGTCATAGCTCTCAGTGGGATGACTTTTTTCTCAAATTTTTATTGGTGTAGTGTATAAAATCAGCATACCTTGCTATTTTGCACATAATAGACTAGCATTACTTTTTAATGAGTATTGAAAATGAAATTTAAAGGAGTGTGTTTTACATCGCGATTCAGTGAATTTAGTATTGCGCTTTCTTTCATCACATCGCAGTTTATCCTGAAAGTGTATGATGAAATTAAATGTGTTAAATTATGCTATGCAATCTAGGAATCTTGATGAAGCAAACGATGTTGTTACTTCAAATACAGTTCAGCAGAAATTTTTAACAATAGCATGGAATTTTTTCCGTAAGGATAGGTTGCATTCTAATGGAAGGGGTAGTAAACATCTGTCATGTAATGAAATATATATCAATACGGTCTGTGAAATCCTATGGATTAGGCTGAATTAGATGCAGACAAAACTATTGCTGAGACCTTAAGGAATAATGTATGTAAGATAGCTTGTCAAGTTCCGGAGCATGCAATATTACTAGGAGGTGACTTCAACTTTCCTAGTCAACTGGACTAATTATGCCCACGTTACTGGTGGAAGCGATAAAACATTCTGTGAAATTCTGTAAACTTATTTTAAAGTCGTGATCACAACCACACGTCCCAAATCTTAAATATGCATATTTGTTCCTTTTTTTCGCTTAGAGCTGTGCCACGTTTTCCTTTGCATCTAGTTTCTTTTTCACATCGATATACTCCTATGCATATAATGTTTAATTCTACATTTATAACCGCACTTCTCACTTTGTTCCTTTATGCACATTTTTTTTCCATGAATCGATGTCGCACCCCTTGTATTGATAATACACCGCTTTAATTGAATAGCGTTCACTTCCTAACACACAATGTCTCTATTCTTCGCCATTTAACTCTAACACTGTTTGATTTATATACACTTGTCGTTTATCTCGGCATTTCTCTCTCTTTTGCTAACATGCTATTCACACAGTTATTTCTCTCAATAAGTTTTCTTTATTTACTTCTCATAATGTCCGCTGCATTTCCCTGTCGTAATCGTTATTAAACTCGCTGTCTTTGCTCTGCTCTTAATCTGCCTGACCTTATACTGGTTGCACATTCATTTAGCAATGTTTTCGCTTCGTAGGCTTTATTTTTTTTTTTTTTTCGTTGCGTGCGCAACTTTCTGCGTCACTTCACTGACCTGCCTCCACCTGACGTTATGCTGTACCGCCGCACTCAGGTGATACACTTGTCGTGTGCGCATACTCTCGCTGTTACGCTGTCTTCCCCTTTGATGTCCAATCGTCAATCCTCATTAATACAATCCCTTAACTTGATCCATGTATACTGTAGTCAGTTGATTCCTATTCCCTCTCATTACTAAGTTCAGATATTTCGCAGTTACAACCATAAACGGTCCCTCATAAGGATTCTGCAGTTTTTTGATCTCCCCAATCGTAATAAAAAATTCTTGAGTAACATCTTGGCTCCAAGTTTAAACTCTTCTGGATTTTCACCCATGTCATACCACTGCCTTGTTGGTTTCGTCTTTCGGATGAACCGCTTGTTGCTGTCATGCAATGCCTAAATTCGATTTTTCAGCACCCGCGCGTAATTGTCATAGTTCTACACATGCTCCTGTGGCCTCCGCTCCAGAACGCCTGGTATATTCGCTTATCTTCCATAGAATAACAAATTTGGCAATCATCACGGTATGAGGTATACTATTATAGACAAATGTCGTATATCTTAATAATTCGTCCCAGTTCTCCTGCGTTTTGTCAACATAGTGCCTTAAATATTATGCTAACATCTTATGTGTGCATTCCAAAGTTCTAAAAAGGACGGTAAATATTCTTTTCACACCTAAGATTTCGAAAACCTTCATCAGCAATTCTCCCGTAAAGCATTTCCCGTTGTCCGCCAAAATCTGAGATCGTATGCCGAAGCGCAAGATGATCTCCTCCACGAATGCTAGACTGACCGTATTCTTGTCCTGTCTTGCTATGGGTATGGCAATAAAATATTTGCTTAGAGCATCCTGAAATGTCAGAATGTTCTTGTTTCCTCGCGGTGTAACCTTTAAAGGTCCAACTATATCGATATCTCACCTCTCCAACACATGATTATGTGTATTTTTAGAGGCATCCTAAACCATTTGTTCCCGCCATTTATTCATCTGACATTGTTTGCATCTTTTTATGTACTGTGCGATGTCCTCTCGCATTTCTGGCTATATTACACGTTGCCTGATTCGCACCAATGTTCTCCACCTTCCCTGGTGACAACCAAATTCCGATTTATGCACTCCATACAGTAGTTCCTTCTTTTCTGCTTTCGTAAACTTTGCTCCGTTCTCCTCCGTTTCTGCGGTGGGACGCGATTCCTGCGCTTCGTCTGGCTGCCTTCCCGTGCTTGCTCCACCATCCTGTGGAATTTCTTTCAATTCTTCTTCTTGCTCTTCGTTTGTTTGATGAATGAATGATAATGCATCCGCTACGTGGTTGTCCTTGCCCGGCTTATATTGGATGGTTTCGTGATATGGTTCCAATCTTAGTCGGAATTTAATTAGCCGTGAAGACGGACCCTTTATCGATCTGGTTCAGACCGATGGCTTATGGTTCGTCCTAATGCAGAACTCTTTTCCATACACATAAGCTCTGAATTGTTTTACCAACCACCAAATTGATGACATCTCCTTTTCAATCGTGGAGTATGACTTCTCTGCTATTGTCAGTGTTCGCGAAGCGAATGCGATTGGTACATCTCTCCCACCGACCTTCTGACTGAGTACTGATCCGACTGTATAATCACTTGCCTTTCTTTCGAAGTAAAGATAATGTAATGTCGGTGCTTTACATAGAACTTACTTCAGCGCACAAAACGCTTCTTCCTCCTGTTCTCCCCACGTGTACTTCTTTTCTTTCTTCAGTAAATCATATAGTGGCTTCACAACTCGACTGACTCCTACAATGAAACATCTGTAATATCCTGCAAGCCCTAATGATCCTCGTAGTTGCTTCACTGCTGTGGATCTCGGGTATTCCTTTACTGCTTTGACCATGCCTAGATCTGGCCCTACTCCTTGGTCTATCAAAACATGACCTAAATATGCCACCTCTGGTCGTGGCTGTAACCTTAAGTTGTGCTCTCTCAACCTCTCAAATACCGCCGTCAAATTTTCCATATGTTCCTCTAGTGTTGAACTAATTATGATTACATCATCTAGATACGTCATAGATTTCTTCTCTTCCAAGTCCATCAGTACAATCTTCATCAGGCGCTGAAATGAAGATGGCGCGTCCGTTAACCCCATTGGTAAACAGGTAAAACGAAAATACCCATCAGGGGTGCTAAATGCCGTCTTTTCCCTGTCTGCTTCCGCCACTTTAATCTGGTGATAGCTTTTGGCTAAATCTAACGTCGAAAAGTATCTCGCATTCCCGAAGTGATCCAATATATCTGTTATTAATGGCAGAGGAAATGTACTATTAAGTGTCAACTCGTTTAACTTCCGATAGTCTACCGTATAACAATTCGGTATCTTCGATGCAAATCTGGACCGGCTTGCTTCTTTGGAATTAGTAAAAGAAACGAGTTCCACATGCTACTACTTTCTTCTATTATATCTTCCTGCAGCAGGCGTTCAATTTCTTTTTTTCAGATCCCGTTACTGACTCTCGGGCATCCTATATTGGCGTCCATTAATTATCCATATTTCGTGCTTCACAGAGCCTGTGTGTGGCAGGATATCTCCTTCCAAATAGAAGACATTATGATACGCTGCACACAGCTCCTTTACCACTTGATTTTCTGGTTCCGCGAAATGGTCTAAACTCAAACCTTCTATAATTCTTTTGATTCGTTCTCGCGTCTGCTGCTTCGTTACGGTACGCACTTTTCCGGCCTCTTTCGGCTCTTCATATTTCTCCGCCGTAACCTGCAGATTAGTGAATATAACCTCCCTTCCTGTGATATTTAATACTGTCAAAATACATTTTCCTCTTTACACTTTTACAAGTGCTTCTGGAACCAATACACCTGCTGCCAATCCCTGCTTTGGTACAACAGCTTCTGTAACTCCATGGATACCTTCCACGTCTTCCTCGACTATTTTCTCTTGTCGCACCCCTACACGAATGCACCTCTTCCTTCCGTGTGGGACTGCCTTCTTAATTTCCTCCTGTCGTTGCCTTGCTACAATTTCTTCCACATTCTTTATTTTAATGGTGTATCCTTGGATTCTCACCACCGATTTTCCATAACCTATTATGGTCTTATATTTCTTCAACCAGTCTGAACCCATAATTACATTGTAGAGCGTATCTACTCCTGCATGAACAATTTTCATCTTTTGACACATTTTCAGTTCCCAGCCTTCTTTCTAAGTACCCATTATTGCTCCTTCAGTGATTAAAGGGTTTTCCTGTGATCCCTTTTATCTGCACTCCTTTCATCATTTCCTTATTGTGGTTTTCTCTCACACAACCCAACTTCAGAAGATTCTGAGCTCCCGTGTCCAATAACAACTTAATTGGACTGTAATTACTTTCTTCACACTCCAATTAAATATAGTCATTCTGGCTTCTATTGATGCAGTCACTTCTTTCAAACTCCCTCTTCGAACGTCACCGGACCGCATGACTCCGTTCTGACTCAGTTTTCCAACTCCTTCACATTCTTCTGTGCTCCACGCATCTCCTCTACCCATGGACATGTATTACAATCCTGCGGGTGATACCCCAACTTGTAACATTTACTGCATTTCATCGCCCTGTAGTCGCGACACTGTCCCATGTGACTCGACAAACTACATCTCTCGCATGACCTCAGCTTCTCCAGATTTAAATCTCTTATGAAGTTGCTCTTAAATTCATGCTCATTCATAGTTCCCAGCTTTTCTGGCCCTTTTCTCCATTGTCTCAACCCCGACATAGCTTCTTTGCGCTCTTCTTCATAACGTATATCGTCGGCTTATTTACTTGCTAGTGCAGTAAACTCTCTCAAGCTTACGTCGCTCTGGCATTGTTTCACCTCGTGGCCTCTTCGATTGCACAAGTGGTAGCGCACTCTAGCTTTGTGAACCACTTCACGTATGACTGACACTCTTGCACATTGCCTCGCGCTGTGACCTCTTTTTCCACATATTTGACAATCATCCTCCATCCTTGCACTCCTAGAATTCCAAGCTTCGCTTTTTCTTCTATTTAATTCTATATGCGGCTTATAATCGTTTCCTTGGTATTGCCATTTCTCTCTAACAGATAAAATTACAGTTTCTTCTAAAAGTGCGATATCAATAATCTCTGGCAAAGGCAAATCTGTTCCTCGTGCCTTTGATACCACCACAATCTTCTCATCTACACAGCGTGACTCAAATTATGGGTTAGCTTCCTGTTAACTCACTTCCTTTTAAGTCTCTCTTTGTGGTCTCTTGAAAGTGGTGTAAAATACCAGCTAACCTACTCGCCCAATCTGCTACAGGTTCACAGACCCGCTGTCGACTTGCAAGCATACTGATAGCATAATGATCCACTGTACGTCTAGGCCGATAATTTGCCACCAATATCGCTCGGACATCCTTCCACTCTTTCACCTTCTCTCGTACAAGAATACGTTGCCTGGTTTGACCTCCGATGGATGATTTGACAAACTTCAACAGAATCTCGTGTTTTCCATCATAAATAAGAAAAAATGTATCTCAGTTAACCAAAAACTCGTCTAATTCTCCTTTTCGCCACAAAAAGTGTTTGGTGCTAAACTCACTCACTGCTTTTCTCTTTTTGCTAAATTCTCATTTTTGGCTGAATCACCACTTCCCGCACTGTTCGGCATTGCTGCAAAGCTTGCTTACCAACTCTTTCTTTGGGTTGCTGAAGTGCTGACCAGCAACCTTTTGCTTTTCCCTGATTTTACAACTGCCTTTGTCGAGTTGTGTCGACTCCGCTCGCCAATACTGCCACAGCAGCTAGCAGTTAGCTGCCTCACCGATTCTGTAACAGTGCAGAACTGCGAGGTATATTCCGTCTCACAATTCCTCTTACTTTACT
The DNA here is from genome assembly GCA_031002005.1 of Vandiemenella viatica. Lineage (NCBI taxonomy): Eukaryota > Metazoa > Arthropoda > Insecta > Orthoptera > Morabidae > Vandiemenella > Vandiemenella viatica. The sequence continues at coordinate 33,753,001 of JARYHS010011408.1, forward strand.
TTCCCATTAATTACCACTTACTGGAGTATTACTACACTCACACTCAATGCTTTATTGTTGGCTGCCTGTACACCATGACACCAAGAAATTCCTATTTTTGTGGACTGGCGAATCTTTTTTCTTTCGCTCTGCCATTTCCTGAGAGGTACATTAAAATGTGGGGAAGACTCTAAGTCACGTGAGTGGTAGTTTTTCATAAATGATACTTTCAGCAAGGTATATGCACATTTTCATTATATGCACATTTCTTTATACACAGATAATCTTCCATAGACTCCTCGAGCCCTTCAGAGAGTTAAGCCTGATATCCCCATTACATGTTCCCAAATTTTTTGTCCCACCTGTTGGGTTTAAAGATGATATTGTATGCTTCTAGCTGCTATCATTACTGCTGCTGCTAATGTCGACGGCTATTGTCCGCCTCGAACACGTCACGGCCGAACTCCTCCCAACCTAAAACAAGAGTCTCGAGCCCAGCTTGCACACCTTCGTGCACCCCCGTTTTGACCTCCAGTCTCCCACCATACTCCGGTGGTAGGGAGGCTTTCCGAACAATCACGGCCTCCGTGACTCTCCCATCCTTTGCCAAATGACATCGTTTTTCAGTGTATTCTTGCTGACTCCTGACCTGCTTTCCTGGGCATTGGCTTCTGCATCGCCACATTCCATCTGTTTCTCTTTGCTGTTGCAACTGACCTGCTTTAACTAGAGTTATACAAAATCGTCGCTGCTGCAATATTTTACCAAAAATCCCGTGGGCCACCACAGCGGTGCCGTAACGATAACGAAAACATATTAAATATTCTTGTACCAAATGGGCCTGAATTATTCACGGACATTTCTACCACCACGGGAATAAGTGATCAAAAAACCTGTAATTGCTATAGTAAAATTAACAGCCACGCACAAAAAAAAAAAGATCGTTTACAGGTTAGAAAAGGCTCCAAAGGAGTGTTTAAGAACATTTTTGAGGGTTAATTGCCTTAACTTTATAGAAGCAAGAGAGTTGGTTGAAGAGATGTGGCTTTGATTTATGCGTATAGTCTAGGAAAGTATGTACTTACATATAACGAAAAGGACAAACAGGGTTGAGAACAAAGTTAAAAGGTTACTTAAAAAGCAAAGAACGATACATGCATGCTCCAGAAGGATGATGTATAGGATTTAGAAAAGTTAGGTGAGACAACAGGACATGTTAAGAATGCGATGCGCGATGCCTTTAATGACTTACGTTGCAATTCACTTTCCAAGAGCCTCAACGAAAACCCAAAGAAATTTTGGTCATAAGTAAAAAACATTAGTGGTAATGACAACAAAATGGCAGGTCTACTGCAAGACAGTTGGGAAGCTGATGACAGCCGCGACAAGGCTACCGCATTTAACACCAAATTAAAAAATTCTTTAACTGACAAAAACGTGGAAAACATTCCCGCTTTACCACGTTGTAGAATTTGTGATGGATCCAGTACAAATTGATAGTGTAGGTATTATAAAGCAATTAAAGCACCAGGTCCCAATGGTATACCAGTAAAAGTATTTTCAGAATACGCGGTAGAAATAGAACCATTTATGTCAGATATATTTCGTAAATCTTTAGAAGAAAGAAAAGTAACTTCTGACAGGAAAATAGCGCAAGTGATTATTGCTTTCAAGAAAGGAGATCGAAAAGATCCTATGAATTATCGACCCATATCTCTAACATCTGTTTGCAGTAGATTTCTGGAGCATGTCATATTCTCTAACGTTATGAAATTTCTAGATGAAAACGAGTTACTTACAGCAAACTAACACGGATTTCCAAGAACAGATCATGTGAAACGTAACTGGCCCCATTTTCTCATGACATAATGAAAGTTATCGATGCAGGTTCCCAAGTTGATGCAATTTTCTTGGATTTTCAGAAAGCTTTTGACTCTGTACCACACAACTAACTTTAAACGAAGATTCAAGCATACAGTTTATTGGATCAAGTTTGCGAATGGATATGCGATTTTCTAACTGGTCGGTGGCAGTATGTCGTTGTTAACGGGGAAGTCTCCTCTAAGCTAGATGTTACTTCGGGCGTTCCTCAAGGAAGTGTAATAGAACCACTCCTTTTCTTAATTTTTATAAAGGGATCTCGGTGACAACGTTAATTGCAGGATGCGATTGTTTGATGCTTATTCACTTATCTATAGGGAAGTAAGGTGCTACTTAGAAATTCAGCGCGATCTGGATGTTATTTCAGAATGGTGCCATAAATGGCAGCTTACACTTAACTGCAACTAGTGGAATGCAATCAAAATAAGTAACGAAAAGTCTCAGTTTGTTCATTAGTACGAAGTTGACAATTCAGTTATCACGGTGGATTCCATGAAGTATCTAGGCGTTATAGTACAAAGCAACATAAATTGGAACTTGCACATAACATCCATCGTAGGCAAAGCTAATTGTAAACTATGTTTCATAGGTCGTATTTCGAGAAGTTGTAATGCTCACACAAAGGAAATAGTATACAAAACACTAGTGCGTCCGCATTTGGATTACTGTTGTGGAGTTTTCAATCCTCATCGCATGGGATTGATTGAAACGTTAGGGAAAGTACAGAAGAGAGCCGCTCGATTCGTGACTGCTAGTTACAGTCCTTACGAAAGTGTCACAGAGTTAATACGTGGTTTGGGTTGGGATTGTTTAGCGGACAGACGACGTCGTTTTTGTTTGAATTTGTTGGAGAATAAGCGAAAATCTTTAATTTACGGGTGCAATGAAATACTTCTTCTGCCAACCTATCTAGGTCGCAATGAAAGGAGGGATAAGATTAGAGAAATAATTCTTTCTTTCCTCATTCTGAAAAGGATTGGAATGCACAGAATTAGGATTGGTGCTTAGCACCCTCTGCCACCCACAATACTTGTAAATTGCAGAGTATAGATGTAGTTGTAGATCGGAAGAATATAGTGTTCCAGACTGGTAACGTTGATTTTGGCAAGGTATTGTTTCAACACTAGGGATCCATGTGACAGAGCATCGTCTGCCCATTGTACAGGCCATTTTCGTCGAATTGTCACTTTTTTAATATCTCTGTGCACAGTTCATTCTGGGCTGTTTTTCCTTAAGGAATAAATTCATAATGAATCAAGCCCCGGTAGTAAAAAAAAAAGCATCTCCAACGTTACTTTACCCCGGCTTCTGTCCATTAAGCGAAATTTTTGTTTTCTTGTTGATGTTTTAGACTTCAGCATACTACCATTTCGTCTGAGGTCGTAAAGAAAGCACCACATCTCATCACCCGTTACAATGTTGCGCAGGAAGCTGTCATCTGCATCAGCCATTTCAATCAAGTCCCTGAACATGGTCATTCTCATTTGTTTTTGCTCAGGGGATAACATTTGCAGAACCATGAGCAAGCAAAAACAATGCATGTTCAAATCATTATGAAGAATGCTGCAAACACTCCCATGCAAAATACGCACTTCAGAGGCAATAATATCAATGGTTGTTCGCTTGTCCGCACGCACAAGTTGTTGAACGCACTCAAGTTCCCAACTGTCGTACAACTTCAGGGCCGCCTAGTCCGAACATCTTCAGTTGTTGTGCAACCGTCGCGAAAACGCTTGTGCCACTCATAAACTGCCATTTCCTTCATTGCATTGTTTCTGTATGCTTTCTTCAGAATTTCAAGTGCCTCTGAGTGACATTTCTCTGGCAACACACAGAATTTGATATTACCTCACTGTTCTAAAAATGACATTTCACAAATGACAAGAGAAAGAAACAAGGTCTAAAATATCATGAACCACACCCATGAAACCAACTAAAATTGCCTAATGCATGACACAGCACCTTCCTCAGTAGTGTTGCCAACCTCCCAAACAAAAATTACACATCCAGCAAACATGTGCTTGACTGTACACGACAATTCTGGGAGCTTTTATATATAGCCTGACAAGAGCATTTTCCACCTCTTTCACAGTTACTCAGTACAGGACTATCAAATTACTCTGGTAATAAGTTTTTCATCAGGAAATTTTGTTTGAAGTTTTGTAGCTACTCAACAGAAAAATTAGTTTGTGTAGTTAGCTGTTTCTGACTGGTGACTAACTGGAATATCCTAATTTTATTGGCAAAGATTATTATTATTATTAATTTTAATTGTAATGGAGTTAAAGCCATCTAAACAAACAACAAAAAAAGATCTGACAAAATAAAAATGCTAATACTATCAGACAGCCGTGGTAGAGGAATTGACGAAAATATGTGAAACAAAGATTTCAAAAACTGTGATATCCGAGGGGAAATTATGCCAAGGGCCCCAGTGATCAAAGTACTGGAAAACACTAAAAACATTACGAAACTAACAGTGATATGGGCAGGAGCAAATGATGTTGCAAAAAACGAGGCAGACATTGCAATTAGAACAATAAAAAAACTCTCTGCTATCAATTAAACATACAAATGTAGTGATAGTAGGTATACCACACAGGCATGACTTACCAGAATGGTCCTGTGTGAATAAAGAAATAATGAAAACAAACAGAAAACTAGGCAAAATTGTGAAACAATTTCAAAACACTAAGTTTATCAGCACACCTAGTGACAGAGGATACTACACAAATCACGGACAGCACCTTAATACAAAAGGGAAAGCTGAAATTTCAAGAATATTGTTTGAAGAATTCAAAAGAATTAGAGTGCCAAGAAATTTTACATCTTGACTGGAAAGTGCCTTAAGAAACAAAAGTAGAAACAGTCATCATAGGAGAAGTGACAACAGAAGCTAAAACCCCAACTACCTCAGCAGCAGAAGCAGAAAATTTCCTAAGACTAGTGATAAGGTCATCAACCCGCACAAAGAAGCAACCAACAAGAGATGCTGATTTTTTATGGGCTCGCCATGCAGACAAACTGACATCCAGATAAATAACAATAAGCAAGTGGTGATCCCCTTAGCTCTACCTAAAGTGAGACTGTGCTACAGTAAAAAAATTGTCAATACAAATAAAGCTTGTAAGGTAGAGGGCACCATTAAAGAGGTAAGTGGTCGAGCAAATGTACATACCAAAAAAGCAAGTTCAAACTTTATAATTTGTCACCATAATGTGCAATCTCTTAAAAATAAGAAAACTCAAATTGAATTGCTTCTCTCAACACATCTTAAAGATGTGGCAGTTGTATGTTTAACAGAACACTGACTCAATACAGCACAACTAAATGTAACAAGCATCCCAAACTTTACCTTAGCCTCATTTTTTTGCAGAAATGAATATAAACAGGGAGGAAATTGTATATTTATTAAAAATAACATTGATTTTAAAGAAATAAACTCACTGAAAAACTATTCTAAAGAAAAGCACTTTGAAGTATATGGTATATCCATCCCTAAATATAAAATCATACTAATTTGTGTATATAGATCACCAGATGGTGACAATAGTACATTTCTTAATTTGTTTGAGAAAACATTAAAAAGTTTACCATTAGTAAATAAAACTATAATTGTGTGTGGTGATTTTAATATAGATTTTTCTAAGGACTCAAAGCTGAGAAGTGATACTTTGAGGTTAACGTCTTCTTTCAATCTTAAAAGTTTGATAGAAACACCCACACGAATTACAAAAAATACAACAACAACAATTGACCAGATTTTTGTAAATAGCAATAATTATAGCCATGATGCAGTAAATTTTGATACAGGTTATTCAGATCACTTAGCACAAATGTTAACATTGTAATAATTGTAATAAGTAAATTGCAATGGAGCACAGGCTCCAGTAGCAATTTCCCTACACACCCATCTTCCCCCCATCCTGCACCTACCTACATTTGCCCACTACAAATTTTATCTTTAAATTCTTTCAAAGTTTTCAGTAAATTGTTCATCATTTCTCTTGGTAACTCATTCCAATCCCTAACACCCTTACCTAAAAAAGAGAATCTTCCCACACCCTTGTGCCTGCAATCGAGTGCCAGCTTGTGGTCATGGTCATCTTTTCCCTTCCATGCACTACTTTTCATACCTATTGCAATATCTTTCCATGCCTCATCGCCAGTATATGCCCTGTACACTCCCATGACTCTCCTCATCCTCCTCCTGTCTTGCAATTAATCCCATTCCAGCTCCTTTATCATATCTGTCACTGATTGTATTCTGCGATAAAGTCCAGAAACAAATCTAGCAGCCCTTCTTTGCACCCTCTCCAACTCCTGTATTTGATACGTAAAATGAGGGTCCCATACTACACTACCATATTCGAGCAATGGTCTGACCAAAGTTTTGTAACCCAATTCCTTGACTTCTCTCGTACATCCCCTCATCACTCTCTCCAAAAAGTGCAGAACTTTGAAACCTTTTCATACCACCTGTCCTATGTGTCCTGCCCAGTTAAGGTTGTTATCAAAAGTAAATCCAAGATATTTACATTTCAAGTCTTCAGCAAGAAATTCTTTCCCCACCTTATATTCATAATTAACCTTTTGTTTTTTATTTGTGTATCTAATAAGCTGACTCTTCTTTGCATTTATCTTCATTCCATGTTTACCAACCCAATTAGATATCCTGTCCAGATCACCCTGCAACTGTTTACAATCCTCTATCGTTTTGATTCTTTTATACAGCATTATGTCATCTGCAAACAATCTAATTTCAAATAGTAAACAATCAACACAATTATTAACATTAAAGTTGGAATCAAAACCCAATACACAGACAACAGTAAAATCACGTAGTTTTAAGGATCAACAGATTAACCAATTTAATAATTTAAAAAAAAAAAATGAAAGTTGGGAAGAAATGCATAGTTGCACAAATACAAATGAGAAATATGAGTCATTCATTAATACATTCTTGTATTATTTTGAAATATGTTTCCCACTTAGGACAAAAAAGCAAAATGTAATAAATAACACAAAAGGCTGGATTACTGCTGGTATCATAATATCTACAAAAAGGAAACAACTATAACATACAATCTCAAAAACACAGGAAACAACACCAAAATTTGATAAATATTTCAAAAAATACAAACAGGTTCTTAACAGGGTAGTAAGATATGTAAAAAAATTAGAAAATGACAGATATATTTCCTCAGCTACCAATAAAATGAAAGCCAAGTGGAAGATAGTTAAGAATGAAGTAGGAGCAAGACGGGTAGATAGCCATAACATTCAACTGCAAGAGAATAAAAAATAATATCTGATCCTTTAGAGATATCCAATACCTTTAATACATATTTCTCAAATATTGCTGAAGACCTGATTAAGAAAAATGTTGATAAGTCCAATATCAACACACAAGCTAATATCAGTAAAACTAATAGGAAAACCCTTTTTATTCAATCCACAAATGAAGAAGAAGTATTAAAAATTATTGGTGAGTTAAAACCTAAATTTTCATCCGGAATTGAAGATGTCCCAGATTTTCTTTTAAAAATGTGCTAAATTAATAGCTTGCCCTCTCTCTCATATATGTAATAGTTCATTTTATAGTGGAATATTCCCAGACAGGCTTAAAACAGCAAAAGTTAAACCCCTATTCAAAAAAAGGGAAAAAGAAAATGTGTCAAACTATCGCTTGGTGTCGAACCTCTCATGTTTCTCCAAAATCTTAGAAAAACTATTTCACAAAAGACTTGTGAACTTTTTAGAAAAAATAAACTATTATCAAATACTCAACATGGATTTAGGAAGAATAAATCAACTGAAACTGCATTTTTTTCATTTTATACAGAAATCTTACAGACACTTGATGAAAAAGGACATGTGTCTGGAATATGTTTGGATCTCTCAAAGGCATTTGATGTAATTGATCATAATATCTTGCTCACAAAATTAGAACATTTAGGAGTTAGAGGAGTAGCAAAAAATTGGATAAAGTCATACCTTTATAATCGGAAACAGATTGTTGAATGTAGTTTTAAGACTAACAACAGTGTAAACTAAGTGCACTCAGATTGCAAACACATGAAATATGGAGTGCCACAAGGATCAATTCTTGGGCCTTTACAATTCTTAGTGTATATAAATGATCTAGAAACGACAAGTACCAGCCAGAAGTATACTAAATATGCAGATGACACCAAAAGAATGTAATAAGGAACAATTAGTGAAAAACATTGAACAATGTTCTAAAAACTTAGCAAACTGGTTTTCTCAAAACAAACTAATAATAAACACAGAAAAAACACATGCCATACACTTCAGGACAAAAACTAATTTAAATACCCCAGTACCTACAGTAAAACTCTGTGATGGACTACTGAAAAATGTAGGAAAAACAAAATTTCTCGGAATATGGATACAAGATAATTTAAAATGGAATATACACGTTGATCACCTTTGTAAAAAATTAAATACCATTTGCTACATGACGAGAATATTAGTTGGCTGCATATCAGATGAAACAATTAAGAGTATTTATTTGGCGTATGTGCATTCATTATTAAGGTACGGTGTTATATTTTGGGTAAATTCCCCACCAAGTATCAAATGTTTCAAAATGAAGAAAAATATTATTAAGAGTATGAATGGGGTACAGAGTAGAACCTCATGTAGACTTTTATTTAGAAAAATGCAAATTCTACCACTGCCCTGTATATATATGCTGGAAACTATAACATTCATTAAAAAAAATACTGAAGCTTCTGGGTATACATTACAAACAATGATGTGCACACATATAATACTAGACAGACATTAGATTTACATGTACCACAAACAAATACTACCCTATGTCAGAAGGGACCACTACATACAGGAATCAGATTGTTTAATAACCTACCACATAGTATCAAATCTGTAAAAGAAAATACAAAATTCACTTCAGTACTGAAGGAGTACATGCTTGGCCACTGCTTCTACAGTATTGATGAGTATTTTCAAACCAAATGATACTTAAATAGTGAAAAATCATGTGTTATTTGTAATTATAAATTTTGTGTCTTTATCATACTTGTACAGCTATTTTACGAATGATCACAGCATTGATAAAATGCCCGTGTGTGTGTGTGTGAAAGAGAGAGAGAATGTAATGTCTGTCAGCTGTCAGGGCGTAGCCGATAGTGGGGGTTGGTACGGACTAAAGCACCTGAACCAATTGTCTTCCAAAATATTCTAAGTCCAAAGGAAAGTTCTGTAACCGTGTTGAAATACTTATGCTAACTGTTAAAATTGACCACAGTCGCCACTTACAGTTTTAAACCTCCTGCAAGAAAGGTACTATTGTATAAATGAAAGTCACAAGTTGAATCACTGGATTATATTCTCAAAATTTTTCACGTAAATATTACAAGTCACAGTTAGCAAGGCAATCGGATATCAATCTTCACCAAAAATCACAGGTTGAGAATTCAGAGCAAAAAACCGCACTCCCCCCCACGGAAAATAAAACGAAAGTTAGAAATTCACATGTCCAGAAACTGATAGTCCGAAATGAAGATGGTTTCAACTTTCAAAAATGGCCGCCGCTAGGCGTGTCCTCCTTCTAGACTCGCATCCTGCCTGACGCCATGATGTCAAAACTTCCCATGATTCACCGCGCGCTAAACCACTACCAAGCCGCTCCCGTTTAAACTCGCTCCGCGAGATTACATGTTAACTCTACGAGATGTTCCAGCCGACTGCTAAAAAGATGTCGGACTTGTCTCTTTTATCAAACTGCCCTACTGGCTGAGACAATTGTCCATCTGTAAAAAGAATCTGTCAACTGTGTACTACCAGAAATTCACCGAATGAAGAGTGTAACGAGACAAGTGTAGTGAAATGTTCAGTTAAAGTTTCAAAGCTTCCAGACCAGTGAAAATGAATTTTTAAGTTTGGTTAATTTAAAAGCATTTTTGAGTCGCGTACTGCTGACGTCATGAAACGTCATAGGAAAAATTCTTCACCTCGAGACCTTAAAATCTGAAGTTAATACTATTTCTAAATCGATCTCTGGCCTCTGCTGAGCTCAACAGTGCAAAAATCTTCCAAATCGGTTGACTTTAACGGGAGTTATGAATTTCTACATTTTACTGTTTTTCCCTTGTGAAACCCACATATTCTGCTTTTTCCTGAAAGTCGGTTCTGTCCTGAGACTAAATTTAAATTGAACATTTATTTATTTTAAGCCTTTTAGCGAAGTTTTTAGTCTGTTAAACATGTTAGTTTCTGAGTTATTAATTTCCAAAGTTTCGGCTTTTATGTCGCCATTACCGGTTAGCTACTATTTACTTATATTCTCTATTTATCGGTTGATCATTACGGGAACCTTACAAAATATTAACCAGTTATTTATTTTAATTGATTTTATTTACTTTTAAAGCTTTGAAGTTGTTTAGAAGTGGTGGAATTAATTGTTGACTAGCTCCCATGTGGAGATGCATTTAAATTCCATATTTAGTACTTTAAATCGGTCTGGAGCTGCGAGTTATTAGTGAACTTAATATCAACTGGTGAAATTCTAATTATGAAAGTGCTTTACAGTCTCTAATTTAGTGGAATATTAGTGCTATGGTAGTGTTTACAAACTTGCATTTCCTGCTTCATGGATTATTTCGGATTACGCCCATTTAGGTGAGTTTATTGCTTATATTTTACCTGAAACTTCTTATTTATGGTTGCTATGTGTTATTTATTCACTCTATTGTACTAAAAGTGTGGTTAGCTCGATTTTAACTGTGGTATCGTGTACCGAAGTTAGCCTTAAACTTGGCCGGATTCAAATGAAAATATTAAAAATAGAACGAGGGATACCTTACACAGCGCACAGATTATTTTGACTTATCCCATATCATTTGTACTATGTATGATGCTAAGGGACCAATAAATACAAATAAAAACTCTCTGGTGGCAATTTCCCCAGTAATCAATTTACCCCTTTCTATATACATATATTTTTTTTAAATTTCTTTTATAATCGAAACGTTAAATTCCTCCCCCATTTCTATTATAATTTTAAATTCCCCAAGAATTCATCACTGAACTTGGTAATTTGTTCCAATCCCTGACACCCTTACCAACAAAAGAATAATTGTGTTGATTGTTTACTATCTGAAATTAGATTGTTTGTAGATGACATAATGCTGTATAAAAGGATCAAAACGATAGATGACTGTAAACAGTTGCAGGGTAATCTGGACAGGATATCTAGTTGGGTTGGTAAACATGGGATGAAGATAAATGCAAAGAAAAGTCAGCTAATTAGATACACAAATAAAAAACAAAAGGTTAATTATGAATATAAGGTGGGGAAAGAATTGCTTGCTGGAGACTTGAAATGTAAATATCTTGGAATTACATTTGATAACAAGCTTAACTAGGCAGGACACATTGGACACGTGGTGGGAAAAGGTTTCAAAATCCTGCACCTGTTGGAGAGAGTAATGAGGGGATGCACGAGAGAAGTAAAGGAATTGGGTTTCAAAACTTTGGTCAGACCATTGCTCGAATATGGTAGTTTAGTATGGGACCCACATTTTGAGTATCAAATACAGGAGTTGGAGAGGGTGCATAAAAGGGCTGCTACTTTTTATCTGGAAATTATCGCAGAATGCAATCAGTGACAGATGTGATAAAGGAGCTGGAATGGGATTCATTGCAAAACACGAGGAGGGTCATGGGAGTGTACAGGACGTATACTGGTGATAAGGCATGGAAAGATATTGCCGTAGGTATGAAAAGTAGTTCATGGAAGGGAAAAGATGAACATGATCACCAGCTGGCACTCGATTTCAGGCCCATGGGCTGTGGGAAGATTTTCTTTGTTTAGGTAAGGGTGTCAGGGATTGAAATGAGTTACCAAGGGGAATGATGAATAACTTACCGAAAATGTTAAAAGAATTTAAAGTTAAAATTTGTAGAGGGCAAATGTAGGGGGGTGCAGGATAGGGGGATGTTGGGTGTGTAGGGAAATTTCCACTGGAGCGTGTGCTCCATTGCAATTAAAGTAAATAATTTTTTTTTAAAAATTCCCACTCCCTTATGCATTAAATCAAGTGCAAACTTGTGGTCATGGTCACCTTTCCCTTTCCATGCACTATTCCTAATTCTTTGACCAACATTCCTCCAAGCTCCATCATCAACATATGCCCTGAACATTCCCAGCACTCTCTTCACCGTCCTCCTTTCCTCCAAAAGTCCCAATCCAGCTCCCTCATCATATCAGTTACTGACTGGGTCATGCAATAATTTCCGCAAACATATCCAGCTGCTCTTCGTTGCATACCTTCCAACTCTTGTATTTGATAACCAAAACATGGGCGTATCCATTTGCCTTCAGTACGCCTCAGCGAGTGAAGAAGTGGCTCAGGAGCACTTTGTGAGATGAAAGATTATGCCTGATGAGTATGCATCGAAATTTTGAGAAAGAACACAGTGAGATATTGACAATGTTATTGAAAAATGTTCTGAGAATCCGAGACGATTAATGTTTACATAAAAAATTATAACTTAGTTATGATCTTAATAATCTACATAGTAGGTCCTTAGATTAATTGGTTGGATTACTATATTAATCAATAATAAAAATAGTTTCCTCGATGGGTTTGAATTTTATTCTGTAAGAAATCATTTTTAGTCCCCCTGCCTACATCCTAGAAACCAATGTGAATCCCCCCTCCCACCCTCTAGTTCAAATCTTGCCCCTCTCTAGTTCTGATCCTAGATACGCCCTTGAACTAAAAACTGGGTTCCAAACTTCACCACCATATTCAACCAATGGTCTGACCAAAGTTTTGTAACTCAACTCCCTAACTTATCCGGTACATCTTCTCACCACCCTCTCCAGCAAATGAAGGATTCTGTAATCTTTTCCTACCACCTGTCCAATGTGCTCTGCCCAATTGAGTTTGTTATCAAATGTTATGATTTTAGTGTTTTGTGTGGTTTCCATTTTTTCTACTTACCATATGACAAACTGCTTTGATATATTATTTCATAATTTTTCTATGATTATAAATTTTGCTAACACCTTCTAGGATGTTTGGATATACTTTTCTGTAATTTGTACAATATGCTAACAATGATTGACTGGTATGTTCATCTTTTATTATCTATATTCTTCTAAATTTCGGTATGGAATTCATAATTCTTTAGTAATCAACTTGTTTTTACATTGATCAGTTGTGTGTCAGTGCTTTGAGGAAAGTTTCTTCAAAATTTAGTTTTAAAAATGTAGCAATTTAAAAAAAAATTCATTTATATCAGACTCTGCATAAATCTCTTCCTATGACTCACATAACAGTTGTTCAAAATTACATGTGCCTTGGCTTAGGAAATTTACAGTTGTATGATTTTGATTTATGTTGTTCCTGAACTGCAAAATTTAAAATTATCATTTGACAATGGTGTTTGAATAACCCTTCGTTTTCTACAGTTACAGTAGTAGTAGAGTCAAGGTGGGAAGAGTTCAAGGAGATAATAAGAAAGGGGGGCGAAAATTTTATTCCAAAACAGAAAATAAAGAGAAATAGAGAACCTGTATACTATAATAGGGAGGTGGTTAAAGAAGTTGATAAGAAGTGAACATAACAAAGTTAAGAGACAACTAGGTAGAAGGGAATATTTAAAACAACTAAACAAGGACTTAATAATAGCTAAGAAGATGGCTATAGATAGGTTTATGAACAGTATTGTCAGTGCAGGGGGACCACTGACTGAAGAATCTAGAAATTTCTATGGCTATAAACTGAGGGGAAGGGAGGATGTTGAGACGCTTATAGATAAGGATGGGGGAGAAGTTACTGAGGATTTGAAAAAGGCAGAGATTTTATGTAACTGGTTTAGTGAGAGCATTAGAGACAATGAATCAGATGCGGTACGGTCTAACTCGGAGAATGAGCTTAACAACACAATTACAAATGAACAGACCAAAAAATTTGAAATTCATTCTGAGGATGATATGAAGGAAATAAGAAAGCTGAAAAAACATAAAGGGGCTGGTGTAGATAACATTACTACAGATATCTTAAAGATAGCTGGATGTTACATTGTTCCTTATCTTGAAATATTATTTAAATTGAACCTGAATTCTGCTGCTTACCACAGGACTGGAAAAGTGTGATAGTAGTGCTGGTACATAAAGGAGGGGTAGGAAATACAGTTGAAAATTACTGGCCAATCAGTTTGACATCAGTGGTAGGTAAATTAATGGAGAGATTGATACGAAACCATATTAGCAATACATGTGAGGAACGTAAGTGGTTTTCAAGTAGGCTACATGGTTTTAGGCAAGGATATTCATGCGAATCTCATTTGGTGGGAGACATGTAAGATATTTCAGATGAAATGAACAAGAGATACCAAATTGATAGTGTACCACTAGAACTTTCAAAGGCTTTTGACAGAGTGAGCCATAAAATGGTAGTAAATAAGGTAAAAACTATTGGAGTGGATGAAAGAGTGATTACTGGGTAGAAGAATATTTAAAAGGTAGAAAACAGATAGTTAGGGTAGGAAATGCACTATCAAAAGAAGTAAAAATGGGAGTGCCACAGGGTAGCTAATTGGGACCATTGCTATTCATTATTCTTATGAATAATTGTGTTGATTGTTTGCAGATGACACAATGCTAAATAAAAGGATCAAAACAGTAGAGGACTGTAAACAGCTGCAGGGTGATCTGGACAGGATATCTAGTTGGGTTGGCAGTAAACATGGGATGAAGATAAATGCAAAGAAGAGTCAGCTTATTAGATACACAAATGAAAAACAAAAGGTTGATAATGATTATAAGGTGGGGAAAGAATTGCTTGTTAAAGACAAAATGTAAATATCTTGGCATTACATTTGATAATAAGCTTAACTGGGCAGGACACATTGGCCAGGTAGTAGGATAAGGTTTCAAAATTCTGCACTTGTTGGAGAGAGTGATGAGGGGATGTATGAGAGAAGTAAAGGAATTGGATTACAAAACATTCGTCAGACCATTGCTTCAATATGGTAGTGTAGTATGGGACTCACATTTTGCGAATCAAATACAGGAGTTGGAGAGGGTGCTACTTCTTTAACTGGAAATTACTGCAGAATGCAATCATTTAATTTAATTTAATTTAATTGCAATGGAGCACAGGCTCCGGTTTCAATTTCCTTACACACCCATCTTCCCCCTATCCTGCACGTACCTATCATTAACAGATGTGATAAACGAGCTGGCATGGGATTCATTGGAAGACAGGAGGAGGGTGAAGAGGGTCATGGGAGTGTACAAGTTGTAAATTTATGATAAGGAAAGATATTGGTGTAAGAATTAAAAGTAATGCATGGAAGGCAAAACATGACATGACCACAAGATGTCACTCAATTTCAGGCACAAGGGTGTAGGAAGATTCTCTTTTTTGGGTAAGGGTGTCAGGGATTCGAATAAGGTACCAAGAGAAATGATGAATAATTTACCAAAAACACTGAAAGAATTTAAAGCTAAAATTTGGAGAGGGTAAATGTAGGTTGGTGCTGGAAAGGGAGAAGATAGGTGTGCAGGGAAATATCCACTGGGGTGTGCGCTCCATCACAATTTAATTAAATATTATTACTATATTGATATTTCACATCCAGGTTTGTCAGAACATTATAAATCATAGATTGAGAATTTGATGTTACTCTCTTTGTACCTTCTACTAGGGAAATAATATCATATGAATACAGAATAAACAAATCTATAGTATTCTTATTTTTGACTATTGTATTTATATTTGCATCACTACATATTATGATTTTTTTCCCCTGGTGTTTACTTAATCTAAAACTCAATCTTTTGATTTTGAGAAGAATACAACAACCTGAGTTTGGTAACCTATAAATACATGAGATTATAATTTTTATAATTGTATCTACCTCATACATTTCTAACAGACAAGCTTCAAATTTTTTGTCCTCATACATTGACATAAGGTTGGTTCTGTTTCTGTACATCATATCCGGTTTTATAAATGTAAAGGACCATCACATTTTATATTTGTCCACCAATAATAGCTTGCAATTTCAAAACCTCATACATCAATAAACTTCATTTGATTTAATTACACCAGTGTACTGTGACACATAATACTGATGGATTTTTTTGTGTCCACTGATACATTTAGCTCACTGATTTTATTCCCAACATTCTGAACATTTTGAGGAAGAACAGATATTTGACTAGATAGCTTTCTAGTATTTTTCCACATTTTCTTAGAGGCTGTTTCAGGTGACTAGTGCTTACATGTGAATGATGGTAACAATGAAACAGCTGTTAAGGAATGAAAATAAGAGAAGATAGGGAAAGTAGGGCAGGAGGACCAGATGAACATAAAAACCACAAACACACTTTTAGTTCAGTTAATAACCTTATTCATGTAGGAGGTGAGACATATGGCAGGGGGAAAGATGTTAGCATATCCACACCTATCCATGTTGTAGGTCTGGATCGGTACACATCGGTACACATCTTTCCCTCTGCCATATGTCTTGCTTCCCACGTGAATAACATTGTTAACCGAAATACTGTAAAAAGTGTTTGTGTTTGTGTATGCCCTCTCCTGCCTTCACTATAGTAAGTTACAGAATATTGTCCCTATCATATGACATTATTTTTCCACCCCAATTGTTGCTCTCTTGGGCAGTAATGGTGCTAAAAGAAAAAAAAATAGGCTGATAAGAATTTCAAGTCTAATAAAGTAAGGAGAATTAAGCATATTAAACAACTAAAAACAGAACTAAAAGCAATAAAAGTTGAAGTTAAGTATGTTTCATGAATAATATTATGGTTGAGAAGAAATACCAACCATAATCAAATAGAAATATCTATGCCTATTGTAAGGTATCCCTCATTCTATTTTCAATATTCCGTTAAAATCTGGCCAAGTTTGGGGTTAACTTTAGTACCCGGTACCAAAGTTAAAATCAAGATAACAACACTTCTAGTACAGTAAAGTGAATAAATAGCACATAGCCAACATAAATAAACTCTAAAACTGTAATAAATCAATGATATTCCAGCGGGAAATAGGTTATCCCATATAAAAGTAAACTTTCAATACCAGATCCTAATATTGGTTAGCGAGATATTCTGGACTGATTTAAAAGAAGTAAATGTAATATAATAATGAAGAGAGTGCCTAAACAAACCTTTTATCATGATTACTAAGCATTATTCCAGAGATAAATAGTTAATTTCAATATAAGTAAATCTAACCCTAAAATTTTGGCATATACCAGATATTGGTATTTCTGGAGAGGTTTTTATACAGTAAAGATTGTAGAGAACTAATAAAAGCCAAGCCTCGACCTACAATAACCATAACATCACAGTAATATGTAGTTTCAGTGAGATTTAAAGAAGTGGGGAAAGTATGTAAACAAATTGCATAAGCCATTTCCATAAACAATTTGAGACCCTTTTAAATAGTTTCAGGATTTAAAAAGTAGATAAAGACATAGTAAATAATCTTATCTTTCAGTTTTAATAGGTTTCAAGTAGTTTTAATCCATAAAATATGAAATATTAGTGAAAACCGGGAGCCGGTAAATAGGCGAAATTTTCAATACTTTCAGAATTAATTCCAATAAAGCAAAACCATTTCAAAAGCGCTAAGAACATGTAAATGCTAGTAAACACACATAATTAATTTTCTATAACCATTAAAAGACATTTTACTAACCTTCTGCCTGTTAAGCCAATTTCATAGTAACTTGCCAGTGGCACCGTACACATTATATGCTTCTACACTGATTTTAAACACTGTCACCCGATATAAAGTAACTAATAAATCAAAACAGTCCTAAAGAGAATTAAATTCAACCAAATCTGATAGTTTCCAACCATCTAAGTATTTTTAAATGCTATCTGAACACATAAAATAGATCACTCAACTTTGATATTTTATTATTTAAAAGCCTACCAAGATTCCGGGTTAAAAAGTAGTTCGTCTTAAAGATCCATTCTTCTAGCTTCATACACATTAATTTCATGTCATTTAAAGCAATAGAACCGATGTTAGAGAATTTCTAAATTCACTCGACACCCTCCCACGAGGCAATAATCGAACGATTTTATTGTGTCCATGATATAGCACCTACAGAGATGAGACAACTTTTAAAATAAGCAGTTTAATATAGGCTACACATTGGTAATTTTTCCGGCTTAATAATCAACATACCTTCAGAGTTATACCTAAAAATACATAAATAATAAATGGTGGATTTTGGGAAATCAATGTTTATAGCAATAACTTAATCAATTCATAACCGATTTAAACAAAGTTTACATTTTTGAGAGGCTAAAATCGGGGCCAACATTTTGAGCATAATTTCATGTTTGTAACTAAAGCCGATTTAAAAATTCTAAAATTTCTGGCTTGTGGTGTAACACCGGAAAGATTTCCATAATTGGTCATGTCATCAGACATGAAATTAAAGCTAAAATAAATTAAAATTTTTTCTAAACCACTACACCCGTAAACTCCCATAACTTTTTCCGTTTCAGATTTTAAATCGAACACTTGATAGAGAAGTTATTAAATTAAACATATGTGAATGTTTGAGCGAGCGGAAGCGCTCAGCCGGAGCGTAGCATCACGTGAGGTAAAGCTATATAGGCGACGCAGCGCGCGCAAGTAGAAGCTCGGTGATTTCAGTCTTTCGTCAAGTGTGCTCGAGTGCGCACGCTCCGTGCGAGCGCGTTGGTAGGCAGTGTAGGTGGGAGGAGAATGGCCAACAGCTCACGCTTGACCGGCGCCATTTTCAAAATTAGGCTCAGTCCATATACAGACTAACAGTTTTCGACAATGTGACTTTCTAACCTTCGTTTTTATTTTGGGGAAGTGCGTGTTTTGCTCTGTTTCACAATCTGTGATTTTCGGTGAACGATTTATATCCGATTGCCTTTGCTAACTGTGAACTTGTGTAATTAATGTGAAAATTTCAAGAATATAAGGCAGTTATTTGACTTTTGACTTTCATTTCTAAAATAGCACCTTTCTTACAGGAGGTTAAATCTGTAAGTGGCGACTGTGGTCATTTTAACAGTTAGCATACCATATGGTTTAACACGGTAACAGAACTTTTCGGAACTTTGATGAATTTTGGAAGACTTCGAGTTCAGGTGATGAAGCCAATAACAACCCCAGTATCCCGCTTAACTCCCTGACACTATGTTTGAGTCATTCAGATAATTATCCAGAAATATTCCAAGAATTTGAAAAATGTCAAAATATTAAACAATTGATTTATGAAACCATTACGACTATCATGCAGGGATAGTAAGGAAAATTCCAGAGAACATTTCCTACAAAATCTGGAATCAGTAGGTCAGGAAATTAGATACAGCCTTATTTTTTGAAAGTTTCCACTTTCACAGTTTTCTGGCACATCCTCTTCCAGAGGCTGTGATTATCTTAAAAGCAATGTTGCCCTCTGCTACCAGTTTGTTAGGCCTGTCCAGGATATGGAGAGAGTGTGGAGGAGGACAGATAGATTGGTAAGTGGAAATAACAATGGAATTACTAAGAAAGGAGCCATTCGGTGTTATTGAAAGGCAGAAAATGGGTTAAAGAAAGTGGTGAGTATGCATAAGTTCTATATTACATAATAATATTCCTATAACCTTGTTAAAGCCATCTAGAGACAAGTTTTAACCATAGAAGGAGTACAGCAAGACATTCCTACCATTCATTTCTAGTAATAAAACACTTCTGAGTCAGATTTCAAGGCTGACTTTGTGGAAAATGGAAGTATTAGGTAAAGTAGTTTTTCAATTACAATAATTTTTCTTGCATTCATTTTC
Source organism: Vandiemenella viatica (assembly GCA_031002005.1). Lineage (NCBI taxonomy): Eukaryota > Metazoa > Arthropoda > Insecta > Orthoptera > Morabidae > Vandiemenella > Vandiemenella viatica. The sequence goes on from JARYHS010011408.1 coordinate 33,772,712, forward strand.
ACTACTAACATTTATTATGGGAAGCACTTTAAAGTGTATTCATCATACCCAGAAAAACTTAGTTTAAGATATATTTCGAATTGTTCGTGTCTTTAGACCATGCGGTCAGAGGGGGGCTGAAAATAAAATTTTAAGTAACTAATTAATGCAAAAAGCCACAGTAGAGCTATTATCACCAGTTATAGTCAGCATCTTCTACAATACTCTGAACATAAAATCAAGTAATTAAGGAAAAGATATGTAAATTATTCAGTCAAAAGAAAAAATGAAAAAATAAACTAAAAGAAGTAGAAGCAAGAAATTAAATTCAAAGGAGAGAAAAAATCATGGGGGATTAAAATAATTTATTAGTTTCTGTAGAAAGTTCAAGGTGTTTGTAAGTTTAATGAGATTTTTAGAAAGGTATTGTTGTGATTATTGGAAAAGGTGCCAGGTGATGACGTCAGAGAAATTAAGGATCAATTTAATAGAAACCTTTTTGAGGGCTAAACTATGTTAAAGCAGATAGAATGAGATACTAGGAAGCCTGTATGTTAATTACAGTTCAGGTATTAAGTACTTTTTGAGATCTTAATTTTCGAAGGATTTTGCTGACGTCACAAAATCAACGGACTCAGTGAAGAGAGGGCAGCCATTGCGGTTAGTCAGTCAATCGCCTGGTAGTTCTTGAGTAGGCAGGCTTGTTTGTCGCTAGCAGAGCAAATGACTCCTCGTGGGGGTAGTATATCATAATAATACTGTAGTTAAACTTTCATCTGAGTAACGGGGACAGATGAAAGTTTGTTGTTTTATCTCACGAGTGTGCTTTACCTGCAAATCTGTTATGGAAATGTGTGTCTGATCACCTTATTAAAAATCTGGTACTGAATGTCTCTACAGGAAATTTTGGAAGATTATAAGCTTTATGAAACTCTAGAACTGGATGCAGTGTATTCATTACAATTCCCTCTTTCACGTTTGAGAGGTACTTCAAACGTGTGGTGGCCATTTTATTTAAATGTTGTAGGTACCAGACAACACCAGTCATCCTCATTATTATTACAGTACAGACAGTGAATGCTAAAGTTGAAACATCGGTGTTTACTTAACTCCCAAGTAAAGGCATATTGTTTCACAAATAATGATGCAGAATGTGTAAATATTGAGCAAAGAATTGTGAACAGGGGACCATGATTATGAATTAATAGTTGGAAACTATTCAATTGTAGTCAGGAATGAAAGTAGAAATAAAAAGTTATCAATGTATGAAAGACAGTCAGATCATGTCTCAAAAGAATTTGCAGAAATATGATGTGTACAGGGTGTTACATGACTCGAGAAGGGAAAAATCTGTATGTTTGACTTTTTTTTAAATATTAGATACACAGCAAAATTTTATATTAATTTGACCAAGATTGTATTGAAATTCATATGGAAAAGGAGAATACCAGCAATTGTGATGAATTAACACAAAAAAGTAATAGAAAATGAAGAAATAGTGGTTGTAAAAAATTGATAAGTAAGTGGTTTTGGCATCATTACACAGCAGCATGTTTGACTAATATTACACTGAAAATTCTTGAAATAAAGTGTTAATTTGAAGTTTTGACCATTAATGTTAAAATGATTGTTTATAACCAAGTAATAAAATAATGCCTTTCTTTTTATCTAGCTTTCTATAGGAAATAATGTGAATGTGGTACTTATATCCCCAAATAATGGAATTCATGCAAGCATATGGCAAGTTTTCAAAACATCCAACTCTATTAATATCCAGATTTTTGCCGTGTGGAGGATGTATAAAAACACATGGAAATTTGAAAAAGGTCTGAAACATATTCCAACATATTGGGAAAAGTTATCATCACGTTCAAGACATTTAAGTGATTTAGTACTGAGAACAGGAATTTTGGAGGTAATTTTTACAGTTTATACATAAATATAAAATGAAATAATGAGAACTAAGTAGTCAAAAGGAATTACAAATTAGGATAGGAAAATGAATCATTGCTTACCTTACATGATGGTTATGAACTGACATGAACATAAAAGGCATTGGATTTTTTTTTGAGTCTTGACCCTTCAAAAACAAGTAGAATGGTGTGGAAGGTGGGTGCTGTAGAAGACAGCCTCACACAATGATTACTGAGCACATAATATAGTCAATGGAGCAATTGAATTAAAACAGAGGACAGGAAGAGGGCAGGTAAAAAAGAGCAGGTATTAAAATAATATAAAATCTTAAATACATAAATAAACAAAAATAAGTAAGTTGATTTCCTGTCTGAGTACTTAATAATCTGACTCTTCTGAGTACTGATCTTCATTCCATGTTGACCTGCCCAGCTAGATATCCTGTCCAGATTCCCCACACAGCTGTTCACAGTCTTTTTTCTTTTTGATCTTATTATATGACATTATGTCATCTGCAAACAATCCAACTTCTCTCTGTAAACTGTTAGCATAATTATTTATTAGAATAATGGATGGCAATGGTCCCAATACTAGATGCTTCTCAGTGTAGATTTTGTGGATTTCAAAAAAGCATTTGATTCACATGGCCATCCCACAAGCCTAAGCTGAACATGACACTGATACAGCCAACAAAAGATATTGTCAAATTTTATATGAGCAAAGCATGCTGAATCAAAAGCAAATTTGATTGAGTGTTTTTTCTGGCACATTTAACAGCATTGAATATGACAGTACAATTTTAGACAGTGTAATAACATGTAATTATTTTTTTTATGTATTGTCCTGAAACCAAAGCACCAATCCAGACATTAATAAAAGCCCAAACTCCATGACACATAAGAAACTACAGATGAGAAAATTAAAATTCAAAGCACTAAAGATCTTTTTTGTGCAATTGTTCACATTGATTGGGTGCCTGAAGGTCAAACTGTAAATAAAGTTTAAAACATAAACAGGATTTGATGTCCATTCATGATTGTTTGAGAAGAAAAAGTCCTGAAATGTGGAAGACTTATTCTCATGTAGCTGATATCAGTTATAGAGTCATGAGAGATGACCTGGCTCTGATTGACTCATCTAAACCTGCAATAATTATTTTGGAAAAGAATTTCCAATGCCAAAAGATTGTTCAAGAACTTTGTAAATTTTTCTGGAGAATATAGTGAACTTTAAACTTATTTTGAGGCTACAGTGAACTTTATTTTACATCACCTACCTCTGCTAGTTAAGGTTAATAGCTAGCTGGCGACCACAATTTCGAACTATCAATCTATTCTCCATAGGCAACATTATGGTTAGAGTTTCATTCCATTAGAAGCTGTTTACTTCAAGTAAAGACAGTTCATGACGCTAGATATTTTCTAGCAAAACCTCTTCTGCCCTCCACTTTCTTAGTCTGCTTGCTGTTTTTCAGTGGCTATAGAGTAAGTTCCTTGATTATATTAGCTAGATTCCATGGTAATTCCCACAGACAAATCTAGCTTACCTCTTTTAAATCTCTTGAAACTTGATTTTTGATACTCATAAAACCGGTACGTACCTCCTCACCATACTCAAGCAAAGTCCTTACCATATCTTCATAGACCACCTTTACTTTCCTGTTATATACCCTATCTTACAAATGAAACATTTTCAGCCCTCCAAAAACTCTATGTTTGGTTCAGAATATAATGTCATATAGTATGCATAGTAACAGTATGTTCATTTGTGAATAATACTTATTGTTGTACAAACAGAATAAATATATTTGACTTTTTCTCCATTTAACGATCCTTTTGGTTAACACATTTATTTTATGAATATTATTTAACTGAATGACAGATCAAGTTTAAATTCTTTTCTACACTGACTTTTCCATGATTGTAAGGACTTTATATTTATTTTAAGGGTAATGAAGATTATTACTATGATTGTAATCTTCAAGAGGATACTACTTTATCACAGACTACACTCTCAGATGGATACAGTTTTCTACTTATTAAAGAGCTGCAAAAATTATTGCATTTTAAGTGAGTACCAGTTTTGTTTATAATTATTATTAAAACAATTTTCTGGAATGGAATAGCAGAGAGTTTAGTCTTAAACCTGTTGCAATGATGGAAATGAAATAAACATTTCCTATCTTGGCAGAGGAGCAGTCATAGGATGTGTTGAATCTATTGCTTTCTGTTATGAAAAATGATAGCACATGCTTAAGAATATGAATTATTTAAGAAATGGGTAAATCAGTAAAAATGGAATGTTTAAATTTAGCTAACAAGTTCATTTATTTGTTTGGCACATTTAGCCCTTTACTGTATGGCTTTTTTTATTTTTCTGAAAAAATGTCACTTGGTAAGTCCAATGTTGTGATTTCCTTAAAAATACTTAAAAAAATTATAAATTTTATGTGGGGGGGGAATTAATTTTTATTTAAGGGTGTCCGCCATATTTGGGACAGCATGCAATAAAGGCTAACATCTCATGATACCAGTTTCGAGATGGATTATGCAACATTTAAAATATACAATAATATTTATACATATTATTAGATTGTTGGTGGTTTAATTAATATGAAAAATAATCAGTCCACCATGAAATTCACTTTAACATTTATTTATATTTTCATAAAACACAATGTCAACGATACTGCTTCCATGAATACATTCAATCCAGCGATTGTATCCAACACTTCTTCCACAGACAATACAGATCTTGGCCATCGTAAATTGAGTCGGTGAAAACTTTCCTGTAAAAGCTCTTTCTCTGTCTCAGGTGATGGCTTTATATAAACTCTAGCGAAATTTCTAGAATACTTCAAAGGATGGTGTGTTTTGGAAACACAACGTCTCGATAACCTCTCGGCTGTCTTCATCAGGTGTCAGGTGTCTACAGGCTGTCGAAAGCTGGCAGTCACCGCATGGACTGGCTTAGCCTCCCAGACTGACCTCCTTGTATACCTGTCAATGAGGTAGAGGATCCGCTCTGATTGGTCGGAACGGTGGCTTCGGAAAGACCCGTTGGTTGGTCGGAAGCGGCTCCATACGCTGTCCGCTGCGGCGCCCCCTCCCATCAAACCTTCTTGTATTCCGTCGGTGTGGTGGAAGACCCGCTCTGATTGGCCAGAAGCGGTGGCATCATACGTGGTCCGCTACGGCGCTCGACTAGTGCCGTCTGCGCCTCCCCATCCAGGAGTGCTGGCAGTCCGTGGTACTGGTAGGCGTGCTCTGATTGGACGTGAGCGCAACCTCATTCTCAACTTTGCAGAAAAGTCTGCAATTGCCGAATTTTACAAATATCTAGATCTTTAAGTAAATGTTAACTTTAGTTATAATAAAAAATATCCTAACTTTAATAATTTAGCCAAAAATAAATAATTTAGATATGAACTTTCGCAGTCCCATTCCATGCGAATGCCGAAAACTGATTAAATTGATAATACTCTCTTAAAAACTGTAAAACTGCTTTCTATCTTGAATAAACATAGAAACTAACTATAAAAATGAAATGCAATAATATTCTATCCAATCTAACTCATGGTTCTAAGAACAAAATTTTGTTACGCAGTTACAAAATTTAACAGATAACTTACACACTGCACTTCAGACATGCTATATAGGATTTTCCTTTGCAACAACCACAGTTTCCCAGCCAGATGGGCATGTGATCTATCCCATCCAGTAATACCTGACGCTGTGGAATTATTATTTATTTATTTATTTATTTATCAATCTTGTTCCATGGATCCCTGCTGAGGGAGTACATCTGGGATGTGAAACATGTCATTGTTGATACATATACACATAATATGAGTCATATCATAGTAAATATATATATATAAATATTTTACAAATACAAGAAATAATAATAAACATACATTTTTGCAACTGAGTTTTGCAAACGTTATAAGGAGTACAATTAATTATTTTCTTCAAATTCTTGAATGGAGTAGAAGGAGTTGCCAATAAGATAATCTCTAAGTTTTTGTTTAAATACATCTTTATTATCTGAAAGCTGTTTTATACGATTAGGTAGTTTATTAAACAGATTTATCCCAGAATAATTAACACCTCTTTGTACTAATGACAGAGATGTTTGTGTTTTATGCAAGTTATTTCTGTTTCTTGTATTGAAACTGTGTACTTGTGAATTAGGTGTAAACAGGTTAAAATTTTCTATGACAAAGCTCATGAGAGAATATATATACTGAGAATACATTGTAAGAATATTGAGTTTCTTAAAGAGTTGTCTGCAAGAAGTTCTTGGTTTTACCCTACACAGAAACCTAATAGCTCTTTTCTGTGCTATGAAAATTTTTTTACTTTATGAAGAGTTTCCCCAAAAAATTATGCCATATGACATTACTGAATGAAAATATGAGGAGTACACCTGTTTCATTAATTCTAGATCTGCTGTTAGAGAAAGTGTTCATATTGCGAAGGTGGCACTACTTAACTTTGTCAGTAGTGTAGTGATATGATCATGCCAACAGAGTTTCTGATCTATTTTAATACCAAGAAATTTTATACTCTCTGTTTCTAAGATTATGTTGTTTTTATAGTTTATACATATATCTGGCTGTGCGTAGTTTTTTGTTTTAAACCTAATATAATGTGTTTTTTCAAAATTTAATTTTAATGAATTTACCTTAAACCAATTTGCTACTACTCTAAGTACTTCATTTACATTAAATTCTATAGTACTGTTTGATGTTTTACGCACAGTCAGGTTAGTGTCATCTGCAAATAAAACACTCTTAACTTTGTCGGATAAATTTCCAGGAAGGTCATTGATGTGTAACAGAAAGAGGAGGGGACCTAAGACAGAGCCTTGTGGAATTCCATGTTTTATTTTCTCCCAGTCTGATGAAGCATCTTTACTTATTTAAGAATCAAAAATTGAAACTTTTTGCATTCGGCTTTCAATGTATGATTTAAAACCATTTACCTGCAGTCCCAAAAATACCATAGTATTCCATTTTTTTCAAAAGTAATTCATGATTTACACAGTCAAATGCTTTTGCAAGATCACAAAATATTCCTACAGGATTCATTTTATTATTCAGTTCCTCAAATGTGTTATTTAAAAATGAATATATAGCCATTTCTATGGATGATCCTTTTTTGAACCCAAATTGTGAATTAGTGAGGATATTATAGTGTGTAACATGTTTTATTACTCTACTACACATGACTTTTTCAAAAACCTTTGAGAATGTTGAAAGTAATGAAATGGGATGATAGTTGTCTATACATGGAAGATCTGCCACAGGACCTCTCTTCTTCTTACTGTCCAGCTGTTTTTGGATTTCATTGCCTACCACATTTCTTGGATAAGGGGTATCCTTGTTTTACAGAAGTCATCTGCAACTGCTAGCTAGAAATCAACTAGGGGCATATAGTCAGTATTTCTTCTTCTCCATAGCAGCAAGCTGTGCATGCAGCTAGACTGCATATTGTGCCATATCTGTCACAAGCCTATTTTGCAATATTATAGGCCTATGTATTCTAATGGACAAATATATAAACTTACATCTTTATAATTGTCCACAGATGCCCTTTCCTCCTAGAAAATATATAAACACTGAAATCAAATGTTTACTGTATCAAATACAACCGTTTGTATGATCGACCTTGGATGTAAACAGCTCACAGCTCAAAGCAATGTTCATACAATGTAATTCCTTACTCTCTCAACAGATGGCATATTCTTTTTGCACAGCACTTCTTGACTGTGTATGTGTACCATATCTGTCCCAACATGCAGTCTTGAAATATATGTTCAAATATGAGTTCCACAAACAGGAAAGTGGAATATGCCGTATCTGTCACGGCATGCAGTAAGGGGTTAAAATTTATGATTAAAAGAAGAAGGGCTGCTCATTGGAGAAGGGACAAATATGTCATTACTGCTGACTTCATAACAGAGTAAAGGCAATAGGGGAAGCTTAAAAATTTGTGTTCTAAAGAGAAAGCATGACTATGGCGTATACTTGGAAATAAGATGATTTTTTTAATCTCACTTAGTTCCAAGTTATTCTATTACATTGAGAAGACAACTTTTCATTGTTTGAATCCACATTACTCAAACAAAAATTAGAACAATTATTAAGTTATGACCATTCAACTGCCATGGAACATTTATATTCCATGGAATAATTTAAAAAAATTACTACAGATAAATGTGTAAGTATAGTACACTTAAGATAGCATAGAAATTCTTTGTAACTAAAGAAAAATTCACAACTGTACTTAGTACTTTACTTTTTTACCTTTCAAAAAATTAATGGAAAGATAATTATTTAAAGAAGACATACTTATTAACATTGTATTTGTAAACAGTTTCACTCCTTTCAGCTTTCCCTGAAAATGACAGGATATATTTTACTTATTATTATTGTAACTCAAAGTTAAAATATGGATGGATGGGGAAAATAACCCATCATGTACCACAGATGATGGCAGGAGTGCTAGATGAACACAAATACATGAACACACTATAATATTTCAATTTAAAAACCTGATTTGTGAATGTATAATTGGGTCTCTTGGCAAGGAGGGATGTGCACACACCACAGCCTACCAAATGACTAGCTACTCCATGGAGAACAGGGTGAGAAAAGTCAAGGTAGTGGTTAATTATCAATAATTCTCAGAAAAATACTATACATATTTATATAAAATGCAAGTGGTGATGAAATGTTAAAGTAAGATATACATGAAGTATAAATGTAAATTATAAAATGGGGCAGTGAGGGGGGGGGGGTGTGGTTAGGAGAAGGAACAATAATAAATAAATTTAGAAATTTTTTATTAAAAATTAGTAATAAATAAACAATATGTGAAGGGTCATTGGTAGGGTCTTATCAGTAATTTAGGCTTGGAGGATGTCTGGTTTTAAGGATATTTTTGTATGCAAGTTCCTAACTCCAAAGTTCAGATAAGATGGTGGTCTGAGAAAACTCTGACATCTCTCACTGTAAAGTAGTCATTGAAGTTCCTAAAGTTATGAATATTGGCACATTCTGGAAACCTATCATTGGTGATCTCCGACGAGAGCGTAGCAGATCCTCACCGGCAAATGACACCAGTCGGGTGCCGCAGCGGACCACGAATTTAAGCCAGCGGTCATGGCAAATCAGAAGTGGACACACAGCATCTCGGACCGCCAGCACATCCAGGTGGGAAGGAGCCAGTGGTGGCCGCAGTGGGCCACGTATAAAGCCAACGATCTCGTCCACCCAGAGCGAGTGAGCCTATCCAGCTAAAGGTATAAAGGAGGTTCGATGGGCGGCCATGCCAGTCGAGGCAGAGACAGTCAGCTGTCGAAACGTCGTGTTTTTACACCACTATCCGGCTGGACACCTGAGAGGATTTTGTTGCATCGATACGCCGGGAAAGTCTCCACTCAGACGGCACATTCTGATACCAGAAGGTATAAGAGCATTGAATCTTGACTGTATGGATGACACCTCGTCATGATATGTAAAGCCAACATTTCAACCCTCATACTGCAGTCTCCTTCTTGGGAAAAATTGCATTTTATTTTTATGTTGATATCTGTTATACACCGTGGCCACTGCCCATCTAAAGAGTTTGATCCATCTGGCCAATAAGGATGTTGGATCCGTCTTGTGTCAGGTTGCCCAGATGGGACACGTTATGGCGTGGTGGAGGGCCTGCTCCATACACACTAGAGACAACCAAGCATCATGAATATTAAGGATGTTATCTTCATTCATATTCTCTGGATGTTTGGTAATCTCCAACATCACCTTTACTCACCTTAGCTACTGCTGTTCTTCATGCAAAAGAAGGGACATATAAAAATGATGAAAAAATATTAGAAAATGTAAATAAGAAGATAAATAAAAAATTTAATAAATATCTTTAAATATGTAAGAACGAAGACTACATTGCATCTATACATATATATATAGTTTCAAGGTAACAATAGGCAATGAATAGTTATATAAAATTAGAAATTAGGGCAAGACAATGAACCAACGCTTCCCTCAGATGACGGCAGGAAAGCATGGACACAAACACAAGAAACATTTTTGGGTTTCAAGTCTTGGCCTTTCACCAGCCGTGCGATATTCATTTGTAACCTGTACTAATGCTTTCAAGTGAAATAGAAATAAACAAGGCTGATATTGCAGCAAGTTCTATCTGTTAATCAGCAACCCCCTACTGTCTGCCTTTCTCCTAACAAAGTTCTCAAACCATTCAGTATTCAGGTGTGATGAAGATACGGTATTTTTTAATTGCTAATTGACAATTACCCTAGGCATTTAACTATAGTTTTTTTTAAAAAAATAACTCTTTTATAATTGGAATGTTAAATTCCTCCTCCGTTTACTTTTCCAATTTACAAATTTTAGTTTTAAATTCCTTAAGCGTTTTTGGCAAATTATTCATCACTTCACTTGGTAATTTGTTCATATCCCTGACACCCTTACCAACAAAAGACCCGTCTCTAAAGACCTCGCTGTTAGAGAGACGTTAAACAGATTAAAAAAAAAAAATACCAACAAAAGAAAATTTTCCCACTCCCTTATGCATGAAATCGAACACCAGTTTGTGGTCATAGTCTCTTTCTCCTTCCATACACTATTCCTAACTCTTTGACCAATATCCACCAAAGCCCATCACCAACATATGCCTTGTACATTCCCAGCACTCTCTTCACCCTCCTCCAATCCTCCAATGACTCAGAACAGAAGCCATTTATCAAGAGACTCAAACATAATAGGAAATCAAAAATCAGGAGAATCTTAGGGAATATAGCAGTTTAAACCTTCAACGGAAGTCTTAAACTGATCCATATGCATTTGTTGTTTATGTCTATAAACTGTCAAATCAATATAACAATTAGAGTGGAGTATATAATATATGACTTTTATTTTTATTTATTTGAAACTGATAAGAAAATTTGTCAATTACCTTATGTTTGCTGTGGCCTTTGGACCATATCTTGAAAGATTCATACATTATTTACATAATTTTAAGTTTCTGGTAATTTGAGTGTGAGTTCCAACATACACATGGCGGAGAATGAAATAATAACACACCATGAAGCTACATTGTCACATTATTTCAATGTGTCACTGATTGATTGTAATCAATTTTTCCTTCATCACTTGAATCTTGGAAGTTTATAAATTAAGGGATAATATAGTTATCTCTCCTAACCAGCATTATAAAATGACTTATATATGTAAATATTCGACATCAAATTTTAAATCAGGTTTTGAATAATTCCATTCCAGAAAAGCATCAACTAGCTACTATTTAAAACCCATTTACAGATTAGATGCTCTGTCAACCTGCTCACTCTGTTCCACTCATTTTTGCAGTATGGATATTGTTACAAGTGATACATGGGGATACTTGACTGATGAGGGTGAATGGACAGGATTAATGAATCTACTGAATGAAAATAAAGCTGATATTGTTCTATGCCATCCTACAGTTACTTCTAGCCACGCTTCTGTTGCCAAGTTTTTAACCCCAACTTTAGTTTCAAGGTATGTTCATTGAAACTGAGAAACATTTTGAAATACAAGTAATTATAACTTTGATGATATATTGATATTCTGCTCCTTACAGTTGTGTGCTTGTTTACAAAATGCCAGACGTACCTGTAACAGAAGATATATTTATTGAAAATTTCTCTAAATATTTATGGGTATGCTTGGTTCTGCTATTATCCCTTTTGGCAGTTATCTTCAAACTCACAGTTTACATTAGTTCTCAGAATGAAAATAACAGTTGCAACTGGCACTGGGTGGATGTTACACTATGGACTGTAGCTGCCACATGCCAACAAGGTAAGAATTGAACAAATGAATCTATGTAAATTTATTTCTGTATCATTTGAGTACAGATACTGTCATTCCCCTTGTGCATTTACATACATCCAGTAAGTCATACCTCAGGCTTTTTCTCTGCGGCATAAAGTAATGAGAATTTTTTTATTTCTAGAGAAGGGATGCACAGATTGGAATAACTTATTGAGTAAGGTTATGAACAATATATCTTAAACAAAACAGTAAAAAAATTTGAAGTACAGATATGCATAAAGGTGGCTTCCCACGACGCGTGTTTTTTCAGACCAGGCCAGTCCAGTAACCAACAGTGGGCTGTGGGAAGGGTTCTGCCTGTGCTGGCAGGGGTGGTTCACCTCTACCTGTTGCCCAGTCAGTAGAGATCAAATGCCCGGGTAGCTGAAACAACACTAGGTAACGTAGTGGGGAGGGGCTGCAAGGTGGCGATGGTTAGTCAGTGGTGTTTGCTGATCCATTAAGTTCGGCTGCATGGTGCGGCCTACAAAATAACGGGCTGTGGGATTCTAGCTTAATGCAGAAGTAGGTGTACGGGTAAATTGCCAAAATAATAATAATAATAATAAAGGTTTGAAGGATGCAGTCTCGTAACAGTTTCTTATTCACAAGGTTTTGTATTGTAAATCATTAAAAAAAAAAAAAAACAAGTTTACATGAAACACAAAATAAGAACTTAATAATAAGGAAGGTTAATAAAAATCACCCATCACCATAGATATGGCATGAGGGCCTGGATTAAAATAAAATATGAACACACTTCGCAGTATTTCAGTAAAAAATTTAGTCATGTTAGAGGTGAGAAATATGGCAAGGGAAAAGATGTGCATACATCCAGACCTACCACATAATTCATGTGGTAAGTCAGGATGTGTACATGACTTAAGGTTTTTTACCAAAATATTGTAAAGCATGTTCGTGTTATTGTATTCGTCTTGATCCTCCTGCCTTCGTCTGTGGTGGCTGGTTATTTTCTGTAACCTTTCTTATTTTCAATGACTGACAGCACTTCATTGTCGTCACTATTATCAAAATAAGAACTTAGTTGACTTAGAAAAAGGACAGAGAAAGTAAGTTTATCACTTATCAAAACTGAAGATCTTTAGCAATGAAAAAGAGATTTACCAAAGTATGGAATGATAAAATAGTCTTGGCTTCTTCTGCAAAGGTTTTGTCATAATTAACACCATTTCACATCATTAAGGAGCCCCACAAAGAATTCTGTACTTACATGTCTGTTCTGTTGATTCTTTAGTTGTAACCTTTTTGCCTTAATCTTTGGTGAGTGATATTCCAATTTTTGTTGGCTATAACTACTAAATATTCAATATGAGACAGTAAAAATAAGCATGAAATATTTTTTACCAATAGGAAGCAAGCAACAGCCACAGAGTGCTTCAAGTTGTGTTGTGTTCTTTGTGGGATACTTCAGCATGTATCTCATGTATACAGCATTTGCTGCAGGAGTGACATCGCTGTTGGCAGTGCAAGAGAAGGGTGTGCATTGCAAATGTCAGATGTACTCCACATGCAGCTACCTCTCATAGCACATTGGGATTCACTTGTACCACATTTCTTCATGGTATGTTACTATGTTTATAGCATTAATAATCAGTGATTTAAAAGAAGTGGAAGCAAATATACTATGCTGTTCAAATCTGGAGGTACCACGACTGTGATTATTGAAAACACAAGGCACTTGTCAAAATATCTAGTTGGATAGGACAACATCAAATGAAGTCCATAGAAAAATAAAGGTTTTTATGATTGTAAGATAGAGGGGAAGTAGGCGTAGAAAGTGCAAATTGAAAATATCTTGGCACATCATTTGATTGGATAAATATAGTTGGGAAGTGATAAGGAGACATTTCAAAGTCCTGCATCTACTGAAGAGAATTATGGGGGGAGGGGAGAGGGGGGTATGGGCTTACACGGGGTAAGTCAGGGAACTCTGATAAAAAAAACTTAGTCTCTTCTTTTCATTTGCCAGAATGAGAACCTTATTATGGGTGTCAAATGCAGGAGTTGGAAGGAGTGCATAGGAGAACAACTATATTTGATTGTGGAACTACATCAGAATACAGTCAGTAATTATTGTGATAGTTTTAGTGTAAATTTTAATATTGACAGCAGTTTGCATAGTGTTATAATTATGAAGTATATACATTAGTTGTGCCACATATCACTATGTTCTGTTCCATGTGAGTGTGAATCTCTATGGTATTAGAACTTTCTTTGTCATATAACTAGTTGATCAATCTTTTTTAATTTTTTAACAGTGGCTGTGACTTAGCATCAGATTCTTTCCTGAAAGCATCACCCCTTCTGAAATTGCCTTTTGAACCTACTATTGTCATCAGCCAATTCCCTGGCCTCAACCTTTGATAACGCTTCTTCTCCCGAATCACATCACTGGTAAAACTTCTACTTTTATGCCTTTCTTCCTTAATTTGATAATTAATTTTTTACATTATTAACTTATATTTTTGCCAAGTATTCTGTCCCCTCTCTGTATCTAATTGGCTCCCTTCCTCTTTCTTCCATCCATGACTTATTAGTTCAAATTTTGCAATTTACATGAATTACCAGTATTGGTACCTCTCCACTGAAATCAAACAAATCTGTGGCCATAGCTGCATTCACATGCATGAAGGGCACACCACATTTTATTTCTCTCCCACATAACTACAGGATTAACTGAAGCTTTGTGTTGTTTTTTTTTTTTTTGCAGCCTTTAGTTTAGGGTTACAGAATTTTTTCACGCAATCCGGGGATGCTTTCGACATTTGTCCTAACAAAGCGTTGCACTTTTGTAAGTTACATGTTTAAAGATTGGGTTAACTTTAAAGAAACATACTTAAAATTCAACATAGTTTTCACAGGTTTGCAGTTAGGTATTTTCGAAAAACGATAAAAACATTTCGATAAGATCCTCTATTGTCTTCATCAGGTAAAAATATCTTGCTATCCAGAAATTGCAGGATCATTGCAAAACTGCCGGACATCAGCAATGTTGAGCTGGAGTCATCTACTCATGGCTGCGGAACTGCTCAATCAGCGCACAGCACAAACCAGACATTGCTAGTAGTCAAACCCCATCCAGAGACAGTCGCTAAATCGTCTAATCATCGCGTTGAAGAACAGGTGGTAGCCGAAGATGGCACAACAGGTGGCAGCACAAGGGACACAAGGGGGCAATTTGTGTATAGAGCCACGATGCAAATGGGCCAGCATATGTCTTATTTTTTTTCTTCGTCTTTGCACATACCTTGGCCTTCCTACCACCAGTTGCACCACAGTTGACTACTGAGCTATGCTCCGAGTGGGCGGCCTGGTAATTGCTTATGGATGAAGTCTTGCGCTGTAACCTGTTGCATCATTTTCAGCTACTACCTGTTCCTCGTTGCAATGGTTGGTTGGCCTAGCAATCATCTCTGGACAGTCTCAACTACCAACAATGTACAGATTGTGTTGTGTGCTGATTGGGTGGTTCCAGAAACACGAGTAGACAACTTCACCTCGCCACTGCTGATGTCTGGCAGTTTCACAGTGATCTTGCAGATTCTCAATAGCAAGATATGTTTACCTGATGAAGACGACAGAGGATGTTGTCCAAATGTTGTTATCGTTTCATAAAAATATCTGCCTGCAAACATGTGAAGATCATGTTGCATTTATAAGCCTGAAAAATCTCTGTTCACACATATTTAATGACTGTACTGATACACAGGAAAATATGGGCACACATAGGATATTGAAATTTATAGGTGTAAATCTTTTATTAACAGAACAGGGTGGACTTACTTTGCGCCCTGCTCTCCCATCCTGTGCATGCCATGTTTACATCCAATAATTTCAGTGTTTTCTATGTGTCTAATTCATGTGCAGAAACTGTCTTATTGTCAATTGTTGTAATCAGTGGATTCTTCCTCTGTTTTAATTTTTATTTTAACAATTTGCTATCCAGCACATTTATTTCATTTTATCTGAATACTTGCCATCTAGTTCCTAAAAAATCCATGCAAAGTCCCAATGATTTCAGTGAACTATCTATGCTGAAGAAACTCTTCAGTTTGATGTATCAAATAAAACCCACATACTAATACACTCATGTCCCTAAGGTAAGTGATCTTCGAGATCCTTGGAAAAACAAATGCATGGTGATAATGTGTCCACAAAAAGGGATCCTGACAATAATTTGTGTCATTGCTACTAATTCAAGGTATATAGCAAAACTAACATGGACAGTGGGTAGCACTAACCGTGTGTGGAGTCCCAGAACACCAGAACGACATTGGATGGCCAGTGCTGGGGGGAGGGGGATTGGGTTTACACTGGGGCACTTGCCCAAAGAGACAACTTCAGAGGGAAGCAGAATCATGTATGAAGAGGTGGTAAAATCATGTTTGAAGGGATAACAAAATCATGTTTGAAAGGGTGGCAATGTCAAGTTTTTTCTCCAGCTTGGAAAATTCATAGATCCATCAATGTACAAAGCACTACAAGATATACAGCAGCTCCGCATACTGTGGATCAGGCAATCTAGCATTGCTGGGTAAATGCCCATTGAAGATCAACAATGGTCCAAGGTGATGATTTTTGGGCTGCAATCTTTCAGCCTAGAGTGTACCAAGCATGTTAAACTGGATTTAAGTCTGTCTACTCTAGATGTGTGAAGTCCTCATGTTGAAGGTACCTATCCACCACCAGGACAGCATCTATCAGATCAAATCTAGGTACAGAGGTTGGACAAAATAATATGAACACCATGTGATAAGAGTACAGCTTGTTCCATGTTGACACCACTACTTCCGTGTGAATACTGCAATGTGTATGTACAGCATAGTTGATGTGGCAGGTCTTGTAGGTTATGTGTTAGTGTACTATATACTTTGTTCTGCGATGGTTATAACAAGCGATCGGAGAAATATGTGATCTCTCAGACTTCGAAAGAGGGCAAGTCGTTGGAGCTTGGTTAGGGGGAGTGTCTTTGACGAAAACAGCTGAATTGTTTAATTTCTCATGAGCGACAGTATCCACGATAATTACAGCATACACAAAACATGGTAAAACATTGTCAGAAATAGGAATAGTGGACGAAAACCAAAGTTAACTGATAGACACCGACGAACATTAAAAATAATTGTGGCCAGACAACACAAAACTACCATGGCAAAAGTGACAGCAGAACACACACTTGAGTAATAATTTTTCAACAAAAACAGTACGGCAGGAGCTGCACAAAGCTAACATTTATGGAAGGGCTGCATCTGCAAAACCCCTTATAATGCCAACCAATGCAAAGCTGGGGAAAAAAAGTGTCACGATCATAAAAACTGGACATTTGATTACTGGAACATTGTGGTATGGTCTCATAAATCATCGTTTACACTGTTTCCAACTAACAGCCAGGTTTATCTATGGAGAACCCCCCAAAAAAGCCTGTGTCCTAAGCATGAGGGAGGTTGGGTGGCTATATTGCAGCATTCAGCTTGTCCTCTCATTCACATCAGGGCTGGATGACTGCAAATGAATATCTTGACACCTTTACTGATGTAGTTCTTACTATTACTAGCATACTGCTGCCAAACACTGCCATCTTCCAAGATGATAATGCACCCATACACACAGCCAAAGAGGTTCTGTCCTGGTTTGAGGAGCATCAGAATATCATCAAACATCTTCCCTGGCCAGCACAATCACCAGACCTCAACATAATTGAACCATTGTGGGGAGTTTAAAAACAGAGAATAAGGAGCAGATTTCCACCTTCAACATCATTAAGCAATTGGTGGATGTTTTGGAACAAGTATGGGACAGCATTAAGTTGGAAATTATTCAGACCTTCTACGAATTTATTCTGTGAAGAATTGCAGCTGTGCTACAAGCTTAAGGTGGCCCAACGCCATATTAATAAATCAATAGTATGTAAATGTCAGGTGTTCATATCATTTTGTCCAACCTCTGTATTTAAGCACCACGAAAATTCCGCACATACTCTTGCAGGATGTCATCACTGTAAACAGCAGTCATTACAGTACCAACTGGAAATGTTTGCAATAGGGTATATGATCCTGACATAATTCCACCCAAGACAAGGACACTGGCACCTCCATATTGGTCCCTTTCGATATTATTGTCAGGGTTGCATAGTATACCAGGGGCGTACCATGTGAACAGATTGTGAGAATCACAAGTTAATATGTGACTCATCTTTTCCATATGTGAAACGACACCGTAGGTGACATACAGCTCCTGATTGTAGCCGATCTCTAATCTGCCAACGATCCAACTATGCAATGTCATTTAGATGTATTCTCTGTGTCATCTGCTTCTTCCCTATGACTCAAACACTGTGTGTCAAATGCACACAATATGCTGTCAGAACCACTACACTTAAGACCTGTGCCTACCAGACTGTTTCTAGCACAGTAATTACTGTAGTCTCATATTGAACTGCAGTGTTTACCATGCGCTTGGTGTTGTGCAGCCATAGTTTAAAACAACACATTACTGCCATGGTGCAATGATTTCTGATGGATCTCAAAGATCCATTAAATTATTGACATGATGGTACTAAATTATTTTATTTGTTCAGTATGATCTTTGTCTTCATTTTTTACCCTTTATTCTATAGTGTTTGGTATCAGCATGACAACTAACGTTGTGTTGCTGTGTTCATTCTATGTTAAAGCCTTGTGACGTATTATGAGAAGCATGTAATTTAAAGCTCTTTAGAATGAAGAAACAAGTCATAAGAATCACAGAAGGAGTTACAAGCATATCATCTTCTCTCTTTTTTTAAAGAATTAAAATTAGCCCAATCTCTTTTCCCTCCCCCTTTTCTGGCTTTACACCTTGTCGAGGTTGTTAGAGTGGAGAAAGAACTGGGGGCAAAAATTCAGAAGGAATTCAGTCATGCCATCCTGGCATTCATCTGGAGTAATGTGTGGAAACCTTGGAAAACCCAAATATGGGTGGCAGGATAGATATTTGAACTTGTGTCCTGCCAAATGTGATGCCAGAGCATTACCGTTCACCCACCAAGCTTGGTCACTGAAAATCCTTAGTAGACCTGAAATTATTTAGTGATAGTGAAAGAAGAAAATAGACCTTCAACTGTGGCAAGAATCAACCAGCTTTTTTTCAAGATGGAACAGTACAGTAAAACAAAAAATAATAAAAGCTTACCAAGTTAGGTTAAATCACTTAATAATTTCTAAGTATTTTAAACTAGCTAAAAGCACAGCTTTGTGGTGCTTGCAAAGTTTTGTTATAAGAAATATTACATACATTAAAGAAATTAAGTAACATCATAAGAATTTTAACATTTAAACTTCGCGAACTATCATCAAAATCCATGTTTTTAGTTTGATAAAAAAGTTAGACACATTTATAATAAGACGCAATCTTTAAATATTTAGAATATTAATTTATTTAATTTGTTTTTAATCAGATGCAAAATTTCTGATTCTAGTTTCTTTCCGTTGTTTACATTTTAACATACTTGAATTTTTAATATTAATAATTCTGTCATAAGAAAATCTCCTATTTAATGCTGGGTTTTCTAAAGTTTTTTACTCTCTATAACCCAACATATGTTAAACCAATAGAAGTTTCTGGCTGTGATTGATTGTAGAAAATTTCAAAATAGTGGGTCCCTAGTAGACTCTGCCATGGCTGACCAACACAGAAATAATTGTAGTAGTAGGTTTCCGCGGCCAGAGTCAGTTAATTCTTGGCTGTACGGGTTACGCCGCGCCATGATTCGCATAGCAAATGTTTTGACCATACTTCTGTGGTCTTCTTCCAGGCACTTTTGCCCTGGAAAAACACCACAGAAGGATGGTCAAAACATCGGCTACATGAATCATGATGTGGTGACACTCAGACAGCCAAGAATCCACAGAAATAATTATCACTAATATTGGGAATTCGAGGTAAGAGGGAAACGATACAGAAAAACATGGAATATTTTTTATGAACATGTAGTGATGAAAACAGCTTTCATTGAGTCACTTTACCAACAGAAGTTAGTTGATATTTTAATCAGTTGCTGGTAATCTTGGAAACATAGCCATTATCTTTGAAATGCAGTCTTGTTTAGGCAGATTCCGGGTGATTGTATTGTGTAGTTAGACCTCTCATTTTATCAAACTAGACGACCTGTGGGAAAATTTTGCTAATAAAATAAGATGAATGGTGTGATTGAATGCTTGTAATATAATGAAAAGTACAACTGCACTTTTGTTGCAATTATTTATTTGTTTAGTATAATAGGTATGCATCAAAACATATTACGAAACAGCTAGAAAAATTTATAACACACTGTATGTACAACAAACTGTTACTGACCTTAACAGAAAACAAACAACCTGAACAGAATGCACACAGCATATCAACATCTCTGTGATATGTGTTGCTGTGCGAATAAAATGTTTGCATTGGAATTGTATAGCAAAATAAAAATGTTTCCATAACAGAAAAAAAACAGAAAAGCTACTTATTGTATAAAAAACAATTTATTTACATCTCTGTGAGATCTCTGCTGCAATCTAGGGACTTGGCTCTGAACTGTCTAATACGTGCAACCACTACAAGCAGCAAATACCGAAAAATTCTTTCTTAATTTATGATTTTACTTAACTGGAGACCTTAATCTTTAAAACGATATGTCATTTATCGATTTTGGTTAGGTATTGAAGTAGATAAATTGCTCATAATAATAATAATAAAAAAGAAAACACGTTACAGAAATAATACTGATACTTTTGCCTATTAAGGGTTGAATTCGGGAAAAAAAACCTTTTACAAAATATGGTGTGACCAAAGTGGACACCTTGGTTTTTAGAATGACACCTCGTTTATCGATTTTGGTTAGGCATCAAGTGAAAAAAAAAAAGTTTTAGAAATTATGATATTTTTGCCCCTTAAGGGTTAACTTTGGAGAAAGTTCTTTCTTAAAATATGATGTGACCAAAGCGGATACTTTAATATTTTAAACGATTCCTCATTTATCGATTTCGGTTAGGTATCAAGGGAGATAGATGGCTGGTGACAGAAAAATGCAATGTAGAAATACTTTTGCCCTTTAAGGGTCGAATTTTGAAAAATCCTTTCCTTAAAATATGGTGTAACCAACCGAAGACCTTACAGAGACTCCATTCTTTAAAATGATAGATAGATAGATATGTTCACTTTGATCCCATGTGAGAATAATCTCGGGGATGTGGAACAGTACATACACTTATTAGTAATGACAATATTACTATATAATTGATAATATTATATATTGACAAGAAGTTAGTTATGACCCATTAGTATAACCAATATTTCCTGTAATCTACAAATACAATCCCGAGTTAGTTAATACTTATTATGTGGAACAGTGTATAAACTTGTTACCAGCATCTAACAACCAGTTATTTTCTTACCAACCAGTTACCACAACTCATCAGCAGTCAATTACTTAAAAACCTGTTAGTATCATAATTTTTTACAGCAGTTTTTGAGTGCATGCTATCCCATGTTAGTTACTATATATGAGTGAAATTTTGTAAACAGTGTAATTACTTCATTTGTCAAAAGTTTCAACAGAAAGAAAAACCATATATCATTTTAGTAATTGTGGACAACTTTGTCACCTTTCCCTTCCATACACCATATATACCATTTTATCAGTCATTCTTAGTTACCAAATTCCAAGAAGAAAATTCTTTTACAGAGTAAAATTGATTCTGAAGCAGAAACTCTTTCAGTTTGGACTTAAAGTAGTTGGGTTTTTGTAGATAACATTTAATTTCTGTTGGTAAGACATTGAATAAGGAAGCTCCAGTAAATGTTAAGCCTTTCTGTACAATTGACAGTGATTTGTAATCCTTGTGAATATTATATTTATTCCTAGTATTATGGCTATGTATGTCAGCATTAAGATTGAAGTGTTCAGGATTTTCCACTACAAATGATAGTACAGAGTATACATATTGTGCTGGCATTGTTAGAACACCCAGGTTTTAAATAGATTTCTGCATGACGTCTGTGGGCTTGCTCCAAAAATAGTTCTTATAGCACGTTTTTGCAATTTAAATACCCTCTGTGCTTGTGACGAGTTTCCCCAGAATGAGATTCCATAAGTGAGCAGGGAATGAAAATATGCAAAATATACTAACTTTCTGGTTTCTATATTAGCTATTCTAGATATTACCCTAAGTGAAAATGTTGCAGAATTCAGTTTTTTAAGAAGTTGTTGAATATGCTGTTTCCAGTTCAATTTGTTATCTATACATACACCCAGGAATTTTGTGAAATTACTTTCATTGATTGCTTTTCCTTCTGATATCACATTATAGCTGTCCTTTGTTTTATTTTTTGTAACAAACTGAAGTAACTGTGTCTTTTCTACATTAAGTATTAGTTTGTTTGCACTAAACCACCTGTTAATTTTCTTTAGAGCATCATTTGCTGTGTTTTCGAGGTTTTGTGCTGATGGGTCTTTCAACGATATGCTGGTATCATCTGCAAAGAGCACCATGTGTTCATTATCACCTAGTATATGTGGGAGATCATTTATATAGATTAAGAACAGCAGAGGGCCAAGAATTGAGCCCTGAGGCACACCACATTTAACTATACCCCATTCTGAGTTTATAACATTTCCTGTATTAGCATCTTTCAGTGATACACATTGCTTTCTATTTTCCAGGTAAGATTGAAACCAAGGTCCTGGCTTACCACTAACTCCATAGTGGTCTAATTTACCCAGTAGAATCTCATGAGCAACACAGTCAAAAGCCTTAGCAAGATCACAGAATATACCTAGGGAATTTAATTTTTTATGCATTGATTCCAGTATGTTGTTTACAAAAGCAAAAATTGCTGAATCTGTTGAAACGCCTTGTCTAAAACCAAACTGTACTTTACTGAGTAGGTCATTCTTTTGTAGATGTGCATACACCCTTCTGTACATTGCTTTTTTAATAATTTTTCAATTTCATTTTGACTGGTGGGAAATAGAGACATAGGTGCTGTTTTTGGTGACAAGGATTTAAGTATTGCTATAGCATCCATATTCCCATTATATTTTCCTTTTATTTTTTCAGCAACTGTTAAGAAGTAGTTATTAAAAGCGCTTCCTACATAAGAGGGGTCATTTACAGGTTTATCATTAACGCTTATAGATATAGGTTTGTGTTCAGGGATGATACAGTTGTTTCCCTTTTAATAATGTTCCAAACACTTTTTATCTTATTATCTGAACTACTAATCTCATCATTTATGGCCAAACATTTAGATTCTTTTATTACTTTGGTTAAAATTCTACAGTATGTTTTGTAATGTTGTTTGAGAAGCCTATTATCAGTATTCCTAACTTTTACATATAATTCCCTTTTATGTCTGCAAGATGTTTTAATACCAACTGTAACCCAATTTTTGTTTACTCGTTTTTGACCAATTGGAGCTAGTTTTGTAGGGAGACACCTTTCGTAAATTTCCAAAAACCTTTGGTGAAAGTAATTGAATTTATTATTTACCCCTTTTAATTTATAAACAGTGCTCCAGTCCTCATTGAGAAGTTCATCATTTAATGTTTTTATTGAATTGTTCTTTAATGGCCTAACTCTGACAAATCCTTTCTTTTTGTTATTTTCATTTCCCACAACATCCAAAGTAATTATTTGAGCATTATGGTCTGACAAACCATTTTCCATTGGGAATTGTTCCATGTATTTCTAATTTATTGGGCTCTACAAAAATGTTATCAATAATGGTACTACTATTTTTTTGTGTTCTAGTTGGGAAATATACAGTTTGATAGAGATTGAATGATCTAAGCATTCCTAGAAGATAATCTGTCTGGTTACATTCTACAGCAAAATTTATGTTGAAGTCTCCACAGAGGATAATTTCCCTTTTAGTTCGTGATAAATTTATTAGAACCGCTTCATGTTTATTACAAAATTTACTGAAGTCTCCTGTGGGAGCCCTATAAACTGTCAGCACTATAAGATATTTGTTTTCTAATTCTAACTGTATTGCACAACATTCAAAATCTTGTTCTATACAGTATTTACTTACATCTAACGATTTTGTCTCAGTATTTTCTCTTACATATATTGCTGCACCACCCATTCTCATCTCTGACCTGCAATAACATGAAGCTAATCTATATCCAATAAAAGGGAGGAAACATATTTCAGAATTCTTTAGATGATGTTCTGTCAGACATATGATATTTATGCTAAGATTCAATGATTTTTGGGTTTCTTCTATAGATATTATCAACTCATCAAGTTTGACTGTAATGTCAAAAATAAAGAATGTCAGTCTAAAATAGCTTTGTTCCATCAGAACATTAGGGGTATCGCAAGCAAACTTGATGAGTTGATACCTTTTTTATCAATTTTATTTAATTATCAATGAGATAAATGACCCAGTATACAGAAAAGCATTTTAGAAATACTGATAATTTTGCCCTTTAAGGGTTAAATTCAGAAGAAAATCCATTCTTAAAACACAGTGGAGACCTTAATCTTTAGAATGATACCTCATTTATCTATTTCGGTTATATATTAATGGAGACAAATGGCTCGTGACACAAAAATGCATTGAAGAATCATTAATACTTTTTCCCTTTACGTGTTGAATTCCAAAAAAAAAAAAAAATAATAATAATAATAATAGTAATAAAACTTTCTTAATATATGTCATCACCAATGCTGAGACATTACTCTTCATAATCCTACTTCATTTATCGATTTCATGTAGATATCTAAGGAAGTAAATGGCTCGAGACACAAAAAATACATTTAGAAATATTGATATTTTTGCCCTTTAAGGATCAAATTACAAAAAGTTCCTTTCTTGAAATATAATGTGACCATGGTGGAGACCTGAGTCTTTCATTTGATACCTCATTTATCTATATCGGTTAGATCAGAAGGGAGATAAAAGGCTCGTGACACAAAAATGCGCTGTAGAACCATTTATACTTTTGACCTTTAAGGGTTGAATTTTTTTTAAAAAAAAGTCTTTCTTAATATATGATGACACCAAAGCAGAGACATACTCTTCATAATCATACTTCATTTTGGTTAGGTATCCAGGGAGATAAATGGTTCGAGACACACAAAACGCATTTTAGAAATATTGACATTTTTGCCCATAAAGGGTCAAATTACGAAAAATTTCTTTGTTAACACACAATGTGACCACAGCGGAGACCTTAATCTTTAATACGATACCTCATTTATCTATATCGGTTAGATTTGACACAAAAATGCGTTGCAGAAATATTGATGTTTTTGTCCTTTAAGGGTCGAATTATGAAACATTCCTGTATTAATATGTGTTATCACCAAATTTGAGATTTAATCTTTAAAATGATACTTTATTAAACGATTTCAGAGAGGTATCCAGGGAGATAAATGACTCGTAACACAAAAAACAGCATTTGAGAAATATTGACATTTTTGCCCTTTAAGGGCCGAAAGTGGAGACCATAATCTTTAAAATGACACCTCATTCATTGGTTTTGGTTAAGTATGAAGGGAGATAATGGCTTGTAACAAAAAAAAAAAAAAAAAAAAAAAAAAAAAAAAAAGCACCTTATAGAAATAATATCTATGATATTTTATGGTTCTTGTGTTTGGCTTCGTTGAACTACTGACCTGTATGCATTTTTGGTTTGTTTCAGTTCCGGATAAACATATTTCTCCCGTTAAATAGTTCTCAAAATCTCCATGTAGAGTGTTCTTTGATTTTGATTGTCATTAAACTTTGTATAGTTTATCATTAAAATTATATAGTTATTTAAATAACTGATTAAGAGAGGCAGCAAGATTTCTTTGTATAATTGCAAAACCACTGTACCTATATTTTTACGCAAGTCACAGATTTATTTAGAAAGAACACTCAGCAACCATAGATCATCATTAATACAAAACAAATTATTATCCACATAAGAACATAGTTTTCTTGTTCTCAGGTGATTACCAGAGTTAAATGAGTGTTATAATTACACTTACAATTACACAATATTTCAGTGATCTGATTCACTGTCCCCGTCATCCAGAATATGGCAGTGAATCAGATTGCTGAAATATTATGTAATTTTTAAGTGTAATTATAACACTCATTTAACTCGGATAGTTACCCGAGAACAATTTTTATATAAATTATTATCTCTCTTACTGGAGCATAAGTTCAGTTTCTCTCAATAGGTCAGTTGTGGCAATGTTATTTTCGATTAAAGTTTAAAGTGTACTGGTTAGGTGTGACTTCCTTTTATTCTTTAACTTTGATTTCAATTAAACTTATTAAAATTATGTAGTTATTTAAATAACTGATAAAGGGAAGGATCGTGAATTCTTTGTATAATTACAAAACCGCTCCATCTACAAATATGCAAGTCACAGATTTATTTACAAAAAACATTAGACCATACATAATCTCTTTAATACAAAAAAATTAATATTTTTCTTTCTACAGAATATGTTCTCAGGAAGACATCGTACTCACAAACTACACTTTTAGTGAAAAGTTTATTTGATTATTCTACCATTATCGTTGCAGTGGTAAGTTCTCTGATATGTATTACATATGCCTGTGATAGTGGCATATAATCGTCAAACTATAATTCCACTCAATGCCAACAGCGTCTTGAAACTGCATCCCTCTCCATGGACCCACTTGGAATCAAGAAAAGCAAAACTACATTAACACACCTCCAATAACGCACTCTCAACAATAGCTGTCTCAAACCACATGATGCGGTTACCTCTGATTTCTCTCAGCGTGCACGAATAAAATAATAAAAATTATTGTAATTTATTTGCTTTTTTTGCAAAAATATTGATTGATGGCACATCTAAAATTGACTTTGATTTAGTATATTCAATTTCACTTCTAAAGGTGCAGCAGTTTTTTCAAAAAGTGTACCACAAAAGCGTACAAATCATCTCCTAGTATAAGCTCAGACGCATTTAAAACAGCTGAATGACTACCTCCAAAGGTGGCAGGACTGATAGAGAGCAAATTGATAAAAAAAAAATCATTTATTGTTGGCTTCTAGGGCATAACCGAGTCACCAGAGGAAGTGGTGCTACACAATCAAATATGGTTTTTAACTGTTGCATTACATAGTGTTACTGCATTTGATCTTATTACCTACATATCACTGCTTCATGTTTTATGTGAAGATGTTCTCTATGTTGCCCTGTTATCATCCAATTCACATTACCTTAAAGTTTTTTTGCATATAATATTGCTCCAGATCATATTATTGTAAGAATTATATGTTACAAATCAACATCTATAATTTCTTATGTATGCATGTATGTTTGTAATAAATTATTATCTGGATCAATAAAATCCAACCAAATGTTACTTCTTTTTGTAAGATACTTCCACAAAATTCTTTCTTTACTACCTGTTTCACATTGTGCCCAGTTTGTACCTTACTGGTTCATTTAATTCTAAACACCCTATACAAAATCAAATTTAAGATAGTTCTTTTTATATGCTCTCTCTCCCCCTCTACTTCCTAATGTCTGGGATTCACTTACTTGCAATCTGAAAAGCTATACATGAAAATATTCACTAAATTTCTTCAGAATCTTAAATTAATATTTAAAATGTAAACATTTCTCTGTCCAAAGGAAACTATCTTTGTTAGTGCTCCTCTGGTTTTGCTCTTCGCTATATGTTTATATTTTCTTATTTTCATTTCTCGTTTTTTGTATATGGAAGTTGACATGATGTTTCCTTATCACACAATTTGCTAATAGATTAATATGGAAAAAATGAGGCCTGTAATGCAAACTTAAGCTTAGCATGGTCCTCTATGTGAAGGTTGGTTGGACCCTCCTGAAGGAGGTATGGTGGCCAGTTCCTTTCCTCCAATTTAACCTGGTAATCCTACCGGGTAAACAGCACATACAGTTTTAATTTAATGTGGAATCTGAACCACAGAAGCTTTCAAACATACTTCACATTACACTGCAAGCTGTGCCAGAGAAGAAAGCCTTTAAAATACCCTCCAATGTGGGGATTTGAGCTGGAAACCTTCCGATCTCCAGTCAGATGCCTTAACAGCTTAGCTACGAGATCGCTCCAATATTATATTAAAGATTAAGAATAAACTGCAGGAGGTGACCCAAACTAACTTCATTGACACTTTCAAAACATATGAACTCTCAATTAAAGTAACAAATTTAAAGAAATTAGAACCTGGCTTTTGATTGGTTGGTTCATAATGGTGGATGGCGGTCGGCTTGGCACAACGCACTGTAAGCTACCTTACTCTCTATTTTCAATATTCAGTTAAAATCTGAGGAAGTTTGAAGTTAACATTCAATACATGATACCATAGTTTGAAATCGAGATAACAACACTTCACTGTTGGGAAAGTAAATAAACAACACATAACCTTAAATAAGAAGTTGCTAATAAAATATAAACTGTAAACTTACCGAGATGAGCGTAATCCTTAATAATTCTGAAGTAAAGTAAACAGGTTTGGTTAAACAACCACATCACTGATATTCCACATAATTGACCACTGTGAAGCACTTTAATAATAATAATTTCACCTTTTGATATTAAATTCACCAATAACTCGCAGTTTCCGATAAGTTTAGAGCAGTAAATATGATTTTTTAAACATTACACCATGTGCTAATTTCAATTAAATGTTTTAGTCCAGACAAGTAATTTCAGAGCTTCAAAAGTAGATTTAAACAAACTTAATAACAGACCATTCAATATTCTTTAAGTTTCCAATAGCCATTAACTAATAAACAGAAGATATAAATAAGTTAAAATTCGTTATCCTGTGACGTCATAGAAACCAACTTGTAATTTGAATTTCAATGTGGAAAACATATTTCATGAACTAAAAACTTTTCTAAAGTACTTAAATATAATAAAGATACGTTTTAAAAATAGTTTCAGGCCACAACTAACTATAAATAAAAAGTGAATAAAATTTTGCAACACCAAATAATCAGCAAATTTTAGAAACTCCATAACTTTTGACATCCTTAACCGATTTAAAAGATTTTTACACCACTGAACTCAGCAGAGGCTGGGGAACACTTTGAATATAGTATAAACTTGATATTTTAAACTTTAGCAAATTCTATTCCGGACATGACGTTTGGCAGTACTAAAGTCATTGAGCATTCCGATTAATCAAACTTCATAAATCATTTACACCGGTCTGGAAGCTCTGAGAACAAAACCAACCACATCACCACACTTGTTTCGTTACGCTCTATCTCTTGTGATTTTCTGAAAGATCTCCGTTAACAAAATTTAATCTACATAGCCTGTTGTTTAGATTAGTAGGTCATTTCTGATAAAGGTAGGCCGGGTGCTCGTCTCGAGGCAGCTCGTGGAAACACTTGGTCGGGTTAGGATGCTACTCGTGGGAGAACAAATCCAGCGCTAGTTGGGCGCGTGGGCTTCTGGGAGACCGGAAACAAACATGGCTGACCGTCAGGGTGGCCAACGGTAGAACTTTGAAATTTTCAACCATGTGACTCATCAATGTGAACTTTTACTTTCATTTCGGGGTGGAGCGGTCTGTTCTGTTTCAGAGAAGAGCCGCTCGATTTTTGACTGCTAGTTACAGTCCTTACGTGTCACAGAGCTGATACATGGGTTGGGCTGGGATTGTTTGGCGGACAGACGACGTCGTTTTCGTTTGAATTTGCTGGATGCAAAAATCTTTAAGTTACGAGTGCAACGAAATACTTCTTCCGCTAACCTATTTAGCTCGCAATGACAGGAGGGATAAGATTAGAGAAATAAGATTCCATACTGATTCTTTTATGTATTCCTTCTTTCCTCGATCTGTTCGGGATTGGAATGCGCAGAATTAGGATTGGTGCTTAGCACCCTCTGCCACCCACAGTATTTGTGATTTGCAGAGTATAGATGTAGATGACTTGTGATCTTCGGCTTAATGATTTACTCCGATTGCCACGGCTAACTGTGACTTTTATGTAAACTCAGTGAAATTTTCAAGAATATATCCTTTAGTGATTCTGCCTTCAACTTTCATTTCTATTTTAGTACCTTTCTTACAGGAGGTTAATTCTGTGAGAGGCGACCAACTTCATCATTACAGTTAGCATTCTCCAAGGTTTTTCACAGTTATTGAACTTTTCTCGAACTTTTGCA
Organism: Vandiemenella viatica; assembly: GCA_031002005.1. Lineage (NCBI taxonomy): Eukaryota > Metazoa > Arthropoda > Insecta > Orthoptera > Morabidae > Vandiemenella > Vandiemenella viatica. The sequence goes on from JARYHS010011408.1 coordinate 33,802,671, forward strand.
ACATTCTGGAAGAACTCAAGTTTAGGTGTACAAGCCGATACGTACCCCGGTATACGGCGTATCCCCTAACAACACACACTGCTCCTGATTTAATAAAAGTACCTGCAGATATATTGCTCTCTCCTAACTCCTTCAATCATAAGCCTGAGACAAAGATATTGCAGTTAGATCTTGCGTCTGAACTCCACCACAGGTAAGCCCATCACCATTCTATCTGCAATGATTCTTTTTGCTGACCTTTTACTTGTTTGCCTTGTATCCTAGTGACTGTTTTCCAGTTTCTGTGTTTGTTTGTTCTTTGGTAGTTTAGTCGATTGCATGCAAGGAATGGGTTCTCATATTCTCAAGTGGTTGATTCAGTGAGATATTGCATCATTTCCACCACGCATCTTAAGGTTTAAGTAGTGGACAATTAGTAAGGCTAGGTTTTGGTAATAGACAGAATTATTATTATTTTTTGTGTTGTGTCATGCATTCACTACCTTAAACTCCACTGTATGGTTAAAAAAATTCATGTGTGAACAGAGATTTTCCCGGTGTGTAAATGCAACATAGTCTTCATGAATTTTCAGCCTAATTATATCACAAAAAGATGACATTTTGACAACTTTCTCTACGATCAAGAAATTTTATAAGCCCATCTGCCACTGATGACGGACAATACAGTTCTCAATTCCTGAAAGCAAGAAACCTGATGAAGACAACAGAGGAAGTTGGGAACACATTTTCTTTTTATGACACAATCCAGATGCAAACTTGTGAAGACTATGCTGTAAAAAATTCATGTCCCCTTTCCTATTTAATGTAATCGATTTCATAAAGTTGTTATAGTTGCTGTGATAATTTAGCCTCATTATCTCTTTTGGAATATTATCTAAATGCTGTTAAAAGCATACTGTACTCAAAATTGCACTGTGGTGTTGTGACATAGTGGTAAATTAAAAGTTAAAATGATTTATATATATAAAGAAAAAAAGAAAAGAATACAAAGGTTAATAAATATTGTTTGCCCAGAGAGGCTTTAAAAGGATATGATCTCTGAAAAAGAAGTGAAGTTAGAAGAATTGTTGAGTAGAGGAAACAACCAAGACAAGATTGCTTTAGCAGCAGCGTAAAAATTAAATTGAGAGATCTTGAGTAGGAACAAACCTGCAAATCTTGGGACGTCAAGGTTGTCTCAAACACGGTCATTATTGGTATTAGAGAACTTTTTAAACTGGCAAACGAAAGAAATAAACTGCAAAAGATTATAAACGAAATACAGTCTACAAATTATATTTATTTAATTACAAAGATTGCTCGCATACACATTTATATGCGACATGGCGACCGTGACAGGACTTGGTTTTTGTTATTGTTCATTTGTTATGTTTTTTTTTTTGTAAGATTGGTGTTCATTTAGAATAAGCAAAGCTTGTTAATATTTTGTGCAAACATTTTAAAACCTCGATACCAATAACGACATTGCAATTAAGAAAATTTTCCTCCTTTTCTTGTCATTTACAATCAACAAAAAAAATGAGGAATATTTTTGGAGGGGTTGTGACATAGCGGTAAATTAAAAGTTAAAATGATTTATATATATAAAGAAAAAAAGAAAAGAATACAAAGGTTAATAAATATTGTTTGCCCAGAGAGGCTTTAAAAGGATATGATCTCTGAAAAAGAAGTGAAGTTAGGAGAATTGTTGAGTAGAGGAAACAACCAAGACAAGATTGCTTTAGCAGCAGCGTAAAAATTAAATTGAGAGATCTTGAGTAGGAACAAACCTGCAAATCTTGGGACGTCAAGGTTGTCTCAAACACGGTCATTATTGGTATTAGAGAACTTTTTAAACTGGCAAACGAAAGAAATAAACTGCAAAAGATTATAAACGAAATACAGTCTACAAATTATATTTATTTAATTACAAAGATTGCTCGCATACACATTTATATGCGACAGTGTCAACAAGTATTATTCAATATCTTCTACATCTGCTACAGCCAACTGTTAACTACATTTCTACACATGAACAGGAAAGGAGTGTTTTATTGTAGTGATCTGTCCATTCAACTTGGTACCATACTGGTGGGGTTTTGTGTCGTATAGCTGGAGTTGCCCTTGGAAATTTAAACTTCAGTTCAGTTTGTAACAATAAAAATAAAATTACAGCTCTTCACTCACAGTCTCTTACAAAGTAGCCCTAACAGTTTTGAGGGCATCATTTTTAATCTTGGGCATAGGCTAATTACAGTAGATTGGTTAATATGGTTCACTCATTTCAGCACTTTATTAAAATCATTTCAACAAGTTTTAATTAGAACCATACTTAATTGTAAAGCATGTTATTGACTCGAATAGACCTATAAAACCTTAAGTAAATTACCTACCTTGTGTATGCCTTGTCTTCATCATAAGAAATTTTGATATTGGTTCAATAATAATGAGAATGAAAATAATGTAGAATATGGAAATATATTGATAATTTGCCACAGATGGAGATAAGAGAAGTATGAGGGGTTTTAAAACCGAAATATACCTTGTATAATATATTCTTGCACCTCTCAAACATTGCATCAATTTGCCATGCTCCCCAAGCATGAGAAAATTTTATACAGTTGATACACTGAGAAACGATCTTAACAACACAATTAGAAATGACGATAGTAAAAAATTTGATATCCATCCTGAGGAAATCATGAAGGAAATAAGAAAACTGAAAAAAAAAATAAAGGGGCTGGTGAAGATAATATTACTACAGATATCTTAAACATAGCCGGATGTGACATTGTACCTTATCTTGAAATGTTATTTAAATTGAGTCTAGACACTTGCTGCTTACCACAGGACTGGAAAAGTGCAATAGTAGTCCTGTACATAAGGGAGGGGTGAGAAATAGAGTTGAGAATTACAGGCCAATCAGTTTGACATCAGTGGTAGGTAAATTAATGGAAAGATTGATATGCAACCACATCAGAAATATATGTGAGGAACGTAAGTGGTTTTCAAGCAGGCGACATGGTTTCAGGCAAGGATATTCATGCGACTCTCAGTTGGTGGGATATATGCAAGATATTTCAGATGAAATGGACAAGGGAGGCCAAATTGATAGTGTAGCACTAGATCTGTCTAAGGCATTTGACAGAGTAAGCCATAAAATGGTAGTAAATAAGGTAAAAACCATTGAAGTGGAAAGAAAGTCATTTGCTGGGTAGAAGAATTTTTAAAAGGTAGAAAACAGAAAGTTAGGGTAGGAAATGTAGTATCAAAAGAAGTGGAAGTAAAAATGGTTGTGCCACAGGGTAGCGTATTGGGACCATTGCTATTCATTATTCTAATGAATAATTGTGTTGATTGTTTATTATGTGAAATTAGATTGTTTGCAGATGGCATAATGCTATATAAAAGAATCAAAACGATAGAGGATTGTAAACAGTTGCAGGGTGATCTGGAAAGGATATCTAATTGGGTTGGTAAACATGGAATGAAGATAAATGCAAAGAAGAGTCACCTTATTAGATACACAAATAAAAAACAAAAGGTTAATTATGAATATAAGGTGGGGAAAGAATTGCTTGCTGAAGACTTGAAATGTAAATATCTTGGAATTACTTTTGATGTGGGCAGGACACATAGGACAGGTGGTAGGAAAAGGTTTCAAAGTTCTGCACTTGTTGGAGAGAGTGATGAGGGGATGTACAAGAGAAGTCAAGGAATTGGGTTACAAAACTTTGGTCAGACCATTGCTCGAATAAGGTAGTGTAGTATGGGACCCTCATTTTACGTATCAAATACAGGAGTTGGAGAGGGTGCAAAAAAGGGCTGCTAGATTTGTTTCTGGAAATTATCGCAGAATGCAATCAGTGACGGATATGATAAAGGAGCTGGAATGGGATTCATTTGCAAGACAGGAGGAGGATGAGGAGGGTCATGGGAGTGTACAGGGCATATACTGGCGATGAGGCATGGAAAGATATTGCAATAGGTATGAAAAGTAGTGCATGGAAGGGAAAAGGTGACCATGACCACAAGCTGGCACTCGATTTCAGGCACAAGGGTGTAGGAAGATTCTCTTTTTTAGGTAAGGGTGTCAGGGATTGGAATGAGTTACCAAGAGAAATGATGAATAATTTACCGAAAACTTTGAAAGAATTTAAAGATAAAATTTGTAGAGGTCAAATGTAGGTAGGTGCAGGATAGGGGGAAAATGGGTGTGTAGGGAAATTGCCACCGGAGCCTGTGCTCCATTGCAATTAAATTAAATTAAATTAAAGCATCCATTCATTCAGCAATACACTTTACTATATTTTGGTAAAAACCAACTTGCCTTCCTGTGTTGAATTACAGTGCTTATACAAATGATACCCTTGCCATTTGTCTCATCACTATAGATGAATAAGGTTTTTTACCGAAATATTGTAAAAGGTGCTAGTGTATTTTTCCATAGCCCTCCTGCCTTCACCCATTGTAATTTACTGTTATCACATTACAATTAGTCTAAAAGTAACCCTGAAGAGACGAATCATTGAAAAACAAATTATTATTTGATAAAACACCCCTGCAACTGTTGTTCAAATTATTGTAACAGTAAAAAGTTTTACTTAGATACATATAGATTAGAAAAGAATAATAAAAATAATGGAAAAAAATAAAACAGAAAAAATAAAGTCCAATAAATTATATCTAAAAAAATTGTAAATATCATAAATATTTACAAAAAAATCAGACTTAGTCTTAAAGATGTCTCTGACAAAATTTTCAACCCTGAATAAGTTTTAAAATCAAAAGGTGTACAAGGTTTGTCCCAAAAGTATCCGACTTTCCTTCATTTCTTCGCTCCTGACAATTTTATTGCCATGTGCCAGGTATGAGTGTCAACAGTAAAGTTTCTTGTGCAAGACAGATCTCACAGTTGTCGCCAGTACACCTTAGTTCACGTGCAGCAGGCATTTGTTTTTGTCACATTTTGCTATCGTAAAAAATGACCGAAAGATATGAGCAACAAAGTTGTGTTAAATTTTGCTTTAAACCAGAAAATAGTCATGCAAAGACCATCGAAATGATGGAGACAGCATTTGGGACTAGTGTATAAGCAAAACACAAATAAAAGAGAGGTATAAGTGGTTCAAAGATCACCACACATCTGTTGATAGTAACCCATGCTCTGGGTGGCCTTTGACAACAAAATCACCGTATAATATTGAACATGCGTGACTTGTGATCAATAAAGATCATCGACTGACTACAAAAGAACTAGAATGTGATCTTGGAATACTGAAAATTGGTGTTTGGAAGATTTTAACTGAAAATGTGGAAATGATTCACATGTGTGTGAAATTCATTCTGAAATTGCTAACGGTCAAGCAGAAAATGCTCAGAAAATTTGTAAATGGTCAATAATAGTGTAAATCTGCTTAAAAAGATTATAGCTGGTGATGAATCGTAGGTTTATGGTTATGATCCTGAAGAAAAATGGCAGTCTTTGCCGTGGAAGCTGTCGTTGCAGCCACGACCAAAAAAGCACGTCAAAGTCGGAGCAATGTTATGTCATTGCTGATTGTTTTTATTATTATTATGAGGGTGTTGTTCACCACAAATATGCTCCTAAAGGTCAGCTGATCCACAAAGAATATTATCTTGAAGTTATAAAAATATTGCATGACACAATTAGAAGCAAACGGTATCAGCTTTGGCCAAGCAGTGCCTGGCTTCATCATGATAACCCTCCATGCATCAAACCTCGTGCAGCAATATTTTACAAAGCACAAAGTCGTACTGCTTTTTGAGCCTCCGTACAGTTCTGATGTAGCACCCTGTTACTTTTGGCTGTTGCTATGATTTGAAATGCCACTCAAAGGACACCGATTCGACTACAAAAAAACACTCGAAACTAATACGACAAACCCTCTAAAGGTGACGGGAAGAAAAAAAATGAGTTCCATGGCTGCTTTTAAAAATGGGAAGAACATTGGGAGCATATTATTCAATCAAATGGGAACTATTTTGAAGGATGCCACCAGCCCGATGATACAGAATAATACCAGTGGGGAAATATGAAGGAAGGTCAGATACTTTTGGAACAGACCTCATAAATCTAGATAAAAGCAAGCTTTAAAATGGAAATAAATAGTAGAAAAGGAAGTAGCCTGTTATGTTAAGAGGCTGTAGATCAAAAGATTTCTAAGGTTTATCGAAATATAAGCTTTAAGAAATTGATACCCTGAAAAATTGTCTTAGCATATGTAATTAACTGTATAGTGTCTGAAGGCATTTTCCTTCTTTTATAAATTATACTTATAGTCCTTTCTTTAATTCCTAAACAATATTGCATTTTTATCTCAGAAAAGATGACAAATTTCAGGAAACTTCCAATATTGAAGTAAAATCCTTGTATGAATCAGTGATACGAAAGGAACGAAACAGGAAACAAACACTTAGGCAGATGTTTGATCAACAAAAAAGAGATCATTCAGTTGGTATTGCCAGCAAATTAGCTTTACAGCAACATCTCTATAGAACTATGCCAGAGGATGAAGCATGTCAGTTCACTGTATCTCATGTTTCTGGCTCGGAGCGCTATAAGGCTTTTGCTATGCAACTACACTCACCTTATGTGGACATCTTCAATTATTGGTAAGCTCTCTATTAAATTTATATGCCAGTGTAGATCCAATATAAGCAAATATATATATCTTTTATATCTTATATATAAAAATTAATGTTTGTTTGTTCATCTTCTATGCATTCCTATACCATTTATCAGATTGCAATGAAACTTTGGAGAGTTTTCGAGTGTGCTGATGCGAAGGTTCCTGTGAAAAAAAAATCCAAAATGTCACCCCCTATTCCCCATAATTTAGGCAAAACCACATTTTTATCCGATTTAGATAGGAATTTGTACACTCATACTATAAAACAAACATAAAAATACTGCCTACATACGGTTTATGAATATTAATCCCCTGTCCCCCTTCCACCCCCATAATTTTTTCACTCCATAATTTAGGCAATACCACATTTTTTATCCGATTTAGATAAGAATTTGTACACTTACACTTTACAACAAACAGAAAAATACTGCCAACATATGGTTTCCGAATATTCATCCCCTCTCCCTCTTTCCACCCCATCACGTTTTTACCCCATAATTTAGGCAAACCACATTTTTTATCCGATTTAGATAAGAATTTGTACACTTACACTTTAAAACAAACAGAAAAATACTGCCTACATTTGGTTTCCGAATATTCATCCCCTCTCCCCCTCTTTACCCCATAATTTAGGCAAACCACATTTTTTATCCGATTTAGATAAGAATTTGTATACTTACTGTTTAAAACAAACAGAAAAATACTGCCTGCGTATCGTTTCCGAATATTCATCCCATCCCCCCCTTTCCAACCCCATTACGTTTTTACCCCATAATTTAGGCAATACCACATTTTTTATCCGATTTAGATAAGAATTTGTACACTTACACTTTAAAACAAACAGAAAAATACTGCCTACGTATGGTTTCCGAATATTCATCCCCTCTCCCCCTTTCCAACCCCATTACGTTTTTACCCCATAATTTAGGCAAACCACATTTTTTATCCGATTTAGATAAGAATTTGTATACTTACTGTTTAAAACAAACAGAAAAATACTGCCTGCGTATGGTTTCCGAATATTCATCCCATCCCCCCCTTTCCAACCCCATTACGTTTTTACCCCATAATTTAGGCAAACCACATTTTTTATCCGATTTAGATAAAAATTTGTACACTTATACTTTAAAACAAACAGAAAAAAGTGCTTATGTATGGTTTCCGAATATTCATCCCCTCTCCCCCTTCCAACCCCATTACGTTTTCACCCCATGAATTAGGCAAACCACATTTTTTATCCGATTTAGATAAGAATTTGTACACTTATAGTTTAAAAAAAGAGAGAGAAATACTGTACACATTAATTTCACAAAAACCCAATCCCTCTCATCTCTTTCCACCACCTTAATTACCCCCTCTTCCCCATAACACCCCATAATTTAAACAAACCCGCAAACCGTTCGTCCGATTACGGCGAAGCTATGGTGAATTGTCGAGGGGATGTCGAAAATGGTTCCTGTCAAAAAAATTAAAAAACCCACCCCTCCTCCCCATAATTTAGACAAAACCACATATTTCATATGATTTCAATGGGAATTTGCACATTTATACTTTGAAACAAACAGAAAAATACTGCCTGCATATGTTTTCCAAAGCGCATCCCCTCTCACCCTTTCCAACTGAAACAGCAGTTTAAAATTTAATTGTAAATATTTTTTCATTTAATCTATGTGCCTACTCAAGTCCAGCAATAGTGAAGCATTGCCGGGTCAGCTAGTATATATATAAATTGTAATTTATATTTCTTTAAATATATTTTTCTTAATAGTTCCCCTTCTTATCTATGCACTTCCTCCAACAGTCATGTATCTTTTCTAATCCTGGTATCATAAAAAGTTGGGGAATGTGCATCAAACCAATTGCCGATGAACGGCTGCACATCATCATTCGTTGTGTAGCTCTGTCCATCAAGGGCTTTCTTGAGTGGACCGAGCATTCATATGATTATTGATATGAGGGTGGATGTCCTAGCACAGCTTAGTGCTTGCATGTAGACCAATGTTTTTTTATTTTATTGTGTGTGTTTCTGCTGCAATGTGGTGTCAGATGTTGTCATGGAGAACCCCCACACTTCTGATAGGAATGCCATGCCTTTTTGACTGATTGGCAGCTCAAATTAGGCAAAGACGATCACAATGTTAGGTAACATTAATGGATTGACGTTACTTAAGAAAACTGATAAACAGAATGTCTTTACAGTCTTACAGAACACAGTATCCAACACCTTCCCAACAATCATCATCTTCGCTTCCACTGGCGCACCTTCGCTAGTCCAAACCCATCCTCTTCAAATCAGGTTGTAATGATGGACCCAAGTCTCATCACATGTGATGATATTAAAAAAAAAAAAAGTCACCATCCCTCTCATAACTCATTAGGTGGCTTGTCAGGTATCTTATAAATTTTGTAACTGCGTGACAAAATTTGTTCTCAGAACTACGAGTTAGATTGGATAGTATTGCATATAATTTTGAAGTCAGTTTCTATGTTAATTCAAGCTAGAAAGCAGGTTTTTAGTTTTGAGATAGTATTTTGTGTTGCATCAGCTTTGAGCATTTGCCTGGAGTAATGTTTCAAAACCGTGTAATAAATCAAGGAAAAAAGTTGGAGACTTCACGTTCACACAGTAACCATTTTTGAATATGTAGATATGATTAAAACTACTTTCAAATCAATAACTTCTGAAATATTAATTAATTAGATTCTGTTTTTAGTTTACGATTTTTATTTCACCTTTTGATAATAGTAAACATGTTTTGCTCTATGGTAAATGAAAGAACAGATAAGTAGGAGTAAAATAAAATCTATTTCAGTTTAGTAACAACAAAATTATGAAAGTTATTAACAGGTTTTAGGAATCGCATTAAAATGATTTATTTAAGTCTAAACTACTAAAGTTACAAATTTTTTTTATAAGAATTGAATTTGACACTTTTTATATCATCTAGCTATTCTCAAAATTTCAGAGTGATAGAAACATTTTTAATGTTCAAGGTCAGAAGGCTGACACAAGCCTTTTAAGCGTGAGATTTGATACCTGATCAGCTCTCCAGCATATTCTCATGTGAATGCGGAAGTGACCGGTGTTCCCACGGTCCGTGTGAGCACAAATATCCGCCTAGAACCTTCCCTCGGCCCCAGTAGTCAAGAAACTGTGAGCAGGACAAGATGCCCCAGTCTTTCAGATACCGTGAGTGCGACAGGATGTAGACTTGCGCAGTAGCAGTCACCCAGTCTTCCAGAAACCGTTCCATAATGGTGAACCCGACAACATGTAGCTCAGCAGGCCAGCAAGTTTCATATCGAACACTACTGTGCAAGAGTTTTATTTTGGCATAATGTAGGTTTGTGTATTTAGTTTTATTGCAATGTAGCAGTGAAGCAGTATTTACACCATGGGGTGCTTTGGGATAACCTAAGTGTTGGTCGTTTGCAAACAAGTTGAATAATTGAAGTGTGTGTTGAACTTTTATTTGCTTTCACAAATTAGTAAATGGTACTTTGAACTATGGGGTGTGGTCTGGCTCGAATCGGTTAATTGATCTTGCAAATATATCTTCAGAGAATTTGTCCAATGCCAGTTCAGTCAATGATTTTGCAAAATCTTTCAAGAATATAATAATTTTTTACCAACAATAGACTTGTGAACTTTATTTGCAAATACCTTTTCTTAGTTTGGGTTTATTTAAACAAAATGGAGACTAATTTCAGTATAGCAAAGCCAGAACTGAATGGTTATCCATGGTCATAGCTGAGACTGAAGTTTAGCACTAGCCCCAATGCAGACTTTGTTCTCACGGGCTCTGAGAAATTTCAAACTGCAAAACTTTCTGCTCTGCATTCAGCAACTTTAGAACCCATCAAGCTGACGCTTTTAGGAATATCTACTCATTTTGAATGATTTATTGCACAGTTCCAAAACTGATCTGAAGTTCCTGAAAGATTTTAAGAACTGTTAAGTGTTGATGACCTTCAAAGCATTCTCAAATGGCCTTGGTATTCTGCAGTGTGGAGATGGGCAATGTTTCCAACATACACTCGTCCTTTCTTAAATGTGTTGCATCACTATTTTACCTGAGGCCATGAAAGGGTTCTTTCCCCAATTGTGGAGAAAACAGCCAAATTTCAGCAGCATTTACATTTTCTTTGACAACATGTTGTGCAACTGTGGGACATAGCTCTTTATCACTCATCATGATTGTAACTGAGAATAAGAAGCACATGGTGTGCCAACATCATTACTGACTTCAGGAGAGTGAATTTTACTAGAAATAAGAGGGATGAAGCTCAATGCTACATAGATTATCCTCCAACAATCATTCTGAAGAAGACAATCTTGTTACTAGGTGGATATTTAATGCATAAAAAGTACTCTTAGGTGCCTAAGACTGCTAAAGTACAAGTGCTACAAGCAAGTGACTTTCATCATTTCAGAAAAGCGGAAAATCTTTCTCCTGGACAGGTGGTTGATTTTTTCATTATTTACAGTCATGACAGAGAGTTTTGAAAATGAGTGAGAAAAGAATTTTGTGGAAGAGGCTTACAGAAAGAAGAGACAGGATGGTAGGTCATAGTTTGAGACATGCAGGATTGGTTAATTTGTTAGTGGGAACAGTTGAAGGTAAGAACTGTAGAGGAAGACAGAGTTTAGAATATTTGAAGCAGATAATTGAGGACATAGGGTTCAAGGGGTTATGGTGAAATGAAGAGGTTAGTGCAAGGCAGGAAGGGATGGAAAATTGCATCAAACCAGTCGAAAGAGTGAGGACAGTAAAAAAAAAGTTATATCAGTTAGGTCATTTAAGTTTGTTCAATATCTTACATTCATATAAATCCTTACACAGATATATTTGAAGCCTCCGTATAAATCATAACACACTAAAAGTGGATTCAGTGTATACTTTCTGTATGTCACTGCAGATAACTTATTTATGTTATGGTTTTAATTTTGTTCTGATTTCACAGTTTGTAATAATTTCACAATCTGTTAATGATCAAGGGGGTACTAAAGTTCAAGAAGCTGGGTAAAAGAACTATTACCAGCAAAAGGCAAATAGAAAATTTGAAGGATGAAAATACTGTTAAGCTATACCAACAGAGAATGGATAAAATAAATATAAATAAGATGGTAGGAACCGCGGAGGAAAGGCAGGCTGCTGATGAAATTTTAGTGAAAAAAGAAATTGCACCAAGAAAGGATTACCAAGGAAATGCTTGATATGATGGAAGATAGAAGACTGTTAAAAGGATCCAGAGATGAAATGCATAAGATCATTGACAAATGCTATTAACAAAGGAGCAAGAGTTGCAAGAGAAAATTACTATAACAGTATCTGTTCCAAAATAGAAGAAAAAATACGGAATGGCAATATGGAATCTGCATTTAAAATAGCTAAAACTTTCTTTGGTAAGTGATATAGCAAAGGTAATGCAATAAACGATGCTAGTGGTAACATCCTTAGCGATCATGGTGAAATTGTGAAAAGATGGAAGCAATACATAGAAAACCTGTATGAGGATACAACATTAGATGAAAATAAGATTCTGGAAAGACTAGATGAAGTGGAAGAAGAAAATAAAGGATACAGTATATTAAAAGAGAAATTTGAAATAGCACTAGGGAGATTGAAGTATAATAAGGCACCAGGTATCGATAAACTGAAAACGGAAATCCTGAAGAAAAGTAGTCCTGTTATGAAAGAAATATTGTTCCAACTAGTACAGGATATTTATAAGGAAGGAAAAATGCCCTCAGACTTTGAGAAAAATGTAATCATTCCCCTACCAAAGAAGCTAGGTGCTAAAAAATGTGAGCAGTACCGAACAATAAGCTTAGTAGCTCATGCATCAAAAATTATCACAATGTAGTACTACAACAAATGGAAAAACAAGTAGAAGAGTTTCTAACAGAAGACCAATTCGGTTTCAGGAAGAGGAGAGGTACAAGGGAAGCAATTCTGATATTAGAAAAGAGGATAGAGAAAGGCAAAAATACATATTTAGGTTTCATAGATACTGAAAAAGCATTTGATAATGTTAAATGGGGGAAGATGTTTGAGATCCTCAGAAAAATAGGTATACAATACAGTGATAGGCGACTAATATGGAATATTTACAAAAATGAAATGGCTATAATAAAAATTGGAAATAAACAAGAGGAAGTATCAATACATAAAGAGGTCTGACAAGGCTGTGCCCTTTCTCCCTTAATTTCAGTGCCTATATTCAAGACTCACTGGACAAGATCAGAAGAAGAAATTGATGCTAGGATAAAGATACAGGGAAAACTAATAAATATGATTCGATTCGCAGATGACATTGAGATAGTAACAGAAAGTGAAGAGGATCATAAGAAAATGTTGGAAAGAATGGAGGAAACAATGGGTAATGAGTACAATATGAAAAATTAATAAAGTGAAGACGAAGGTCATGGTATCTGGTAAAGATAAAAACTCAAAAATTAAAATTAATGGAGAAACACTGGAAGAGGTACAAGAATTCTGCTACCTAAGAAGCAAAATCACAAAAGATGGAAGAAGCAAGAATGATATAAAATGCAGGATTGTACAAGCAAAAATAGCGTTCAACAAAAAGAAATGAATTTTTACAACAAATATCATCAGCTGGACTATGAGGAAAAGACTATTAAAAGCTTATGTCTGGAGTATTGCCCTGTATAGATGTGAAACTTGGACAGTTGGCACAGAAGAGAAAAGAAGATTAATTTCGTTTGAGCAATGGTGCTACAGAAGGATGTTAAAGATTAGCTGGAGGGACAATGAGGAAATTTTTGAGAAGGCAGGAGAGTATACTCAATATGAAAGAGTATAAAAACAAGGAGGACAATATTAAGTGGACATATCTTAAGACATGAGAGCTTACTAAAAACAATAATGGAGGGAATGGTAGAAGAAAAGAGATATCGAGGAAGAACACGTTTAAAATACATCCAGCAGATAAAGGAAGATGTTGGCTGCAGGAGATATGTAGATATGAAGAGGAGGGCAGAGAGTAGAGCTGAATGGAAGACCACTGCATACCAATCCCAGGGTTGACTACCATAGAAGAAGAGAATAATTTCATTACATATGTTTATTAAACTGATACATTTACCCATTATAACTGTGGGCTCAGCTGATAGAACGTACCCAAAATATTGATAGGTGTCATTTGTATTCTGTAGTTTCAAGAGTGCCCCTGCCGCACAATCTTATTTCGCTTTCTCTGATCTCCGCCCTTGTTGCGCGCAACGTGTGAGGAAGACACTGTGTGCTATTTCTGCATTGCTGAGCCTTTGTTGGTCCACTGAGCCTACGTTTGTCCACCGAGCTTGATGGAGCTCCAGCGGTCACAACTCACACAAGTCAAAATGACCGAGCAAGTTCAAGCATGAGTGGACTGCAATTTGTACAATAATAGTTCATATAGAACGGACTTCAGACTATAAACTGCATACTGATATTTGAGTGCCGGCCTATTTTTGCAGCCAAATTCTAGGATGGTAGCACTTTAACACTGCCAACCAAACTTATTGTGATTGAGAAGGAGGTAATCTAGGTTTTTTTCCTTTCCCTGTAGTTTTACACCTTGTCTTTGTCATTGTCATTAGAGGTTGGAAAGGAATGGGAAGGAACTCTGCAATTTTAAGAGAACCGTCCTGGCATTCACCTGGAGTGATTTTTGGAAACCATGAAAAACCATGCAAGTATGCAATATACTTCATTTAACCTCATATATAATTTGTATTATGATTGTTTACTCTATCGCTGATAACAAATTGTATTAACAATAGAATAACAAAAACATTTGGTCGTTAACAGGATCCTTCGTCTATGGGAAACTGGATTGTTATCAGTACAAAAGAGACGTTCTTTTTGGAATAAACACATCTGTAGAACAAGTACTGGTTATTCCAGTGCAGGACTTGGAAATGTAGCATCTGCACTGCTGGTACTTGCAAGTGGACATTTCATAGCTGTGCTACTTTTATTGGCAGAAAAAGCTTGGTATTGGCACAAAACTGAACACACTTGGTAGGTATTAATGGGAATTGTTACCTTGTAATGTTCATCATATTAACCCAGTCTCTTGTAATTAATATTATTTTTTTTTAAAAAAAGATAAAAATTTTATTATACTTGAAGAAAAAAAAAAAAACATAGATATTCTAAGGCTGAAAGAAATAAAATCAATATCAGTAGATCGGTATTTTTAAAACAAAAATTTATTTAAATGAAAAATTTACAAACATTTATAAAAAAAATTTCCCCATTCGCAGGAAGCAATATACAGAACATGAAATTTTACGGATGATACGTGGTAATTCTCAAAATTCACCAATTCAAAATATTATTGAAAAATAAATTCCACTGTAACAAATTTGACCACCATGAAGAAGATTCAACACTCCAGGGAAGGTGAAAACTCCATGAAATAACATACAATTTCTTGTTACGATATTTGTTAGTTTTGTATGACTTAATGTATGAAAATAACCTGCAGCATGCTGTGTCCTTTTTTATTGAGGAAAAACAGATAAGTTGGAAATTAAATAAGTAGATCAACAGAAGACCAAGTTTTTAAATGTAGGTAGACTATAAAGCAAAAACAAAAATTAAAAATTTGGAGCTATATATTTTCACAAATATTGCAACTGTGTAAAAATTAATAATTTCATGGAACATAAAAATATTTGAAGTAATAATTAATGTTTTTCCTACCAATATGTGATTAATACAAGATAAACAACGAACTTCCAACAAAGCACTCTCAATAGACAGAATATTACTGTATTTTAAAGCTGAACCCTTCCATTTGTAAAATGTGCACAAAACATAGTGTGTATTATTCTTTCTTTTTTATATAAAAAAAAGGTCTTTTTCTCTTGAAATTAAAATTACACACTTCTAACAATATAAACAGTAATCAGTGCATGAAATTAATAAATTTTCTGTTTTATTTATCTGACATAATGTCTTGAATGAGCCTCAACTGTAGTTACTGATAAGTACATGAAGAGAATACATAAATGTATCGGCAACCATTCTCAAAATTACTAACTTAATAATCCTTATTTTCTTTAAAAGTAAATAAGTGAAAGAAAAATCAAAGTAAAATGTCAATGGATTTTTTTTTTTACTAATTTAACTGAAGGGATTATTAAAATGCATAAGCAGAGAGCACGTTATTAAACTGCACCAATAAGACATTTTTTCTTTATTTTACTTAAAATATTTTGATCGTTTCATTCCACAATTCATTTTCTGGTACAACAACAGCAAACTTCAATAATTTTGAATTGGTTCAATACTCTATATACATATTCAAAATAGTCATCTGAATTTTTATTAAATTACACATAGATTATTATATACAAACCATAAGCCACCTAATTATTGTCAAACTAAATTAAACAGAAAATAGTATTTTGATAATAGTGAAAAGATATTTGCTCATATGATAAAAAAAAAATGGAACATCTAGATAATCATCCTAATCAAATAAAAGAAAGGACCCATCATTCAACTAGACTGAAAAAATCAGTAAACTAAGTACGTAAGTAGAACAACCACCTAGCAATAAAGCTGTACCCTACATTTGTAAAACAAAGTTGTGAATTATTTAAAAGTGGTTAGTATTTATAAGTGTCTTAACACAAAAGTTGAAAGGAGGAGGGTACAGCGTGTCCCCCCCCCCATTTCTGCTGCCCTTCTCCCTGGGTACATTTTAACTTTCCTTTCCGTACAAATATTGCCACACAGCATTTCTTCCTACTCCATTGTTGCTGTAAATGCCTTAACTTAAATTTGTGTATCAGTGACTACATGATCTGTGCATTTAAAAGGAAGTTTCTTCCAAATACATAAAGCACATCAGATACTATAGAAACAAATCAAAAATCTTTCTTTCACAAAGCATTAACAAGTATATATTGTTCCAAAATCACTGATAAGGGAAAAGAAGAGCGTTGAGCAGTAAATATTGTTCACTATATTAAAAAAAATAAAAAATTATGATTTATCTCTTTCCCCCCTGATGCAAGCAAGAAATTGGTCCATATCAGAAGAGAGTACAAAATTTAAATAACATTAGCATTTTATATTTTTTCTCACACAAATAGTATTTTTATAAAATCTGTAAGCAGTACATCACATTATGTGTATAATATAACTTACATTTATTTTAAAAATTGACACAAGATAGTTATTTCCTCTGAATTACAATCATACAATTTTTATTTTAGTATTATTATGGTTCAAAATTTCACCTTCATAAGTTTAATTATAGATGCTCCGAGTTGCTGACCTTTTTGATCTGTATTGCACTCAAGTTTCTTGTGACACTATTTTTGAATTTATTTGGTATTTTTGCTCTTTATCTTTCAAGCTTTTGAGATAATGAATATTAGATGGTTACATACTTAAGATCTAGTGTACTAGGTAGCAGTCACCCAAATTTAAACTAATAATTTTCGATGGTGAGTTTATTGATGGAATATCACAGAGCACGAATCTTGAATATGACATCACTGTGCTAGTATCATTCCTGAGTACAGAAAAATTAAATTATGATTGATATAAATGCCTCGTTCTATAATGGGTTTGTTTAATTTTGTAATAAATGCATGATGTAGTGATTTAAATATACATATAAAGGCTACAATGAAAGCAAAAGATATAGACACCACATCCAAAACATGATATCAATTTCTTATGTATTTTTAAGTGATGTAATTATAACCAATATTAAATAATTTACATAATCTAGAAAAGATTTTATATCTGACAGAATATAAAAATAATTTGTAGATTAGATGGTTTCATTGCTTCACAAATCATTATCACAGCTTAATACTTAATTGATTTTTCTACTTTATATATAATTTTGAGTATGCCAACACTTAGGTCATCAGCATCTGAGCTGATAGATAAAAACAACAGTCATACAATTCAGATAAAAGTGATTAATAAATCTAGTTCTCACTCACTACAATGTCCAGTGAAAACCAATTATTTCAAAACAAATGTAAGAGCCATTTTTGGTTCTGATAAATTAACTCCATGCCTTAAAATAACATTTTAGATTAAGTAGTAATAAGGGCTGAAGCTATTTATAATATTATAGTGAACGATGGAAAAAGAGTTATACAAAAAATTCAGGGTAATTAGACAATGGCATACTGATGACATTTAAGCAAATTCAGCATCTTAGCTGCACTGCATTTTAAGATAGTAGTACTTGGAAATACATATATACACCGTGTTATGCTGCAGTAAAAGATAATTCCTTTCTTCATAAATCATTTATCACTATTGATTAGTGGCACATTTCTTATTAACAACAATTTCCCCTCCCCACACAAGGTACAGACTTGCACAAAAACACTTATTAAAAAATTTTAATGGCTTGCTGACATTTACCAGACACAAATAATCCAGGTTTGAAATAAATATGAATTTAAGTCACCAATATTTCAATATGCAATTTCCAGGGCAAAAATTAACTAGTTAAGTAGACAGAATATATATATAAAGAGAGGATATAGTAGTAATGCAATACAATATCACTCTAAGTATTAAATCACTATTTATAAAATTAAATGAAAAAAAATTTTACCAATAATTATGTTAATTGTAGAAAAGAAGCCATAATTTACCACAGTAGATAACAGCAGACTAGTTGCGGGAAGTGAAAAAATAAATTTTTCATTCAAGGCCTTTCGTCAGTAAGCTTAGTTTCTCTTACTAACAGTGATTTCTGCCAACACCATCATTGATTACCATTACCCTCATCCTTTCCTCCAACTCCAATCCTACAAAGTCTGCTGCTCGCCTCTGCTATTTTTTGCAGCTATAATGTTACACAAATATGCTCCTTACTGAAGACAGGTTCTAATTAAACTTCCATGGCAAGATTCCCCTTCCCTCTCTTCCTTTATAATGCTTCCACTTCACCCAGGTAAACATCCTTCTTACTGAGAAGAAACTTACTCGTGTCACCACAGAATGTATGTTTTAATTTTGCCCTCTCATTTTCCATGGCTATAATTTTCTCTATCCAGAATATGATTACACAACTTAGCACCTCTCATTTTTTAAAATAAGGACTGATACGGAAAATAGCCAGTCGCATACCACTGATGAAGGCAAGAGGGCCAGATGAATGCAAAACACGAAGAAATTTCACAATTTACAATACTTAGGTAAATAACCTTGATCATGTTGGAGGTGAGACATATGGCAAGGAGAAGGGATGTGTACACATCCAGACTTACCATTTGGTAAGTTTTTATATTCCGCTTGCCATATGTCTCACTCTATCATGAGTAAGGTTATTTATCGAAATATTGGAAAGTATGTCTGTGTTTGTATGATCTAGCTGCCTTTATCTGTGGTAAATAATGGGTTATTTTCTATGTAATTCCTTATTTTCATTGGATAAAGCCAGTTTCATTATCACCACTTTCCTTTTTCAATGAAGACTTGATGTTTCTAGTCTATTATTTATACTGTAACTTTCTTTTAAAGACTTTAACAAGATCTGCAAGCATATGTACACAAGAAATATGCAAACATTTAAAGGCAGTGAATTCTGTTTAGAGAATAGCAAATGTGATTAATGAATATCTCATATCACTTATTTAACAGTTTATTAGCAAAGGTGGTTGCTATGATATGTTACGATACAATCTGAACCAATACTCACAGGAGATCAAAATATTGGGACAAACCAAAAAGTAGAGCAAATGATCAGATCCATTTACTGGCATATAATTTTAAAGATGCAGCTTAATCTTGCACAAATAAGTAATATCATTCACACTTATTATTGAAACATTATGAATAAGTGGTGCATCTAAGAAAAATATTTCAAGTTAGTTAAACTAACAGTTGGCATCAATTCACAGACACAACCAAATTTTCAGATGACATTTCCTTCTCAGAACCCCAAACACAAAAACCTCCAAAATAAAAAATGAATTATTACACAACAGTGTAAAGGATGGCTAGAGATTTGCAAGTGCAGTTAATTCAGAGATAGAAACATGATTCTTGGAAGAGGGTGAATCTAACACTGGTAAGCTGTAGAAAAGAATACAATAATCTATGGGTTAGTAGGAGTACTTAGTTATAAAAAAGTACAGCATCAAGTTATATTTGCAGTAATTGGATACCGCCATTTTGCCTGACATTGTTCCCTTCAATTGCAGTAAGTATAATAATTTAACCACTATCTGCTTATTTACATTATTACATTACCAAAATGAAAAAATATAATCACCAACTATGTGTAGTTATGACACTAACTTTTTAACATTTCTTCTGCCACTTACCAATGAAATATGGCCAGAAAAATGAAAGAAATGTCATACATCAGTCATGTCCCAAGTCCTAGTGATAATATTAAATATAAACTGAAAAATAACAATGTGTACACTGGTCCTTAGAGTCTGAAAATGACTCTTTGGTTTTAATTGGAACAAAACTTCTCAATTGCACTTTACTCAATGCCATGAGCAAAAATCATGACAAGTCCTGGATCAACCATCATGTCATCACTCATATGAGAGTTATCACAGAGTAGTACCACTACAGCTTGTTTTCCTGGAACCCTCTTACAGACATACTGCTCATACTGACGGCGATTGTTCTGCCGCGTCTCCAGTGAGCACAAGCCAGGAGGCCAACGCCGCTCATGAGCATTCTCCATCAGGTCATCCACAATGTGGGGTGGGCAACCAGATTCTGATAGAGTTCGCTTGATCATTGCCTGCATACAGAAAGCATTGGTATGGATTTATGAAAACAGAAAGTAATGAAAGAAAAGGAAGAGGACAATAATACATCATTTAATAATTAAAAGAAGAAAATGAACAATGTTAGTAAACAAATGGGAAAAATAATTCCTTATTGAAGCTGGTGGAACAGATGTAGACATGGAAGGGGGGAAGGAGAAAGTTACATTTCCAGGTTGATATTAGGAGAAGAGGGTTAAATTGTTACTTTCATTTGAAGTTGCTTTTGAATTGAGTTACTACAGGGCCACTATCCACTGAGAAGGGAAATCATCATCACAGTTAACTTCAGGATTGTACAGATTCTCAATACCCTCACAGAGAACAGAGGACTTTTTGGGCATATGTACCCAATTGGCATGCGCTGGCTTAATGGAAAGAAAATTTGGTGGAAAACTGTCTTGAATAGAAAGCAGTCGACAAAAGAAGGGGGGCAATTAACCAAGTAACTGATGTATGGAATTCAATAATTAAAAAACAACCACAGTTAAATAAAAGCAAAAATTAAAAATACCAAATCAACAAATTAAGTTCTAGGTAAGAATAGTTTAAAGAAGTACGAGGACATTGAAAAATACGAGCTTAAAATATGGCAGGCATTTTTCACCATTTAAAAAATTTTGTTGGGAGATCCCAGAAGGTTCAGTTGCTGCTGTTAATATGGCTCTGGAGGTCAATAGTACGATATCCTGAAAATATAGAAATAATACAAGAATTTAAATTATGAAAGCAAATAAAATACTCAAATGTTTTGTATAAATATCATTTTGGTGCAACTGAAGATACATTTGAGATATGCAGCAGTGGCACGTTCAACAGCACTGCAGTATAATTTGAGAAAGCAGAAACAATGGAACTTGCAGTTTTTATGCGTGTTAAGCTACAGGATCTCTAACAGGGAAAAACAGTGTGACTCAGTTGGATGTGAAGGATGAGGGTGATTACCTCCCCCTCTATGCTTAACCATCATGACCTCTGTTTTTGAATATTCCAATTAATACCAACCCACTGAAAGTGTAAACTAAGTTATTTACAACACCCTCTAGCTTTACAAAAACTAACGTACTGTCCACTAAGCAATTAACTTAGAAATAGTCATGATTGATAAGTGTTGATAAAAATTCTTGCTCTCTTCAACAGTCAATCACCACCATCTTAATCAATCGAACTACAACATACAATTATTTTAGCATTTGAGATTTTATACTGTTTTCTTTTAGCAGGATGCTGAGCTGCATTTTGACTATGTTTAATTATGGAAATGTTTTGCCAGAAGTCTCCAAGCATCTTCAAGTATTTCAGTTTACTTGTGATTGAATATTCTGGCTGTCAATTAAAACTAAAGTCAGCCAAGAAGAATCCCTGAGGTTTCGGGAAAAACATTGCTGTAACTAAATGTCAACAAAACACATCTCAATACCTTCCTAAAGGAACAAGATATAAAACTGAAACATATTTCTCTTTCTATCGCTGTTGCCTATTGTGGACAAACAAAATTAAAACAAATGAAACACAAATGGGCACGATTTCTAAATGATGTGATGGATGCATACCATATCCAGTCTCTTTTGGATGCTTTGTAACCAGTATTTTCTATCAAAAAATCATATACCACTAAGTGTTTTTTAAAACAGCTTTCTTGTAAAATATTAAAACATCCCACACGTGCTTAATTTTTAATGCTGTTCAAAAACTTGTTGGGTATTATAATGTTTTTTGGTTTCTTTTTACAAAACTAAATCCTGATGGTTCCCTCTCCAGTTGTAATTTAAAGGATTAGTCAAATATTTAACAAAGTGGGCATTTTTAATGGAATTACCTTTATGTATTATACAAGATTCTTGAAGTTCTTAAAGTATTATCATATTAAATATAATGATGCAACTAAGGAAAATGGAAGCGGCTTCTAGGCGATATAAATAAGAAAAGAAACGGAAATTAACCCACCACATACCAAAGTGGACGGATGCGATGAGAGAACACTAATGCTGACAAACAACTACACAATATTTCGGCATATGCCTTGCTCACAAATAGAAAAAATGGGCCATTAGGCTCGGAACGTGTGTGCACACCGAACGTTACCTAATGACTAACCGTGTTGTGGTGGGGGGGGGGGGGGGGGGGGACGGATAAGGAGTAGACTATCGATATCAGTATACAATGTCTGAGATAATATATTTAATATTTTGGCAGGCGATGGTAAAATGAGCAAATGTAGTAATGGTACGGTATAAACATGGCAAAAAAAAAAGGTAGTGATGGGTTAATTGGAATTTAACGGTGGTTAAGTCCAGGTGGGTGTCTTGTATCCAGGATATTCTGGTACGCTAGTTCCCATCTCCGGAGTTCTGCTGCAGTGCTGCTGTCAGGGAAAACTCTGACTGCTCTCACAGTGAAACAGTCGTTGAGGTTGTTGGAATCATGGCTATTGGCATGTTCTGGTACTGGAAGGTACAGGTTATGAGTATAAACTGTTTGTCTGTGGCCATTCATTCTAACAGAGAGTTGCTGTGTGGTGAGGCCTATGTAAGAACTGGTGCAAAAGCGGCAAGTTAGTTGGTATATAAGATGAGTGGTTGAACAGGTGGCATGTCCAATAATGGGGAAAGTTTCTCCTGTGGTGGGGTTGGAATATGTAGTGGTGGGTGGAAGCATGCTGCAGGTTTTACAGCGGGGTCTATTACAAGGATAAGATCCATATGGTGCTTTTGGAGAGTCTACAAATACCCTCCGTTAGCCTAATGGCCCGTTTTTTCTATTTGTGAGCAAGGCATATGCCGAAATATTGTGTAGTTGTTTGTCAGCATTAGTGTTCTCTCATCGCATCCGTCCACTTTGGTATGTGGTGGGTTAATTTCCCTTTCTTTTCTTATTCATATTAAATATAAATGAGACTAAGTAACAATGAAAGGAATGAAATGCTGCGAGGCAATATTTACATGGAAAAGAAAGGGGAAAAAAACACCCAACACTCATCAAAGTTGAAGGGAGGAGGGCAGCAACAATACAAAACAACTTTGGTGAGTGTTGGGTGTTTTCCCTGCCCACCCCCTTTTCTTTTTCATATAAATGAGATTAAGTTATTCAAGCAAAGCAAGCTATAAAAACTCTTTATTGATTCATTATATATGAGGATGTTAGGTCAGAAGGAAAACATACTTTGAAAGGAATCTCACCATGTGGCGGGTTGGGATGTGACCACATCTTTCCCCCTGCCATATGTCTCGCTCTACATGACTAAGACTAAAGTCGAAATATTGTGCAATTCGTTTTTGTGTTTTTACGTGTCTCGCCCTCCTGCCTTCATCTGTGGTAAGTGACGGGTAACTGTTTATTTTCCCTATCCTATCTTATTTTCAGTGCCTCGCGGCAGTTTCTTTGTTTCCTTTATCCAATATAATGAACATAAATTCAAAACACTTCAAAAGAAATTTTCAGTCTTTTTGAACACATTAGCTGCTTGGAAAATTTAGATTTTTCCCACCAGATGTAACTATGTCAAATTCTGTTACTACAGATGAATGTAATGTTTTATGTTGATATTGGTGATACATCAATACCTCATTTCTGTAAAATGTTAAGTTCGAAGCAAAATGCCAGCGGCCATAATAAGGCACTTTAACACCGGAAAGTGGGGAAAGGAGAATCAAAACACATTCCCCATTCAGCGAATATGATTGTGAACACAACAGAAATTGTACAGATACCTACAGGCAAATGTGAGTGCAAATTCAGTGCCATGGATGTAATATTGCATTTTTTTATGGCTTTATGCCACATCAATGTCATAAGGACATTAGAGGTGGGATGGGACTTGGACCAAGGAATGGGAAGGAATTCGGCCATGGCCTTTTGAAGGAAGCATCCTGGCATTTGCCTGAAGTGATTTGGGTAAACCATGGAAAATCCAAGTCTGCTGCATGATCTGATAAATCACAAATTATGACACTTTCAAACATACTTTTTACGTCACTAAATGGACCTCCAATTTTCAATTTTGAAAAATTTTCAACATAATGGTTGAATTCAGAACATCAAAGTGCTGTTGCCAAACTGAAAGGTAAATACTCAGTTTTCTTGCAGCTTGATTTTGATACTTAAAATGGTATTTGATTTAGGTGCTCTATGATTTGAATTACTGCACAATTGTATTTGAAGTACTTAATTATCAAAAAATACTATAAACATATACATTGCAGGTCCATTAGGTAAGAAAAAAATTGTCCTAATGTTTCAGTGTGATTTAACTAATAACTCTAAATTAATGAAAAATGTTTTTAAAAACTTTTCTGTGGAGGTATCGGGAACATGTACAGGATGATTCAGGTCATCAAACCACTGTCTATCTCCCGTCCCCTATACACCCCTCCCCACTTCTGGTATAATCATAAATCACACCCTGATGCAAACTTCACCAGCAATGCTGCCATTTTAGGCAACACTTTACAAAATTCTTTATGAAAATAAAGTACAGCCAAATTAATATTTTATAATATAAATAAAACCAAGTAGATCTTCAGTACCATTTTCAACTTCAGAACAGACTACCATGTTAGTGGGAGAGTGAAAAGCTTGGCAAAACAGAGTACAAAAGTCTGAAGCAATCTTGGAGAATGGTGAGTTTGCTTACCTTAGGGCAAAGAATAAAATGATTTTGGCTCATTAAACTCCTAAGATGGAATGCAAGTGTATGACATTCCACAGGCAGGAAAAACTGCACACATGTAAATGTTCATAATACTTCTCTTGATTCGTTTGTTTGGGATGAGTTGTGATAAAAAAATTTATGAACTGGGGGAGTTTTTGCAGTAAAATGAGGCATTTGGATTTGATCCTTCAGTATCTTGCGTATAAAAAGCATGTCGAGTTTAAGAACTACTCAAAAGCAGCTTCTGAAAAGGCATGCAGCAGTAAACGATTTTTCAGTAAGAACTGAAGAAATCTAGGCCTTGTGACAAAATGTATACGGATTCAAGCCAGGAAAGCATTAGGTTACAAACAGGTTCAGGATGATTGTTTAGTTTTAATTGGTGTTAATATTTACAGTCAAAATTAATTTTATAAAATTAGAGTAATAAATGTCTTAAATCAATTTGTAATACACCATTGTTGGTTAAAACCGCAAAAAATTAAACCAAGAAACTTTCATAAACTTATTTCAGAAGTTGTAAATGGAATAAAGAAAATGCAAGAGATGTCATCAAAAATACTACAGTGAAACAATGAAGAAGACCTACCATTCCTAAACAAATTTTCTACTGTATCCCTTTCCTCTCTTTTGTGCACACACAAGAATGTAAGCATTTAGTAAACTTTTAGATCCAAATATTTAAAAAAAAAAAATAGTTTTAGGAAGAGTATCAGAGTCAAGTTTTAACATAGCATCAAATATATTCTGAAATAAAAGACAGTAGTGAACCGCTTCTATTATTTCGAATTCAAAGGTATAGGTGCTAAAGAAATTTCTAACTAGCCACATGGGAAGTTACAACTTTGGCAGTGTGTCTTTTATAACAAAAATCATTGAAAAACACACACACACAAATGAAATGTTAGTTTGAATATTGGCAATGCTTTAATATCATCCCTTCATGTCACATCTCAGTACGTGCCACTGTAAACAAAGAAGCACTTAGGTTATTTTGAAGGTAAAATGAGTTCTACAGTTTACAATTGGTGTGTAAAGCCTCAACGTGTAAACACGTCAATTAAAACACCCAACAAATTGTTTATGTTCCAAACAAGGAAAATATCCAGAAATTGTGGCTAAAACTTGCATGACACGATCCAGTAAATTTATTTACAAAATCTTTAATGTGTTTTCATAAAGTCCACATTGATGCAACTTTTTACTTAATATACTGTGTACCTTCATATTTTTTATGTGTGTAAACATGAAGGTCTATCAATAAATAAATTATTACTTTAGAAGTTAATTAAGGTGTACTCCTATTGAAATTGGTCAGACGACATCTATATGATCTGAATAAAACTTTCTCGGGTAGCTAGCCGAGTTAGTACATCGTTTGACCATGACGTTTCGGCGGTCACAATCTCTGCCGCCATTGTCAAGTGACTGACACGAAACGTCGTGGTCAAATGATGTACTAACTCGGCTAGCTACCCGAGAAAGTTTTATTCATTTACAACGCCGAGAAAATCTCCAGTCTTACATCTATATGATCTGATTCATGATTTAAAGTTACTAAAGTACAGAAATAATCTATCAAATTAAAAAGCCCCCCATTCATCAACAACAATCTCTGTGATAGGTATATTGCCAAAACGAATTCTTCCTACTAGCTCATTATTTACTTATTTTTACAGTAAATAAGCAATAGTTTCAATTTAACTACTACCTCTTCTAATATTGCTCCTATAACATAAATTTTAGCACACAATAACAACTCTTTCTAGGGAATATAATTTTCTGAAATTTACTGTCTAAAGTAAGGATTCCCAAAATTTTTCACACCACGACCTCCACCCCTGCCACAGTTTTGTTATTAATAAGGTATATGCCTAATTTTCAGTACTCACAATGACATCTCAAAGAAGTATGTGATGTTAGAATAAAGATTTTCAACTCTAAAAAGCAGTGAAGGAGATTTAGTAATTACAATGATGTAGAGCTAGAATATCACCCACAGTCGGCGGAGCTACCTTGCACCCCAGCCCCCCCCCCCTCCTCATGTCCTCGTGCCCATCTAGGGAGGGTGCATCTAAAGCCTAATATTAAAATGCAGCAGACTTCATTCTTATATAACTTTTCAGCACAAAATGGCATTTTCAGTTTTTCAATACGTATAATTTCAGGGAATACATAACAAGAACAATATAAAACCAACGAATACAAAAACAAAAAACTTCAAAATTTTTCATTCAAAATGCTGCTACCAAAAATATAACACCAAATAAATGTAAAGAGACTTTTAAAAATTACAATGAAATATTTGAAATTATGACTTCCTTGAAAATGGAGACCAACTGCATAAAAATCACAGTTTACAGATTTCTATTAAATAAAATGCTTCATTAACACACACTCCTAAAATATGTTAAATTCTAATGTTTTATCATAATATGACTATTTGTAATATGGATGTTTTAATGTTCCGGAATTCTGCTGGATAGAATAAAACATTCCCAGCATCATCATAACAATTTTGGACAACTTTCCTTGCAAATATGACTCATTTAATTAATTGGTAAACATAACTAAAACCTTAAATATAAGAAGCACAGTATGTTGACAGACACACACCAGAAAAACTGGTGCTTACTAAGACATGTCGTCACAAGCTGTGATTGTTATTTCACATCGCATAACTGAGGAATGCATTTTTTAATTTTTATTTTATTGAAAATATGTTTTTTACTTTTGTCCAACAAATAAAGCTGATTTTCAATGCTGTATCATTGTCGATTAAAGTTTCATAGTTTTCTATTTAGTGGTCCTTCGGTTTGTTAGTACGACAATGTTAGAACGACAGGGAAAATAAACCTGACACATACCATGGATGAGGACAGCAGGGCAGGGATGGACCTAATAACACAAACATGAATAATGCAATATTTCCATGTTGAACCTTGGTCTTGTAGGTCGATAAGATGGTTGGCAGCGTTCACACCGACCCTCACGAAGTGAATGAGAAACTTAAGGCGACAAAGCAAGGGGACCTTCCTCGGTTTCTCATTCACTTGATGGGTGTCAGTATGAACAAATCTGTCTCCTCACCAATTGTCTCAGCAACTCAAAAGATTATACTATCATTGCTCCCCGCACCACCTCAAATGGTCAATTTCATTCTTCATGTGGCTGTGTTGACTACATAGCTTGTGCAAGCTCAGCCACGTTTCTGTCTACTTGATACAGGGTTAACCCCCAAAATATTGTTTCTTTTTGAGTTTATGTATTAATTTGTGTTGCTGCTTCCCTTCTCCGTTCAACTTTGATGAGTGTTGAGTATAATTTATCTTTCCATATAAATATCACCTCACTGCAGTTCTTTCACTCCATTGTTACTGAAATTATGTGTGTTCATGTCAATTGCTTCCTTGCTGCCATCATTTATGGTGGCAGTTTTGTTTATTTTTCCTATTCTTCATTTACACTGGCTTAAAGCATTTTCCTTTTCATTATTATTGTAAAAAAATTATACCAAATTTTTAAATTATTTCAAAGAATCAGTACTATTTAAATTCAATGATTAAAATTCAGTTGCATTACATTAGAATACTCTGCTTTTGACTACATTTCTGATAATTACAAAGGGGTAAAGCTTTGAAAAGATTTGTAATTTGCCCTTGAAACTCTGTTTTCAATTTGTCTGATTAACATCTAAACATTGAATAAAAATGTTTGTTTATTTATCTGAGTGATGGCAATACAAAGCAAGCCTGATGTTTTGTGAAACAAATAAATATAACTTAAACGATAAAAAAATAGAAACAGTAAACCTATCACTTACCAACATTAGAGACAAGTGTGACACCTACACCAAAAAAACAAGACAAACACAACCAGCCAAGGTTTTGTGCAGTCCCTTAATCACGTGACAGGCATGGCTAAGTCAAAAGGTGCACATGCAGAAACCTTCCTCTAAGAATGAACCTGAAGATGACAGCACATCACGCTGTCAAAAATTCGTTGAACAATGATCTATTGATCCGACCACATGCACCAGAGATCTTCAAAGCAATAGTGCGTCCTCATTTAGAATATTGTTTTTCCATATGGGTTCCACATCAAAAGGGGTAAATGGAGGTAATGGAGAAGGTCCAAAGAAGAGCCGCCCCATTTGTGACAGGTGTATATAGCTGGAGGGAAAGCGTAAGTTCGATGTTGAAGGAGTTAGGTTGGGAAGACCTGGAACACCGAAGGTGTTGCTCTTGACAAAAGCTAACTGAAAAATTCACAACTGACATTTTGGAATGACAGCAAACAAATATTACTACCAGCAACATTCATATCTAGGAATGATAGAGAAATCAGGACCAGAACCGATTCATTTCTGTACTAATTTTTTCCATGAACAATTAGGAAATGGAATGGGATGGATTTATAGGGCGATTAAACTTAAAAACCAACAGTAGTAGTTCTCGAAAAATCACTTTGACCACCCTGATTTGTGTTTTCCATGGTTTTCACAGATCGCTCCAAGTGAATGCTGGGTTGGTCCCTCAAAATAGCCCATGGGCACCTCCTGCCATATCCCGTATATCCCTTCCAAATTATTACACTTTCGGATAGGTGCAATGCATCCTCTGCCACTCACTTTTAGTGAATCACATAGTAATAATAATAACTAAAAGCAAGTATACCTTCACCAAGGATGAACAAATGGAAGAAGAAGCCCAAAGATGTGCCAGGAATATCAACGATGAACTCCCATGGTGCAAACTTCTTCCCTACATACACTGGAGGATGCTGAATAGGATAAGGACAGGAGTGACTCTCAATAAAGCAAATTTTGTGAAGTGGGGTCTCATCAATGATACTTTCAGTAAGTCTGAAAAAATTCAAGATGAACTACATATTTTTAGTTGTAAACTAAGCATTCAAAAATAAAGCATGACGGCCTGTTGAGTTAAGAGCCAAAACAGGATCTATCTTTCGTAGAGTTTTGGAGACAAAAAGGACTGGACTCAGAAAGTAGTAGTTCACATAGTAATCTTTCACATAGCAATCTCATAAAAACAAAAGTTATTTCAGCCAGCACAAGAGAATAAAAACCATCCCTCAATTAAGTTTCAATATACATATTGCTTCTTAAGCCCTTTGGGCAAATTTGTTTTCATGTTTTCAGTGACAAAGTCTAACGAAATGAACGATTAGTCTAAGTGTCTTAGGAAAACTTTTTTTTCCAGATTTACATCTTGTTGACAGCAAGGTCATTAAATAAGGGTAAGGACTCTGGCACAAGGAATAGGGAAGGAATTCGGCCATGGAACCATAAGAGCATTTGCCTATAGTGATTTTGGGAAACCATGTAAAACCCTAATCTGGATGGCCAGACAAGGATTTGAACCCATGTCATCCCTAATGTCCTCTTCTTCCTCACTTTTATCATCTCTATTATGTCTCTTCTAAAACCTATGCCATGGTATCCCATGTTTGGTCATCCTCTGGTTCTAAAGTTGTCTATCTGTAATATAATATTTTACACATTTAACAGGCATCATGTTAGTAAAAAATTCCACTTACTTTTGAGGGATTTGCACTGCTTTCAATGATGTTTTATTACCAACATTTCAGCACCCAAACTGGGGCCATCATCAGGGCTGTTTAGGATTGATGTATCTTTGTATGGCTGGTCACACCACTCTGTTGTTTCGCTTTGTGCTGGGCAAATTGTTTGGGTTACCGGCAGCGGGTGTCAACTGTTCCAGAGATGTTGTCATTGTAGATGTCAGACTACATTGACAAGGCCCAGGTTTAGTGCCGTAATGTTGCAAATAAAATATCGTTGAAAGCAATGTGAATCCCATGAAAGCAATAGTGATTTTTTTTTTTTTTTTACTTTTCTATCTGTAGTTTCTACACTTCTCTATGTATTCTTGCAGCACCAATAATTCTTTGTACATTCCCATACCATGTAAGTCAGTAAACCTCTCAACTTCCACCATAGCTTACCTTCTCATTCTTTATTTAGTTCCATCTTGTTTTGTCAATCATGATCACATACTTTCTTCTGCAAGAAAACTGATATATAATAAACTAGCATTTGCCCGCTGCTTTGTGCATGCGTATCTTGGCGTGTAAAGAAATGCTTTACTCTAGTACCAAATTTTAACGTGGAGGAACAGAAAATGTAAATTTAATATAAAACCACTCTCTTCTTCTAGTTATTATTTTATACTCTGTTTTCATACTGATGTCCGACTGATGTTAGAACTTATATTTTAATGCAATATATTATATGAAATATACGACAGTCCAATAAGGGCATACCGAGAATAAATTGTCCTTTGGTCAGAAATTCTGAACACACTCAGGACATACCTTTCGATAAAAAGCACATTAAAACAAAACCAAATGTACCTTAGATATAAGTTATCATATGCAATAGTGTTGGCAGTTCTGTCATTTCCAAACACTTTTGTTATAAAACACTTAATACCAAGCAAAGTTATTTACTCTTATTGAAGTGTTAATATATTATGTAATAATGGTTTGACTGATATATTCCGTTTGATTTATCAAATTTCAAAAAACCAAGTAAATATAACTAAAAAAAAAAAAAACAATATAAACATATTCCAGAGATTACCATGGACACCTTAGGTCAATTTCTCCAAGTGCAAACATGTTTACAGTAAATTAAATATTAGTTATACGTATTACATTTTATTCAGGTACTAAATGACCTATGCGAAAATTTCGCAAATAAGATGAATAGTAAGGATGGGGGTGTGTAATAGCATGAAAGAAGGACCGCTTCATTTGTTTCAATTGTTTATTTGTTTAGTGTAATAAGTATGTAACAAAAGTCAACGCCAGTGAAGCATACTATCTTGGTTCTCCAGGTGGAGCCACATCAATTTATTAAAACTTAACGTTTCTGCCATCATGCTGTGCGCCTTTCATAGAACTGCTTTGTTAGTTGCTGCTATCGCCTTATATAGTAGTAGGAAGCTAGCGTGTGTGCTAATCATCTGCGGAGATGTAACCGTGCCTAGTGTACTATATAAGGTGATAGCAGCAACTAACAAAGCAGTCCTCTGAAGAAGGCCACAGCAGGCAGAAACGTTAGGTTTTAATAAATCGATGCGGCTCCACCCGGAGAACCAAGATAATACACTCAGTGATTGTGGAAGCTTTCGTAATCGCCAGTGAAGCAGTTCATTAACATCTCTGTGATATGTGCTGCTGCTATCTAGCGGCTTAGCTCTGACACTCACAGTTATTACTTTTGCCCTTTAAGGGTCAAAATCTGAAAAATTTTGTTCTTAATTTATAATGTTGCCCGAGTAGAGACCTCACTCTTTTAAATGATACCTTATTTATCGATTTCAGTTAGGTATAATTGTAGATAAATTGCTAGCAACAAAAAAAACACGTTGTGGAAATGATGATACCTTTGTCCTTGAAGGGTCGAATTCCTAAAATTCCTGTCTTAAGATATGTTGTGAAGAAAGTAGAGATCTTAATCTTTAATAATAGTGCTCATTTATCTATTTTGGTTAAATATCAAGGGAGATAAATGGCTCATAATAAAAAATAATAAAAACTTTTCGGAAATAATGATAATTTTACCCTTTAAGGGTTGAATTCTGAAAAATTCCTATCTTAAAATATGATCTAGTCAAAGCAGAGACCTTACTGTCTAAAATAATATGTCATTTATTGATTTCAGTTAGATATCGAGGGAGATAAATAGTTCACGACAAAAAAATATGTTATGGAAATAATGATAAATTTGCCCTTTAAGGGTCGAATTCTGACAATTCCTTTCTCAAAATTGATGTGACCACAGTGGAAATGGTGCCTTATTTTTCTATATAGGCTAGATATGAAGGGAGATAAATGGCTTGTGACACAAAAAAAAAGCGTTGTAGTAATATTGACACCTTTGCCGTTTAAGGGCCGATTTCAGAAAAATTTCTTTCTTATAATATGATTTTACCAAAGTGGAGAACTTACTCTCTAAAATAATACCATATTACTCAATTTCAGTTAAATATCAAGGGAGATAAATAGCTCGTGACACAAAATATGTTATAGAAATAATAATAATTTTGTCCTTTATGGGTCGAATTCCGAAAAATTAATTTCTTAAAATATGATGTGACTACGGCGGAGACTTTAGTCTTTAAAATGATAAATCATTTTTCTATATCGGTTAGATATCAAATGAGATAAATTACTCGTGATACAAAAATGGGTTGTAGAAATATTGATACTTTTGCCCTTTAAGGGTCGAATTCCCAAAAATTCCTTTCTTAAAGTATGAATTAACCAAAGCGAAGACCTTATACTCTAAAATAATACCTCATTTCTCGATTTCAGTTAGAAATCAAGGGAGACAAATAGCTCGTGATAAATAACTACGTTATGAAAATAATGATAATTTTGCTCTTTATGTGTTGAATCCTGAAAAATTTCTTTCTTGAAATATGATGTGACCATGGCGAAGACCTTAATCATTAAAAGGATACCTCATTTATGTACATTGATTTAATATCAAAAACACGGTGCAGAATTATTGTTACTTTTGCCATTTTGGGTCAAATTCCCAAACATTTCTGCTTTATATATGATGTCACCAAAGCAGAGATCTTAATCTTAAAAATGATACATAATTTAATGATTTCAGTTACGTATTCAGGGAGATAAATGGCTTGTGACACAAAAAAAGCATTTTAGGAATTGACATTTTTGTCCTTTAAGGGGCTAATTTGAAAAAATTACTTTCTTAAAATATGTTGTTACCAAAGTGGAGACCACAAGTTTTAAAATGATACCTCATTTGTAGATTTCAGTTAGGTAGGAAAGGAGATAATGGCTTTTGACAACAACAAAAATACCTTACAGATATAATATGTATGATTCTGGTATTATTTACTGCATTCCAGAAAACTGAATAACTAAAGTCAAAATATTAAACAGAATGCGAAAGGTAGTATTGTGGTCTTTTGTCAGTGTTTCTTGAAAGGAGTGCTCATCTCAAATACTGATTGATCTACTTCTTCCTTATCAAAATGACTTTAATTAATTACTCCATTCCTTGATAAAATAAGTGATACATTATTTCCACAAATTTTAATCCGGACCATTAGGTCTAAAAATTTTAAAACACAATTCAGATTGCTGCAGTAGTTTTTGCTTGATACCTGTTCAAACATTCAGACACATGCTGCTTGTTTACAGATTTACAACAGTACAGATAGATATGGCAGATGGTTTGTTTGTATTTCAATGAAATTTTGCTCTTCCATTTTCAGTCTTAAATAACTTTGGATAAATTTCCTTAAGCTTGGATAACTTCAGTGGTTATGTTGATTCTTGGCCGTGTTTTTTGAAACATGACGCGGCGCCACCCAGACAGCCAAGAATCAACTGACTCTGGCGGCGGAAGCCTACGATTACATTCAGTGGTTATACTTGTCACATTACTTTTTTCCTGACTGAACATAAGACCAATTCACTCTCCCCCCTTCCCCCCCCCCCCCAATTTTGAGCACTGAACCCTGTTTCGGAATCTCTCTATCGAATGTCACCACTAACAAATAACACAGCTTTTATCCTGTCACTGTCAATGGTATGATCAATTAATTACTGAATCTCAAAGGAAAATGCATGAAATTCAAATATACGTATAGTATTTTTATTTGGAAGCATTATTGCTATACTATTACTGAAAGAACATTTTTTCCTATTTATTCGCTTTTTATTTACTGATTTTTAATTAATAAAAGTAAGGGAAATGTAATTTCGCAGAAACGCAACATTTTTTGTTGAACCTAATCGTGACTTCAAAGTACACGTTCATATTGTAAACGAAGGCATTTTTATAATTTTATGATTGTGTTTAAGTTTTATGGTAATTTATCAGCATAATTGGTGAAATATTGCATTCTTGTGAGAATAATCATACAGTAAAATATGAATGGAAGCAGTTTTGTAAAATAATATCCCAAAAAATGACGTTTTCATGATGAAAACTTATTTCACATCAAATCCAGATTTTACAGTCGCTAACGTCAGAGGAGTGAAAATTGCGAGGTAATTAAGTGTCAGTTATTTGAATTAATAATTTTCTTTCCCTTTTAGAGCAATAGGTATTATTAGATACATCTAATGTGAATCAAGGGACACGCTGTAGTAACTGACAATGAAATATAGATCTGGTATATAGCAGAATTTCTGATAGCTGATAGTTTTTGTTACAGGTAAGACACAAGGAATTACATTGCGCGTTGTTTTATAACAATTTTACTAAGTTAGTCAATTACAAAGAACATAACATTCAGCCCGTTATTTTTGATGAGCTTTGAACTAGTACCCTAATAAAATAGCAGAAAAGCATTTATTCCAGAAAATCGTTGATTCAAAATGAAGTCCTCACGGGTATACTTCTGGATTCTGTTTTCACAAAACAGTCTGGAGGTACACAAATGAAGACTTCACTGCAAACATACGCCAGGAAAGTCTACATTCTGACATAATTTTTTCATGTGTTCTGAATAAGATTATTGTTTTTGTATTTTTTTCAACTGAAATAGGTATTAGCTTTTACTTTATTTCATTTTTGTCTTTTCTATACTTTTATGTTGTCAAGAGCCATTTTAAATGTAATATATAACATCGAGAAGATCAATTTTTTTTTCCTACGATCGGTAGGTTTAATTCCTTATGTGGTCTCATAGTCAAGAGTTCAGATAGACATAAACCATTCAAAATATATTCAGGTGAGTTAAATTCATTTCTAACATTTCAGATGGTCTCCTTTGATGGCTTTAAAAGATTTGTAGTTGTTTTGGATTAAGCTTGAATAAGAAATGGTTTGAAAAATATAAATATTAGACGTTTGTAAACTAAGTTACGATTAGATATATGGAAAGGACTGATAAAATACACCCAACACTCACCAAAGTAAAAGGGAAGAGGGCAGTAGCAACACAAAACAACACACAAACAAAGAAAATACAATATTTCGGGTTAAACCCCCTTTTTTTCAACTTAACAGAAGTAAGTGGCTGGGCTTGCGCAAGACTTGCGTTCAACGCAGCCACTCATAGAATGCAACAGACCTTCGGAGGTGGTGGTGGGAGCAACAATAATATAACAGCGAGTATAAATCATAAAAAAGATTAAAATGGTTGAAAAAATAATGGTAGTAAAAATATAAATAAATAAATAAATAAATAAAAATATAACTGAAAAATATATGAACCTATTGTGCTAGCCAGTGATGGGTGTATAGGGCGAGGATGGAAGATATTAACGGAAATTAAGGCCTGGGGGATGTTTAGTCTGTAGGATGTGTTGATATAGCAATTCCTACTTGTGGAGTTCAAATTGGGAGGTAGTGTCTGGAAGTACTCTAATGGCTCTGACTGTGAAGCAGTTATTAAGGTCGTAGGTGTTGTGAGTACTGGCATGGTGAGCAACAGGGAGGTCCAGGTTTTGGGGGTAAACTGTTTGTCTGTGACAATTCATTCTGATGGATAATGAGTTTGAGGTCAGGCCAATGTAGTAACTTGGACAGTGGAGGCAGGTGAGCTGGTAAATGAGATGGGTGGTTGTACAAGTGGCATGACCTATAATGGGGTAGGGTTGCTATAGGTAGTGGTAGGTGGATGCCACAAGTTTTGCAACGCGGTCTCTTACAAGGGAAATATTCAAATGGTGGTTTAGGAGCATCAGAGGGTTGATATTTATGTAAAAGAATGTTTTTTTAGATTAGGCGATCTGCTGAAGGTGACTCGGAGTGTGGTGGGAAGGATAGTGGGAAGAATGCAGCATATTTCAGGAAAGGATCTGAGAAAGTCATAGCCTAAATAAAGAATTTGGTTAAGCGATTCCAGGCCTGAGAAAAAATGGGTGAGAAAAACAATGTTCTGGTTGACTTTAGGATGTTTGTGTCGGTGTGGGGGACAGTTTTCTGACTCTTGATAGCTGTTTTTGAACTAGTTCCGGAGGATAATTGCGGTTTATGAGTGCCTGGGTCAGGTTGTTGGTGTAGGGAGTAAAGGACTCGTGATCAGAGCAGATGCGTTTGCCTCGAATGGCTAGGCTGTATGGAATGGAACATTTTATATGATATGGATGGCAGCTATCAAAATGGAGATATTGTTGTAGGTTAGTGGGTTTTATGTGAAAAGAGGTGTGGAAGTGACCATTCTATACAGAAATGTCTACATTCAGAAAAGTGATGTAAGTCTGAGAGTAGGATCAGGTGAAGTTTAAGAAGGAGAAGTTATTCAGTGAGTACAGGTCAAGAAGGTTTTCACTGTGGGTCCCGATCATAATATGTCATCTATATACCTGAACCACACGGTGGGTTGTCAGGGAACCTTTTGAAGAAAACATTCCTCTAGTCTGACCATGAAAAGGTTGGCATAGGAAGGTGCCATGCGAGTGCCCATAGCAGTGCCTTGAATCTGATGGTAAACCTGAGACTGGAAGGAAAAGAAATATTTGGTAAGGATGAATTGAGCCAAAGAAGTGAGGAAATGAGTGGTAGAGGAGGTGTGCGGGGGGCGGCTGTCGAGGTAATGCTCTATGGCACTGAGGCCCTGGCCATGAGGGATGTTGGTGTAGAGTGATGATACATCAATAGTGACCAGGAAGCAGTCTGTTGGTAGGGGTGTAGGTACTGTTGACAGACTCTCAAAAAAGTGGGGGTGGGGGGGTGTCTCTGACATTAGATGGAAGGGCCTGGATGAAAGGTTGTAGGTGTAGGTCAACGAATGCAGAAATGCGTTCTTTGGGAGACCCAAAGGCAGCAACTATAAAACGTACAGGATTGCCCGCCTCATGTATCTTGGGCAGAAGATACAGGGTGGGGGTCTGGGGGGGTCTTAGGAATCAGAAGGCAAATGGAATTGTGTGAAAGACCCTGTAAGGGACCTTGGAGACTGAGGAAAGAGTGGATTTCTGTGCAGATTGAATTAGTGGGGTCAGTGGTATGAGGTAAGTAAGTGGAGGTGTCAGAGAGCTGCCTGAGGGCTTCAGCTATGTAGTCGCTTTGATCCGTGACCACAGTGGTCGAGCCCTTGTCAGCTGGGAGGATTATGATGTTTATATTTGTTTAAAAGTTCACTCATCGTCTACATTTCAGTACGGGTCAGGTTGTTGGAGTGGGAGATTGAAATTAGGAAGGAAGTTACGATTAGAGTTTGAATAGGTAAAGAATTGTTATGTATTATTACAAATTTAACATAACAACATTAAACACTATATACTTGCATTAAAATTATCTGCCCAGCAATATAAACAACTAGCTGAAGATTTTTTACATCACCTTATAGCTAAACGTCACTTTTTTCTTACATTCGCATCTCGCGGGACATAAAAATACACTTTATCAGATGGAGTTCTTATCGTATTTTTGTTCATTGGTACAATACGGTATTTATAAAATGATTTTCGGCCTCCTTCCATATCGAAATTAGTTATAAAACATAAAACTTTTGAGATTTAACACTCCACAATATACAATATGCCAATGTAGTCATCTACAACAATGTCACAGTGCAGCACGCCAAACTGGTGGTGTTTAAATTGACAGAACTGGATTGCAATTTGAATTATTTTTTAATGTTAAATTTTAATATTTTCATCAAAAATATATTTTTGGTGGTTACATAACAAGGTAAATAATTGATTTAAATTATAAAAATATATCCTATTACAAACTTTTTTGGCATTCCCACTTGTTTTTGTAACATGAGTCATGACAATCTGGTAATGTTTAATTGATTTCATACTATCATTTATTCCAGAGTTTTTCAGCACAAAAA
This sequence comes from Vandiemenella viatica, assembly GCA_031002005.1. NCBI lineage: Eukaryota > Metazoa > Arthropoda > Insecta > Orthoptera > Morabidae > Vandiemenella > Vandiemenella viatica. The sequence continues at coordinate 33,841,572 of JARYHS010011408.1, forward strand.
CTTTAAGTCTGCACACGAAATCAGATTTATACACATTTCCAGGAAGGCCTCATAACCAAGAAAGTATTGAGGAGTGTAGTAATGGTAAAAAGCAGACTGACTATTAACTAAAGAGAAATCAGAAATACAAGTATAGAATTAATTGGAAAATAACAATTCATATTATAAGCGGTCTCTATATCTAAATCAAGTAAGCAACATATGAATACCCATCCAAGGACAGAAATAAAGAGAATGGGGGTAATTTTTCATCAGCATTGTAAACTTGAGCCCAATACAGAGACCTGCAATGACAACTGACAGTTTACTGTCCAAATTTGGGAATTAAATTGTCATCAACATTTATGAAAACTACAATTTAAAATTCATAAAATTACATTTAAAAAATGACAGCAGTTTCCTATGAATACAAAGTGACAGTAATTTTTTTACTAACAGGTAAGAAATGAGTAATTTTCATTACCTGCAAGACATCATCAGGAGTTGATATCATGCCTCCCCATCTTGTGACCCTTGCTCTTGTAAGGGAGTTGGACCACCTCAGTACTTCATCTCTCTCCATCTGATCAGCAATAGCTCTCATAGCAGGATTTGAAATGCGCATGGCTCTCATGAAATCCTGGAATTGGAAAGGTTAATTTTATTAATGTAGTTTACAGAAACAAGTCCAATGCTAAGAGACATTATTCGACACACTTACGCAATTTGTAATGATATTTGAAGAATGTCACTACAAACTTATTTCATAACTAGCATTTGCCCGCTGCTTCACGCGCGCGTGCCTTGGCAGGTGTAGAAATTATTTACCGATTTTATTCTCTTATCAGATATTAACGTGGAAAGGCATGAACTGTTAATGTATTCTGAATAGTTTCGTTTGTTTCGGTTAATACGTTAGGTCGGTTTTCATACTGATGTCAAAGAGTTGTTTTATTCATATTTTAACGTGATGCAATTGATTCAATAGTAGAAAAGGTTCCTGAAAAATTGACAGTAGTAATTCGTGGTTGTAATTATTGTGCGAAGTATAAACATTTATTGTTTAGAAAGGCTTTTATTTTTGCGTTATAAGTAAATAAAGCAATGCTTAAGAGAAATAATATACTATCTTCAGCATACTTCGTAGGTCACTCATTGTAATGCCTCTGTGTAGACCACGTTTCTGGTCTGATTGTTCATTGTACATATGTACAGGCATGATCTGCCACTCACCCTGGAGCAAGCAACGTATAGCTGGCCGTGCGAGAAACATGGGTTCCGAAGATCAATGCCTACGGTTCCTAGTGTCTGTCCCTGAGACTTGTTAATTGTCATGGCAAAACATAACGTTACGGGAAATTGTAGGCGCTTAAATTTGAACGGGAAGTTTGAAGGAACCAATGTAACGTTAAGAAAGCTGATATAATCATTATGTGTAATTTTTTTTGGCGATTTTATGTGTAAACTTTGCCTGGGATTATATAGCTAGGTATAAGCTTTGTTAAGGATGTATCTGTGGATATAAAGAAAAATATTGTTTCCATGATACTAAACTAAAAAAAGTTTATTTTTAAATGTGGATACCGAGGATTGCAACATAACCGCGGTGCCATAAATTTATGTAAATATAGCAGTAATCTACGACTTAGTCCTCTTGGAAGTGTGCTGAAATATAAAAATTCGTTACTAATAATCACAGCATCTCAATTTTTCTGATTTATTTATTTTTTGTTGTTTGGATATTGGTTTTATTTAATGTTGATACACCCTCAATTATTCCTGCTTTAAAATAGAAATTTACGTGAATTGGAGCTACTCTTGATTTCAAATCGTCGTATCATTACTGTCATTATTTCAGTCAGATATAATTAATCCAAAAATGTCGAGATGTGATCATGGTACAGTTTATGTAGTAACGTGCATGTAACTGAAACAATTTTTTCTGAGTGGCAACATTATGGCAAGTTGTGAATCGCTTGAAATGCAACCTGACAGCTGATATGATGCTTTGTTATAGGCCTAAGAGACGATGCCTGCAGCTTTATAATCTACGCGGTGTAGCATTAGGATATGAAACATTTTTAATTTAAGTTTCTTTCAATATAGCCGTATTTTCTATGTAATTATTTCAGTCGCATGTAAGTACCTGGCGAAACAACAGCCTGGACCAGATGACAATTGACTCGTTTTGTTTAGCATCAGGCATAACGGGTTTAGTTTTAAAATTTACGCGGTGTAGAATAGAATTTTAGGATGCCTACCAATAATCACAGTATCTCAATTTTTTCTGATTTATTTATTTTTTGCTGTTTGGATATTGGTTTTTATTTTATGTTGATACACCATCAATTATTCCTGCTTTAAAATAGAAATTTACGTGAATTGGAGTTAATCTTGGTTTCAAATCGTCGTATCATTATTGTCATTATTTCAGTCAGATATAATTAATTCAAAAATGTCAAAATGGATCACGGTACAGTATATGTACTAATGTGCATGTAACTCAAGCAATTATTTCTGAGTGGCAAAATTATCGCAAGTTGTAAATCGATTGAAATGCAACCTGGACAGTGATGACAGCTGATATGCTTTGTTATAGGCCAAAGCGACGATGCTTTTAGCTTTATAATTTACGCGGTGTAGCATTAGGATATGAAAATTTTTTTATTTGAGATTCTTTCAATATATCCGTATTTTCTATGTAATTATTTGAGTCGCATGTACCTGAATTTTCTGATGCCTAGTTATATTTGTACGTTATAGCCATGAGACATATTAATCGAATAAAGAACTTCCAAATATGTGCAATTCCGCACAAGTCATTATGAAAGAAGTATGTTTTATTACTTGCTGATATTTATAATAGCTGTTTTTCAGACATCGCTCTTAGATAAAAAACTGAATTTCGTATTAAGTATTGGCTTATTGTGGCTGTATTGTACAGCGTTCACATAGCAATTTTGTTCCAGAGACAAACTGTATAACTGTCTACCAGAGACAATAAATGTCTTCAATATTAGTAATATAACTTTTCGTAATTCAACAGACCTGTTACGATTCAAGTTAATGCTGATTATACTTGATTCACGTATTCTTTTTATTTTGAAGTACTGCCGTCCAGAAAAATGAATCGCAGAAGTAAAAAAAAAAAAAGGAAATCCTAAACTTTGTCAGGTCTCTTTATGAAAGGAGTGACCGTCTGAATGTGTATAATTATCTGTGGTCTACAGTTTCACATTTCTGAAGTTTTATACTGACTTGCTTCTTCCCATGGTACATATTAGTCGTTAGCTACTTCTGCAGATGTTGATCAGCAACATTAGCTTTAAAAATTTGGAAACACCATGCAAATTGATGCGGTAGTTTATGCGTTATTAGAGATCAAGCCTCACTACAAACGCAGCTTGCTTACAGATTTATAATAGTATAGATTATCACCAAATTTTTGTGAAATTGCAATAGCATCATTGTAGACGAGAACTTTTAACACCACCCATTAGAAAACTATTTACATAAAAACAGATTGTTAAAATGATATATATGTACTGTTCACAAGTATAAGGGGCATACACTGCAGTGTTTACTTTCAGATAAAGGTGACAACAAAACTACCGCTAACCACTGAAAATAAAATAGGATAGCGAAAAATAACCCGTCTTTTGTCACACATGAAGGCAAAAACAAAAAACACACTTAACAATATTTAGGTTTGGAACCTTAATCACGTCAGAGGTGAGACATGTGATGGGTAAGACATGTACACATCAGGACCTGCCACATGAATAAACCAATGATGAAACATGTGGGAAGAGCGGTAATTAAACTGATGGAGGGGGAAGTTAATCAACATTAATAATATGACAGAATAATCACTGACAATCAGTAGACGTAAAATAAAAATATTTTGAACTGTTGAAAGTATAAATCAGAAGTAAGAAACATGTATATATAAATATACATTTAAAAAATTTAAGAGTAAGGAAAGAAAGGTGTTAAAAAGCTGACACATTAAATATTTGGATAGGAAAAAAAAAACACCGCTTACCATAAAAGAAGAGTCCTTTGGCCTCGAGACACAGAATCTCAATGCTGCAGGACTCTTCCTATGGTAAGTGGTGGTTTTCCTCCTATCCAAATATTTTATATATAACACATAAAAATTATCCACACACCTACCACAAAAAGCAAGGGCTATTTTGTGGTAATGGTCATCTGTTCTCTTACTCATGGTATTCAATATTATTCCTCAAATATCCATCAAGGCATTATTGCCAATATATGACTTTCATGAAGCAAGAAAAACTGTTAGCATGGAAATTTTTTTCCTAAAGTTATACAGACTGTAATCCTGTTGTAAATAGCTTCACGAGGTTCACACCGTGTCGAAATGCTCCTCCTCCTTCCTGATGTGTCGACCAGGCCTTAGGTCGTCCTCAGAGGACTAAGCCAATCTCTAGCAGTAGCCAAGTTCCTTGAGGACGACTAAAAGGCTGTTTGAAGTGTCAGAAAGGAGGAGGAGCATTTCTATGCAGCGTGAACCTCGAGAAGCTATTTATGCCAGTATGACAGATGAAAAAATGTCAAAATCTTATTGGCCTCTTTTGGGCTTAATAAATAAAGTGTTTTACAGTAATGCAGTCAGGTTAGGTAAAGCAATTTTTTGTTCTTCCCCAACACCTTTCACAATTCCTCTACACCACAGTATATTCAAGTGTTTTCAAGTCATCAGACTGGTCAGCTGTGATAAATAAACTATGGAATCAAAGTCAAGGGACGAATACTTGCAATAGATAGAAGTACACAAGCATGTCGTTAATCACAGTTCATAAAAGATTTTATTCCACTTCACATACATTCACCAAAAGCTAGTCACCATACATTATAGTTTCATAACCGAAGGTAGCAGGTTTCATGCATAAAAGGTGGAAAAAATTGGTGAGTAGTAGACCAACTAAAGTTCACTAAAATAGTTTATGCAGTGCAGTTCTACTGCTCAGTCTCACCGACTTCACAAGACTACTGACTGCAAGTAATATTCTCTCACAATACCCCATGAACTATGCCTGTGGTTCCATACATGGCAACAAGCTCACTGTCCATATACTGCTTCACTAAGCGTCCCAGCAGTTGTAACTCTTAACACTCACGGCTGTCTTAGCACATCCGTTCCTAATGTATCCATTTGTACAGCTGACTCAATTCCTGAGATATTCTTAAACCATCTCTGTGGTCTCATGCACCTACCAGCCCACAAATACACAATTCTCGTCATTACAAGACCCAATTCAATATTCCAGAGAATCAATAATTTAGCATTTCAATATTTTTGTTGTTGGCTATTGGAAAGAATAAAAACAGTTGTATGGAATTTTTATCTGCTTCTAACCTTTTCCAATTTTGAAAGCATCACTTCAAGATGTACTGCTCAAAATTGTCTATTATACCAGATTTGTAAATATGAAACCAGAATTTTTCATAAAAAAATATACATTTATTTTATAAAAAATGATAAAAAGTACCTTATTCAAAATATTGTCCATTGCTAGATATACATTTTCCCAATCTTGTCTGGTAATTTATGAATTCCATGCCAAAAATATTTTGTTCTTTTGACTCAAGCCAGTTACCGAGCCATTTTTGTACAATTTCATAAGAAGTGCGTATCCCTTCTATGTCAAGAGATAGTAATCGGACAGAGCTAAGTCAGGCGAGTAAGCTGCATACATCAGTATCTCCCAACTAAGCGCTTCAATCATTTCCTTGACCAGTTTTGCTGTATGTGATGGTGCATTGGCATGAAAAAAAAATCAGTTTGTGTTGCTTTTTCTGGTATTCTGGTTGTTTTTCCTGCAATGCTTGAATCAAATTGATCATTTGCTGTCGATAATGTTCAGTATTAACAGTTTCACCAGGTCTTAATAGCTCATAATAGATTACACCATTTTGATCCCACCAAACACAGAGCACTGTCTTCTTTCCATAGTGATTTGGTTTTGAAGTTGATGTTGACAGTTCACCTGTAGTTATCCACGACCTTTTACACTTAGGGTTCTCGAAATATACCCACTTTTCATCACCTTTCACAATTCGATGGAGAAATGACTTTCTTTTATACCTGGCGAGCAGCATTTCACAAGTATTTTTTCATTTTTCTTGCCGTCTTTCGTTCAGTTCATGTGGAACCCATTTTCCCATCTTCTGGATCTTTCCCGTCACTTTTAAACATATGGAGACAGCTTCCCATGTTACATTTAATTGATCTATGAGTTGTTGCATTTGAGCATCATCCTCATCCAACTGTGCTTGCAACTCACTGTGTTCAAACTTCTTTGGAGGTCTTCCATGGTCTTCGTTTCTCACATCAAAATCACCACTTTTGATTTTTTTTTAAACCACTGCAATTTACCGAAAGCACACTCACTGTAAGCTACAACAAGCAGTCAATGTGATTCTGCAGCAGTTTTCTTTAAATACTAACAGAAAATCAACGATGTTCGCAAATCGTTTGCAGGCTCAAAACTCGACATGTTCAACATTATTGAAGACTACACTGCCGTATGAAACTTGTATTGTTGTGAGTTGAAAATCTGTCAGCTGTAAAAATAAAATGGTGACAACGACGTGATCTGATGGTAACTGCATTGATAGCTAGAGCCATCTATCGGAAAATTCTGGTTTCATATTTACACGCCTGGTAATTTCATATGCATATATTGATAATGGTAATGTGTAAGTAGGTGGTAAGGGGAAGTACATTTATCAATACAGTCCATACTGATGAATTCTCATTCCATTAATTAAGAAAGCAAAGCAAAATGCAAACACAATTTTAAGACAGCATCTACAATGCATAACCTATAAATAAATACCTTTAGTAACTGAAGTTCTCTCTTTTGTTCATTAATTTGAAAACGCTGCTCAACCATCTCTTGCTGGAAATCTGCAATTTTCTGCTGTTGTGAATGTATCAGTCCACGCAGTTCCCTGACACAGTTGTGCTCCTTCAGCTCATCCTTGGGAATTACAAGTCCACAACCCTGTTCGCAAGTAACAGGCCTTTTGGGGTTGTGCTCACATTCCTCCAGGTGGGATGCAAGAGAATCGAGCTTCATTACTGATGTGCAACCGTAGCTTGCATTGTCACATGTGATGTACAGTCTAAGGAACAGAGAAAAACATTCAAAACCTTGAATTCAAAACAGTGTTGCATATTTTATACAAAACTGATATCTACAAATGAGTTTGGCAGGAAACAGAAGGTACCATGTCAGGTACCTAATAAATTTTGTAACTGCATAGCAAAATTTGTTCTCAGAACCACAAGGTAGATTGAATAGTATTGTGTATCATTTTTAAAGTTAGTTACTACATTAATTCAAGCTAGAAAACAGATTTTTACAGTTTTGAGATAGTATTTTAAATTGCAACATTCTCAAGCATTCACCTGGAGTAATATTTCACAAATTCGTAATAAATCGTAGGAAGCATTTAGAGACTTAAAGTTCACACAGCAACCATTTTTGAATATGTAGAGTTGATTAAAGCTACTTTCTAGTCAATATTTTTAATAACTTTTGAAATATTAATTGGTTTGATTCTGTTTTTGGTTTAGGAATTTTATTTCACCTTTTGATAATAGTAAACATGCTTTGTTTAATAGTAAATGAAAGAGTAGCTCTTTAAAAGTAAAATAAAATTTGTTTCAGTTTAGTAGCTGTAAAATTATGAAATTTATTAACAAGTCTTTGTAATCAGATCAAAATGATTTTTTTTATGACAGAACTATTAAAGTTACATAATATTTCATTTTTTGACATTTTTTATAAAATCTAACTGTTCCCAAAATTTCAGAACGATAGGTTATTTTAGTTGTCAAGATCAAGATATCCGATGCAAGCCTACTGGGTGTGACATATGAATCTAATCAGTTATCTGAAGATTCCTGTGTGAGGTGGAAGTATTGCAGCTTCCCACGGTCAGTGAGAATAAATATCTGCCCAGAATTTACATTGTTCTCAGTCGCAGTTGCTCAGTCTTCCAGACACAGTAAGCACGGCACTATGTAGCTCAGTCGATCAGCAAGTTTCATATTGAGCAATACGGTGCTACTGTGTGTTTTTTTTTTTTTGTTTTTTTTTTGTTTTTTTTTTTTGCAAGATGTAGGCTCACTTAGTATTTTAAATTCAGGTAGAAAGCAACTATGCAGTTTCAAAGCAGTATATTGCACCAGCTGGTGCGTTGGTAAAACCTAAGTGTCGGTCGTGGACAAACAAACCGAACAGTAGAAGCATATGTTTAACTTTTGTTTGCTTTCAAAGTTCAACTAGCTAATTTGTAAACTATGGGGCGTGGTCTGACTCAAATCAGTTAATCGAACTTGAAAATATATCTTCAGAAAATTTGTCTGATGCCATTTCAGTTTATGACTTTGCAAAAAATTTCAAGAATATATTGTTTATCTACCATCAATAGACTAGTGGCTTTTATTTTAACTACCTTTCTTAGTTTGGGGTTTAACAAGCTAAGTGGTGACCAAGTACTTAACAAAGCCAGAGCTGAAAATTATCCACGGTTATAGCTGAGACTGATGGTTTATGCATCACCCCTAATGCAGGCTTTGGTTCTTACAACCAACTAAAAACATGAATAATGACAAAGAAGGAAACCACAGGTATAGGCAGGATGGGGTAGATACAAACAAAATTTTGATTAATCACATACATGTTTTTATGCACTACTTGATATCAGATCAGGTAGCAATAATATTTCATTTAATACTGAAAATATAAAATTCAAATTTCATCAAGGTATAACAGAAAGTACAGAAATTTACTTTTTTGTATTACACATGTCGTTAAAAATATCTAATTTTGTAGATTAAATAAAATTAATATGGTATCCATATAATACCTCAGAAAAATTAGATTATATTACCAAAACATATTTTTAAAATTTTTTTAATCATTTGAAGTGAAAATCTACCACTAAATCAGGTTCTTCTTTTCTGTGAATTTCATCCACTTTGCTCCAAATTACTGTATCTTTTTAAAATAAAACATTAGCGTTTGATCATATTTAAATTCCATCTCCCCTGATTTCCTTTGCATGTCAAATGTCTTGTTACAAAATCCATGGATGAACAATAGTGAAAACTCATTCACAATGTTGCCACCAAGAAATTCAAAGTTACTTAATTTAAAGCATAATAATAATGGTAAATCTGGTATAAGGTCATGTAAAAACATTAAAGACAAAACAGTAACAAATTTGGAATCCGCATCATAGAATTTTAAACTTGGAAAACTACTATGCAGAATGGTGTTATAAAACATGAACTAACACAAGGCAACACAAAACAAAGATATCAAAAAATAAACCAACAAAATTGTTATTCTTTGAATATCGTATGAAGATATACTCAGGCCCGCCGCAAGCTGTTTCAGAGCCCACATGTAATAACGATTATGCCGCCCCCTGTCAAACTACAGCCAGTGGTGGATTTAGGAAATTTCTGAACCGGGCCAAAAAACTGTGAGATTGGAGATTGCCGCCCCCATTGTTGCCATTCCAAGTATCGCAGGCCACCCGAAGCAGCTTTTGAGCTAAAAAAAAAGGTCACCCGCTACATAATATGCCGCAAATTTCATCGTGGAGTGGCAACTATCGCGGGGCGGTGACTGTCGGTCGCTCGTGCCGCCCGCGTGCGGTGCACGCCTTGCACACCCGCTTATGGCGGCCCTGGATATACTAAGTACTGTTCATAGTTGGAATGCTTCTAAATTGCAGCAAACTGTTCCTCGTGCATCTATTTACTCCTGAAGACAACTGTAAGATGTATAATTGTGACTTCCATTCTTCTGGCAGTGATATTCAGACCCAGATAATGCTTAAAATATGATAAGTATAGCCAGATATTTCATTAAGAAATGAAATAAAGATCATGAAAATGAACAACCATTTGAATATTGTGATAAATTTTCCACCTGCATGAGTTACCTGACATCATGATCCTTACTGAAAATATATCAGCCAGTTCAATCATTAAATTTTGTGAATTCTTAAGAGTTATGAGTTCAGGCAGAACTTGAGCAGTCTTCATCTTAAATGATCTTGGGTGATCCGTTGCTAGTTAACTCCAATAACCCAGCGTATTTCCTTGTTCAATCAGTCTGATGGTCTTCCTTTTGGTATCTGATGATCACTTAGGCTATCGTCTTTCCTCTGAACCACTTCAAGCAGGCTGTTTTCTCATAGATGTCTGTGACCCTTGTAACTAATCTAAAGTTGGTACCTGTAAATTCATTTTATTGACTGGGTCACATAGCAATATGTCAGCACACAAAGCGCGCACTGCTCAAACTATTTTCTTCAGATTTGTCAGCTTAATAGATTTTAGGATAATGGAATGATGCCCAAAGGCCTGCCATCCCAGCTTGTTGCAACAGAAAATTTCTGGTCTTACATCTCCACATCCTCTCATATTTACAAGCTGGCTAAGATAAATGTACTCACTGACATTTTCTAAAGATATATTATTTAGTTGTACATTCCCCTCTATGGCCTGTTTGTTAGACATAACTTTTGTTTTTGAAAGATTCATGCTCAAGCCAATTGCTTTACACTAGGAGATGAGATCGGTAACCAAGGTCCATGGAATTCAATATCATTAGCCACAAGCAAAATTTCATCAGCAAATCTCAAGTTGCTAAGCCTTCTGCCACTGATTTTAAATCCTCTTTTCTGCCCACTCTTGCTTTGACATTACCATCTCAACAATAGCTGAAAATAATTTCGGAGACATGGGGATGGAATCACCTCTTTCGATGCATAAATCTGTAGCTGATTCCCCAAAACTAACGAAGAAGGCTGAGCTGGTGTCAGAGATGTTATGGGGCACTCTGATGTTCAGCCAAAGATTATTAAATCAAATGTGTTTTCGAAATCTACAAGGATTACACAAATAGGCATCTGTTACTCAATTATTCAGTTAATTAGTTCTTTCAGGGCATGAAAATGGTCAATTGTGCTAAAGCAGATGCAGAATCCTGCTTGCTCAATGGGTTGAGCAAATCAAGGATGAAACTGATTCAGTTTGGCTGTTCGATTTTTTTGTTTCTCTTCCCGTCGACCGCAAGCATCTGGGCTCGGGGTGGATTACGGCTCATTTTGGCGTAATTCGGATTTCCACTGGCTTGAGCGTAATTTGTGTGCTTTGTTATTGCCAAGGAAATTATGTGTGTATCTTCTTTTTTTATTGCTATTGTTATACGTTCTCGGTTCGCGATGGATATGATCGCTTGTCTGGACACTAAGCAGGTTCAGCCCTATACTTTAATCTCGGCAAGCTATGCCAGATTTATGAAGAATGTAATAAGCAAATAAGTCTATGAGTGTAGTGTTTTTCCATCTCATACTTCGCACATCACTTGAGAAGGTCTTGCAGAGGATAGCAGCCTGTGTCACGCTCATATCTGCGCCGCTACAGTTACAGGTGAGTGGAACTCAGTTTTACGCCATTACTGGCTGACTCGCTGCTGTAGAGTTCAGGTGTTGCTGTTGGCTGAAGTGAGAAAAAAAAATCGCTCGCCAATTATTCACAATTAAGTTCCCTGCAGGAAGTCACTATTTACACGTGACTTTTTCCAAACATATTATCCACAGTTCTACATCTTTTTAAAAACTTTGTACACAACACACAGCAGGTAAAGAGGGTGTTAGCTTTTTATTCGAATACTTCCTTTTTTGTGAACCAAGATGAGTTTAGCTTTATTCTATGATGAAGGGATTGATGCATTATTTAGGCAAGAAGGGATTATAGCCAAGTGAATATCAGCGTTTCTTCTATATTTCGATATGGGTTATATAGTACTACTGATAAATTATAAAATTTCATATGTTTCTGTAATGCTGCCTTCGTTTCCATCCTTTGCTATTATCTGCTTCTGAAATGATATTCTGAAACTTAAAAGTTGATCATCTGCCAGGGATTATTAATTTCATAATTTTCATACAACTTAATTATATTTTTACTTGTGTGCTTAAGAGGAACAAATCAAAATTGAATTTTGTGTGATTAACATGTTTCATCTACATTAATATGGGTTATGTGATTATAACATATTGTTATTCCACATTTTAAATTTACTTTAAGAGATTTTATTAAACTTTGATTGTTTTTATTTCTATAGCAGTTTCATAACTTTTTATTTGATCTTTAACAATTTTGCAGTTGTTTTATTATTATTCATCATTTCAAGAATTGCTGCACTGAATGAAACTAACAATATATCATTCAGAAATATAGTGCTGTGATTCTCTGGTGCTAATGAATTCCTTCAAGAACTTTCATTGTTGGATGTCTTTCCACCAACAGCAAGCACACTTAGAAAAACTCACAACAGGCACCCAATAGTGTCAGCATATGTAAAAGCCAGCCACAAACAGTCTGGGTTTGTACCCATTCTTATTATTTATTTCTTCTCATGCTTGTTTCTTTTTCTACATTATTTAAAATTGAAACAGACCCTACAAAAAATTGACATAGGCTGGAGCTGATCAGTAGAAAATAGTTTAAAGCAAATTGTTATAACCAGTGACCTTGTATAAAATAATAAAGATTAAGTGATTCTTTGTGGGTTTATAACTATTTGTCACAACACAATTGCACTCTTTATAGAAAGTGACCCATTACACAAAGCAATAATCTTAATGCTAATAATAAGCATTAGGATGTGAAAATAATGTAATTAATAGCAGATGATGCTAACAATTGAAAATAGAACAAAGTCTTGTATGGCATTTCATTCAGAATCTGTCAGATAATTTTTAAACACGTCTTGAATTATTTTCTATAGTTATCCCAAACCCTGATGGTACCTGCCATCTATTTCAGTGATATTCTATGTTAACATGAGCATCAACCGCTTAAAGATAAATCTAAATGACCAAACAGTAAAATCAATAAGAAACACGGAAATCTTAACTAATCAGCAAGGCCTGTGATAATGCACTATCCATTAGTGCAACCCTTAAGTTTAACTAGATTTGTTTACTAGCTACCTGCCAGGAAGTTTGCTTAGAGTACTCATCACAAAAACAATTACCTTGACAGTAAATTTCTTAAAATACGTGGTACAGGTCTCAACTGAGCAGATGTAATGGTTTGACGATCTACTGGGCACGTTGGTTGCCTGGAAATCCATTCTTGTATACACTCACGACAAAATGCATGTTCACAAACAGGAGCCTATAAAAATATGACACAGTTTAAATCACAATGCTTTGTTTTTTATTATGCAGGTCTTAAGGAAAATAAACTGAACAATTTACTTTACCTGTAAAGGGTCTTCTAGAACACCAGAACAAATTGGGCAAACTAGCTCTTCATCAACTTCTCCTTGAAATCGATTAACTTCAAAGCCCATTACTCAGGGAACATACGTTTCTGGAAAGTTTCCATGACAGGTTCAAGTATTAGACATTTTTCAAAAACAATCACATACATACACAGTTTAATTTTTAGCTATACATACATATTAAATTTATAAACAAAGGATATTAAGGCAGACTTCAAGACTTGCAACTGCACCTGAAGATGGCGACGGAGAATAAAGTCGCCGAAATATTGTGCATTCATAACAACATCACTCGGTTTGTTTCCCGAGAAACGTTTATAAATAAAAAAAAAAAGATGTTAAGGAACCTTTACAATTTGACACCAACACTGGTCAGTCACAGGTTGAGACAAGTTCTAAGCTGCACTGTAGCTAGCATGATGAGCTCTGGTTGTCAGTTATGGCAGTGTAAAGTGCTCACTGTTTGAGTACTGATCAATGCTTCAAGGAAATTTTTCCTGAGCTGTGAGATGATTGTCCCAATCTTACTATCTGGCACTGAAAGTTCCAGAGTGAGAATTTCACGAAATGCTAGAAACTGACAAGCATGAGCAAAAAGTAACAGGCATAATTTTTTCAGTTATTAATAGCCACTGTGTAAAGAAGATGTCTAGTGAACCAGGCCCAGCAAAGCAGGATAAATGGTAGTAAGAACAGCTGTGGAGATAGTTAAAACTAATGTAATATCAATCAGCAAAGATTTTTTTTAAAAAAATAATAATAAAACCTGATCCACACCACAGGGTAATCGACTGTCACAACGGATGATGCAAATGAACTACACATTTATTAAAATAAAATATAGGGATGAATTAACATTGACCAACCTCCAGAAAAACCAAGGGCATGTTTTTTCTCCTCTTTCAGTCTTTTTCCAATATAAATAACAAAAGATAGGGGAAATAACAAATCGCTCAACAAAGTTGAAGGCTGTGAAGAGTTAAAAACATGTAATGAACAAAAACATATATATTATTTCAGTTTAACAACTTATTCATGTGAGAGGGAATGAGCCACATTGTTCAGAAAGCATGTACACGCTGATGTTAACCACATGACAGTATGGGCAATGACAGACAGAAACATAGCCTTCAACTTTGGTCAGTGGCAAGTCATTTTCTCTATCACTTGTTATTTATATCGCCTAAAAGCCGTTACCTTTTTCCTTAGAATCATTTCTCTCTCTTGCTTGTTTTTTAGGATTAAGACATTACGGCTCACTAATTAAAAAGATCATCTCAGTTAGGATGGGATTGCTGAGAAGCAATAGGAAGGAAATTAGTAATAGTCTTTACAATAGAAGCATCCTGTGATTAATTTGAGGTGATTTCAGGGAACTATAACAGCAGTTGGTATCCAGATTGCTACGCCTCAACATTAGCACTCACCAACCACCCTCTGTACCATTCAGAATAGATTGAACAAAAATGTTGACAATGAGCTTCTAAAGAAATATGTGGGGATATTGGTGAAAACAGATATTTATGATTCCACAAAGAGAATATTGACATTTTTCAAAACATATGCATATAAAATTGAGGCAGTCAGTAAATCAATTTTTTTTCATATCTAGACACAAATTTATCATGGAATTCCATTTTTAAGAACATGTGACACTAACAGACCAACTCCACCAAACTTAAAAAGCTTATCTCTCTCTCTCTCTCTCTCTCTCTCTCTCACACACACACACACACACACACACACAAAACACTAGCTGGTAGTAAAAACACCAAAATACAGTCAAACTTGGGTGAGTGAGAACTGGATAAGCAAGAAAACTCTACAAGAATTCCATGCATACTTTTTTTTATGGCATTACACCTTGTCAATATCATTGCAATTGCCGATGGGAAAGGACAAGGGGGATGAGAGGAGGACAAGGAATATGAAGGAGCAATTTTGGGAAACCATGGAAAACCAAAATATGTATGTCTGGATGGAGATTCTGTCTGCGTCCTCCCGAATTTGAGGCGCGAGCATTATTGCTCACCCTTGGGCATATACCTGGAGATTAAAATTCACTGGATTTCATAGAGAGCTTTAACTAACATACTGAGCACACTCCTACTACACCCGTGCCCTGTTTCTAGATGTTTATTCATCTTACCCCAACATTCATCTCAGTATTGCCTTGCACATCAAACTAACCAACCTACAGAATTACAAGAACACCTAAAATTTTACAGCTGCCTCCAATTTCTGGTCAAATGTTCCTCCTTATTTGAAAATACATGTTTTTGGCAGGTAAACATGTTCTGACCATCAAAATTCAAGCCAATATTCTAAATATACCTAGAGCCTTGATATGCCTCAATTATGCACTATAGTTGATTTATAAACAAATTTTCATGTTATGCTTCAGATATACCCCTGCTACTCACTAGCTTACACTAACCATCTCCTAGTTCTTTAAAGACTCAGAGCGTGAATCTATCATCCATATCCTAAGAGGTTCCTTCTCCCCAAAATCCTTCCCGGAGCATATTACAGTTAACCACGCAACTTCAGCCAACACTTGGACAACAAATACTAATATTTCCATTCAGCAACACAACACTGTCCCTTATTCCCTCTTCACATACCACACTATAAGACACTGCTTCCATCACTAATCACATGACCAGAGAAAGATTTCGCATTATGTGGACTGTTTGATTCCAATACAAGTAATCAATGCTCTGAATACCTTTTAAATTAACATGCAATATCCTAAGTATTTTCTAAATTTTATGTTTTCAAAGATCTTCCTATAATCTACAAAACACACCCATAGTTTTTAAATGTTAACTGTACCAGAAAGCTGCCTGAAGCATAACTGTGAATCACTCTGATGGATCCATTTCACTATATGATCTTAAGCAGCTATCCAATATTATTTGGAATGCAGTAAAACATGGTTATGAAACCAAATTAACATCCTTATACAGAACCAGATAGAAATTAAATTTATGATTCAGAGGAAGTAAATAAAGGTTGGAGGATGAGCACAAGGGCTGATGGAAGCCACTGTGTAGTGAACACCACAATTTTGTTAGTAAGTTTTTGCAGGACTGTAATAATATTTTAATCAAGATATGGGGTGGTCAACTCAAATGACCTTGCGGGCCACTTTGGAAATGCATCATAACTCCAAGGGCCACATATAAAATTATATATCCCCATATCAGATTTAGACCCATTATAGATATTTTTTTGAGTGAAAAATTAAAACATAATTAGTTATTATTATTTTGTTTACTATTATTCTTACATTTAAATATAGATAATATAATAATAATGATACTAAATGCATATTGTAAAGAAATATATAACACTAAAAGCAAATATAAGGATGCAAAAATAATTATTTTTAATACATTGGCTTTCACTACTCTGGCCAATATAAAATAAATATATTTTGTAAAAGTGTAATGAATCTAGCGGGCCAGAAAAAAGTTCAGCATGGGCCGCATGCGGCCTGCGGGTTTGCCACCCCTGATCAAGATTGTTGGTTGACTAATGGAGTTGCAAATAGCTAAGCTGCTTTGCTGATTTTTTAAGTGTTAACAGCTCTCTTCATTTCTTTCTTTGTCACAGGAAGTCTCACTCCAGTCCTTTTCCAGTTGCTTCGATTGCTGGTCCTTCATTTGAAGACAAACTTTTTAAGTATCTTGAATTTTCATGTTACAGATTAGGTTTATTATATGTATAAACTAGTGATTCTTTTAACTTCTTGTGTCACTCAATATCATCACATTAAAGTTTTATCCAGTAGTTTTTTTTTTTCAAATTGCACGTCTGATATCACCAGTTTCTCAATATTTTTTATATATGTTACTAAAGTTTGATCCTTATTTTCTCCCTTAATGAAGGACTTTCATATTAGGGTGTATGACCATATACAAACAGTACTAGTACTGATGATCCAATCTATGGGAGGAAAAACAAAATCTGTCTGCACAACGTGCAACTTAGAAATAATAAGTTCTGTTAGTCTGTTTGTAAAACATATATTTTTGTGGTGAAAAAAAGTTGAGGCATTTGCTGACAAAAAAGTGTAATTTATAATTTGGATGTCTGGGATGCAGATGACAGTATTTGAACTTGCATCTGACATCTCTCCACAGTCAAAATTCCTCACTGTCACATCATGATTAGTTATCAATTTGTCTCCAGATCTTATTCACTATATGCATTTTCCTGTAAGTGTGAGGCTTTACTCAAAACTTAGAATGTTCTTTTTAGTTCCTTTAGTTCCTTTTTCATTAGATCTAGTCTACTTTATTGTTATTTTTAGTTTTCTTATGAAATTACAACTCCAATCTTTGCAAATTTTATGTGAAAATTAGACCATTGACATAAGTGTCCAGAAGTATACTATTTCTTCTTACCCACACAAGAAATGAATATGCTGCTATGCCGTTTTATTTTTTACTGGGAATGTACACACAATTCTTCACTGGATTCCTCCCTCTGAAATAAAAATGAAACAACAAACTGTGATTTAATACATAATTATTAATACATAAAAGACTATAAGATGTGATTGCTAAAAGTAATTTGGTAATTATAAATATATAATGTGAATATAAGAGAACTGTGCTCAAAAGATGTGTTTCACAAATAATTAAACAATGATCTTAGTACAGGATTCTTTGTATAGCAGATAACCGGAGTGAATGATTAGAAATGTCTGCAACAGGAGAATTGGGCACTTATTATTATTATTATTTTTTTAAGAGGTTTATGTCTCGATGTCAAGATAATTAGAGGCAGGAAAGGAATGGGGGAAAGAAATGGGCAGGAATTCAGCCATGATTGTTTGAAGAAACTATCCCAGCATATAGCTGGTGTGATTTTGGGAAACTATGGAAGACTGAAATCTGGATAGCCAGATCTGAACCCACTTCATCCTGATGCTTCAACTCTGTACCACACTCATTGTTTTCTTTTCTCCATTTTTGAACATGCTCCCACCCTCTGATTAATTGCCACAATTTGCAGCTGTTGACCTGTAACATCCATTTTGTATCTACCATGCAGTGGTCTAGAACCTACCGATGGTTTGGTATTTCTACCGATAATGAGGTCTGTCCTACTGAAACATAACAATTTTTGATAATACAAGGAAATATTCCAGTTTTTTTTACCAATTTTACTTTTTGAAATTGGCAAACCTTTTCATTTATGTTTTACGGGGAACTCCTCGGTCGATTATATGCTCAATAGTTACCTATTGCGAAACATTCCCAATATCTTTTGGGGAATACACTTGGGTCCTACATTCTCGGCAATTTTAGGGGATTTGATAGCCAATCACTGCAACTATGGTCAAAGATTATTGAAAAAATTAAGTAGATTTGAGTTTGATTGACATTAGATATGTTTTTGTTAAATAATGCAATAAACGAACAGCAAATTACTAAGTATGTTGTTTTTGTTATTTTGATATAATTCTGTTTTACTAGTATTGACTAGTGCTCACTCAAGACAAATTTCTAAAAAAAAAAGTTATCTTATTAGTTTTAAATAAATTTAAATAGGTTGTATTTCATATTTTAATACAAAAAAACCTCACGAAGGTAAAAAAGTACATCAAAATTAACCATATCTTCAAATGCAAATGGAGACAAATTGTTATCTAGTTGTGGCAGCAGATTGCCATAAATTTCGCTGAAGACGGATTCTTATGTCCAATAACCATAATGTTTTGTGTGTGATCAAGTCCTTCCATCATCTGTGGTAACCACTGGTTCATTCCCATAGCCTCAAAACAAGGGAAAACACGTACACATATAGAGCTTGAAATTTTTGGACTCATAACACTTCAGCAAAAGAGTGAGGTAGCTGCCTGACAGCTAAGTTGTAGACCCATGGTCACTAGCTTGTGGTAGGGAAAAAATCAACATGACAGGAATTATGGGTAGGAGTTTGAAATGGATAAACCAGAGCATTGCAAGCTTGGAAACATATCGTGGGGAAAAAGTTATGGACACATGGAAGAAGTTGGCAGGAAATATTAATATTAAGGGAAGGGAGGAAACTGTCACCCAGCTTCCCTCTCACATTAAAGACCCACAACATTTCTTCCTCTGTCTGTCTTCTGTGCACAGACCCTACCTCTCCCCTCCCCCTTTTCCTACCCCAACTCCATCTTAGTAACCATTGACATGATTTCCTTATTCAGCAACATTCCTCAGTCATTACTTAGCACCATGGAACATTTTCTCGACCAGTGCCCCTACCCCAACAGCATTCCCATCAGATCCTTCCTGGCCCACCTGGCACTTAACAACTTTTTCTCCTTTGAAAGCAAAATTTACCATCAGATTCCATGCACTTCCATGGGCACCCGTATGACCCTTTCTTACGCAAACCTCATCCAAGCCCACCTGGAATCTGGGTGGGCCACCAGAAACCACTCTTGTGACTTAAATTCACAGATAACATCTTCATGATCTGGACACATCGGCAAAATGACCTTCCCAGTTTCCTTAACAGCCTCAACACCTTCAACACCCTGAAATTCACCATGCACCTTTCGTGGATGTAGATTTATCCCTCTCTAATGCCCATCTCAGCTCATTCCAAAACCACCAGCCTACAACAGTGCCTTCATTATGACATCAAACACTCCCTTCCCTACAGCCCTGGCATTTGTGACAGTTGCATATGTTCTAACCTTTAGGCCCTCACACTGTAATTGAATAACATCTCCCAAGCTTTGATATCTCATAATTGCCCACCAAATTTGTGTGCATAACAACCTGTTTCCTTTGAGCCTGTTCTGAAAAGAGAACCCTCCTCCCAAAAATCCTGATTGACCAGCCTAAAACATGTTTCAGCAGACCTCCAAAACTCAGCCAATTACTGGTCCATAAACACGGGGTTCCCCGACTTATAAGATAGACCTAACGCTCTTTCTCATGTAACAAATTCCACTGCAGACTGTGCAACATGCATCATTTGTGATAAATGGGGAAAGTTTGCCAATTATAGGACTTGCTCAATATGTATCCTTCCACTTAATATATCAACTAACTTGAATCACTGCCCAGCCTTATGCATAGGTCTAACCACAAAACCACTGGACATCAGAATTAACAGACAAAAACAATCTGTACTTACCCAGAACCTTCAACAACCAGTATCTCATCATGACACCACACAAAACTATTTTAATTTTTGCTTCACCATTCATGTCATGAGTCCTCTCAGATTGAAGCAGCATCTACGAACTTAAAAGGTGGGAACTGCAGAACCAGGATATAAATTTGGTACCAGACAACCACCGGATCTTAAATTAAGATGATGTCTAGTAATATTACTTCCACTCCACCCATTCCCCACAACACCCTCCATCTTCCCATAAAACTACCACTCACCAGAGCTGTTCATTAAGTAGTTGTAAAATCTTTGTTTTTATTATTTCATATGAAGATAAAAAAAATTTACTGACTAAAGTAACATTTTCTGCTAACTTGTTCCACATGTCCATGACTTGTTCCCAAAATATGTTTCCAATTTTAAAATTCTTGGGTTCATCCCTTCAAACTCCCACCCATAATTTCTGCCATTTTCCCCCCTCCACAACCTGTCGACCAAGTGTCTGCAACTCCAGATAGTTGCCAGCCTCTACCAGCCAGCTACCTCACTCTTTTGTTGAAGGGATAAGAGCCCAAAAATTTCAAGCTCTATATGGGTATTTGTTTTTCAGTGTTCTGACGCCACAGCAACCTAAATCTTTGATAAATGGGCATTGTGGCAAGACAGTATTAACCCAGGTATATTATTTGTAAAGCTGAAGTCGCCATGAAAGCATTGTTGTGAGCGGAAGCACGCCGAGCAAAAAAGTAATTGTTGAGTCAGTCTGAGGCTAGCCGCCGAGAGAGTCGGTCTTAGGGCATAGCATTTCTAGTTATTACATTCATTTACCCAGGTAATATATATAAATATATATATATATATATTTCAGATGGGAGTCATGGAGGCAGAATAGCCCCAAAGTATTGTCTCTTTGTGTGTTTAGTTTGCCAAATAAGCCACAACACAGTCATTACAAAATTTATGTAATTTAATTCAGAGTGAGAAGTCTGGGAATCCCAGAAGGAGCTGTGCAATTTACCTTCCACGATGTTTTTTTTGTAGTTTGTTGTATCGTAAATATGTTTTTCTAAGAATGAAAAGAATGTATATGGACCAACTGTGTTAACACCAATTTTGTTAACGACGGTGATAACTTTTGTAACATTATGTTACTGTTGTGGCACCATGACAGGACGATGAATTTTGGTGTCATTTTGGACATGGCAGATGCAAGTGAGGTTGTGTATTTTTGGACATTATTTTGAGATGTCACTTGTGTAGCAATTAAGGACAAGTTAATGTTATTTTTGACATTGTGATGTAATGGAAGCTATAATGATTAGCCCATCACCACCAATTTAAAGTAATGGTTTTGTATTGTAATGTACCATTAGGATACATTACATATTTATATTATATCTGTGAGTGTATGAAACTTTTAATGGTCTCTGATAATAATGAACAGAAGAGCATCACGTGCTACAGAGAAGGGAGAAGAGACGGTCGGCAAGATCGAATGATTAAGGAATCTGCGTTTTGAGTATTATCGATCTATGCAGTACAATTTAACCATGAAATTTGGACTGGCGCATGAAACGCTGTGAGTTAAATGTAATTTTATTTGTGTGGGTTGGTTTTTAATATTTGTAATCCCGAGACGCCCTGAGATTATATGTTCTGTAGAGTAAATTGTTTATCTCAAAGATTGTCCTTAGAAACTTGCTCAGAACAATATCTGTGATTAATCAGTGTGAATATCTTTTACTTTGTTTATTCATGTATATTGTTTCTGTTATGTAATACACAAAGTTGTCTCGTTATGCAGATTAAATATAACTGAGAAAAATTAAAAGGAAGGTACAATTAACCAGTACACTTCATTTGGCGCCTAACGTGGGGCACGAAAAATTAACTATTTAAATCACTATATTTGTGATGAACATAATTTTGCCTTATGTTTCCTTATATTATGATGTTTTTTTTCTTTCAATAGTACGCCAGTGTGTGCTTGTGTATTATAATATGCATATGAACTTAGCATAATTAAGATTATATTGCTTGTCAGAACAAATTTTCAAATACTTCGGTGTGTCGAGAATTTAAAGTCATATAATTGAACGAGGAATTCTTTAATATTTTCATTCATTCATTCAATAGTGGTGTAATAATTTGTTTAAGACTTCATTATATGAAATTACGCTCTGGTAAAGTGTTAAGTTACGTGAGAGATAGTGAAGTCATGGAGTTCAATTTGCAAAATTTTTCGGGAGAACCGAATGTTCGAGAGAATAATATCGCTGGAGCGGCTGATGAAGACAGACAAATTATGGAAAATGATACTGAAAATGATTTAATGAACATACCGAAATCAATTGTTCCAGAGTGCAGTAATCTGCAAACAGAACAAATAGGAGATGACGATATAGACATGAGTTTAGACAAACCTATTGTCATTTTATTACAGCAAATATTTTTACAAATGTCTTCTCAGATTAATTCTGTGAAAACAGAGATTACTTCTCAATTATTCTGTATGAAGGAAAGCATCAATGACCAGTTTCGATCTATGGGAGAACGTATCGATTGCTTTGAAAAGGTGCAGAACGGTATAAGTGCCAAGTTGAATGATTCAATGTCTAAATTTCTGGACAAAAAGGAAGCTAAATTGGAAGCTGTGCAGGAAACAGGCGCAAGGACAAGAAAGCGAACGCATTTACAATGAACAAAATCAGTTGGAGGCCACAACAACGCGTATGGAAGGAGCGATTTTGAGTTTGCGACTTGAAGCCACAAATGAGAGTAAACACTTATCTGAGAATATTCATGCAGTAGAAATAAAAAAATAAAAACAATTGTCAATATGTTGGGAATAAATTGGGTGAAATGGATGTATCTGAGAAGTTAATGCAGGATGTTATGGAAAGAGACAAAAGCTACCTGGTTCCTCAGTTAGAAGTAATAGCTGGAAGACTTACTGATAATGGGGTCAAGGTGAGTGCAGTTAAATTCACATTACAGTCACAAGAAATGAAACTCCTAGAGATACAGGACAAATTAGCACAGCAGAAACCGTATAGTAAAAAAGGAGAATTGTACAAAGAGACACAAACCAATTTTATGAGGAGCAAGAAAGTGAAAAAGAAAACAATAATTTCTTCAGAAACCAACTTCCTGAAGAAGAAGAAGGTGAAGCATAAAATGAAAATTATCTCAAAAACCCATTACCTGAAGAAGAAGAAGGTGAAGCAGAAAATGAAATTTATCTCAAAAACTAATTACCTGAAGAAGAAAACAGTGAAGTGGAAAAGCCAAAGTTCAACAAAACAGGTACTGAAGATTATCAACGGGTTTGGAAATTATATTAAAAGTACAAAAGAAGAAAAGGGCATTACTGCTGACAAGATATGTAACAATTCAGAAGATTTTGCCCCAAGTTCATTGGTCATAGTGACAAATCAACTGGAATAAGTAAAATTTTGCTAAACAATAAAAAAAATTGAGTGTTTTAGAATTTAAAATGATAAAAAAAAGATGAATTAAACAATGCAACAATATGAAAATAATGGAAATAGTTAGCTCAGAGAAGAAGACTAACAGTTCCTTGAAAATCAAAGAGGGATGTGCCGAAGAAAGCAGCGATAGTAAGAAATATTGTTTGCGCTTATTTAAAAGTAGACAACATTAGTTAGAATGAATATGGAGGACTAATCTTGTGTAGTGATCGCTGATGAGTATGGAGGCAAGGTTATTTGAATAATAAAAGGGAAAATAAACATTATGGTTAATTAAACATATACAGAAATTGTGTCAATTATTATTCTTAAGGAACCTTTCTGAAACAACAAAGATATGAACCATGTCACGTAGTTTAATACTATATACTTTTCAAGGTCCAGGTACCTTTTCCTTGCGAGTAATGCCAAAATTATGTTTATTATTGACGTAATCGGTGGTAAAGCATATTGGTTTATGAAGTATAAGAATATTCTGGAGTTTTGTGAATTAAACGTGTAAATGTTTATCCAATTATATATAAAGTATAAGTACTTCATATTGTGCATATTATATTTAAAGTGGATTCTGTGTCATTTTAAGAAAAGGAAACGAGAGATACTTTGTGTAAGTGAATTGTCAAGATCTACTTCATGTCTTGACAATTGGAATGACCGAGGGCAATGTAATGTACCATTAGGATACATTACATATTTATATTATATCTGTGAGTGTATGAAACTTTTAATGGTCTCTGATAATAATGAACAGAAGAGCATCACATGCTACAGAGAGAAGGGAGAAGAGACGGTCGGCAAGATCGAATGATTAAGGAATCTGCGTTTGAGTATTATCGATCTATGCAGTACAATTTAACCATGAAATTTGGACTGGCGCATGAAACGCTGTGAGTTAAATGTAATTTTATTTGTTGGGTTGGTTTTTAATATTTGTAATCCCGAGACGCCCTGAGATTATATGTTCTGTAGAGTAAATTGTTTATCTCAAAGATTGTCCTTAGAAACTTGCTCAGAACAATATCTGTGACTAATCAGTGTGAATATCTTTTACTTTGTTTATTCATGTATATTGTTTCTGTTATGTAATACACAAAGTTGTCTCGTTATGCAGATTAAATATAACTGAGAAAAATTAAAAGGAAGGTACAATTAACCAGTACACTTCAGTATGGATAAGAAGTCACGGGTACATTAAACTGTCTCTAAGTCATCGGGTTTATTTTTTGCTATTGTAAACTGTTATTTCCAAGTAGAAAAAAATAAACCCAGGAGGGTTGTGGCAAGACAGTATTAAGCCAGGTATATTATTTGTAAAGCTGAAGTCACCACGAAGCACTGTTGTGAGTAGAGGCACACAGGGCAAAAAAGTAATTGTTGAGTCAGTCTGAGGCTAGCCGCCGCGAGAGTCAGTCTGTAGCTGGCTGCCGCAGGAGTCGGTCGGGTCAAGGTCACCTATCCAAATATATAAAGGATAGGGAAATAAAACCCGATACTTACTACAGACGATGGTGGCTGGAAACAACAAACACAATAAAAGACAATCAAATGTAATGCAATATTTCAGTGTTGAGCCTTATTCTTGCAAGTAGATGAGACACCAGGTGGGTCCAATATGATCATATCAACTGCTGCGTAAATAGGGAACTCAGGCAGTATATGCATCAGGAGTGATGGTGGTTGGGCGGTAGAAGAGGGAGGGGGGGGGAGGGACAGTATTAAATTGATAATTCTGGAAACATACTATCGCTGGAAATAGAGGAACATCGCCAAAGTAATTAACGTGGCATGATATTATTAAAAGCTTTAAGTGGGATATAAATATAAGATCTATAAATGTAAACAGTAATGATATTAAGGAAAAATGAAACAGTTTTTAGGTAACATAAATAACAAAGGATAGGGAAAATGACTCATCACTCAACAAAATTGAAGGCTGTGACACACACGAGACAAACAATGTGTTTCACTCATTACAGCCTTCAACTTTTACGAGTGATGAGTCATTTTCCCTATCCTTTGTATTTATAAAATGTAAACAAGTAGTTATAATAAGTGCCTGGTCTACTGGAAGGGTCTTTCTTAATGTTGACTGAGGCCAGGAGGACATCTGGTTTCAAGGATATATTGATAAGCTAGTTCTTATCTGCAGTGTTCAGAAGAGGTTGTGGTATCAGGGAAAACCCTGAGTGCTTACTGTAAAATAGTTGTTGAAATTTTTCAATCTGTGGGTACTGGCATGTTTTGCCAATGGTTGGGCAAAGTTGCTGGTATATACTGATTGCTTGTCGCCATTCCTTCTAATGGCAAGTGGGTTAGCAGTGAGGCTATCCAGAAAGTGAAATTCGTGTTTTCACAGATAATCCCACATGCATTCAGTGATTAAATTTTTACTGGCAAAAAAACCTCAAACCGACTGAAATTGAGGTGTAGATAGACAGAATAATGAGTGAAGATGGATTGAGGCAGTGGAGCATTCAATTTAAAAATGGCCACACCAATGTTGATGATGACGACCACAATCGTCAGTGTGACAGATGAAAATCAACAATAAAATTTGTGAAGATCGTCTCTTCATTATTACAGTATTCTCGCTTCATTTTCCACAAATTTGATGGAATTTACTCCATGAAATAGTATCAGAGAAACTTGGTTATCACAAGTTTTTTTTCACAAGAATGCATATCCACACACGACTAATCGTACCTGATAGTTCTTGGATGGGAGGTGTTTGATCCCCATCTGTACAGTCCAGATCTAGCAATTATTACCTCTTTCCACAGCATATTGTCAGTGATACAGAACTTCATGTCAATGTAAACCAGTGGCTGAAATCTAAGGAGACAGATTTCTACAGAGAAGGAATTGAAAACCTTGTGCATCATAATGATAAATGCCTCAATGTAAATGGAAACAATACAAAAATAGTTTAAGATTGTCTCTTTACAATGTATAGGCCGATAATAAAAATTCTTTTCTTATTTGGTTGGTTTTTTATTTTAAAACCTGGACAGCCCTCATATGAAGTTGCACAATGCAGGCATGATGGTTGATGCATGAGGTGTGTTGTGGTGCATGTAGCATATGCAACGATGAGAAAGGCTTTCTCCATAGTCAAATTGGAGTACATGGTGGTATCCGGATGCATGTTGCACTTTTTGCATCGGGGTCTGTTGCATGGAATGATCCATGCAATGATTTGTCACTTCATGTCAACTTTGTGAACCCTATCTCTCCCTTAACATGTGATGTAATTTATGGATGGCCTCTTACAAAAGATACAATGTAATGATTAGCCTGCCTTAAGCCTTCAGAAAGTGACTTCCCCTCATTTAGAACTGGAGTTCCCCCACAACTTTGTCCAGCCAATAATAAGTACTACAGTAAACATAAAATTTTTGCTAACAATATATTTGTACTAAAGGATTGTTCGGAATATTTCCTGATCGTGATACCACTACAACATTGCAAACACTTTCCGTCAATACCGTTGATAGTACAAGAATAATATCAACATTAACCTTTTTTTTCCCCCTTGCAGTTATGATTATGTTGAAATGCAGCATAATGATGGATAATTCTCACCAAGTTGAATCCATAGTGCTTTCACTGTGTGCAATTACAGCATTTCTATGACTCTTACAAAAATTATCTTGTGATCCACGCTGCATTTCAACATAACCACAACCACTAGGAAGAAAACAAAACAGTTTAGGTTGATATTATTCTTGTACCATCAATGGTATTGATGGAAAGTGTTTACAGCGTTGTAGCAGTTTCGTGATCTGGAATTAACCCGATTATTCAAACCACATACTCCACATTCCCATTTTTATAAAATTCGGGTTCAACAAAATTGTATCAATTTATACATTACTTGTAGGACAAACTATTGATGCACCAGGAATTAAGTATAATTAACATCACAGCAGATGTTGGAAGTAAAGACTAAATTATATTGCAATCAGCACATAGTTTTGGACCATAATGTTGGCAACACAGTTATGCAAAAGAAATTTATCAACACTTACTATTATTTATTTTACATGCAGTTCCTGACTTTGCACCATTTGCACCAGTAATCAATAAATTTGCTATTGATGTGACAATAATGACAAAGCTAGATGTGTTCGGAAAATGCCACCAGCATCATCGCAACTGAATGATCAATTTAAAAAAAAAAAAAAAAAAAAATCTAATAGAAATCATTCCACGAGTAAACGTCGGGCATTTGGAAAACATCAGAAAAACTTCCCTTTCCAAAAACTTACTCAGCTTTTAATAACTAATTGTTCTTATATTTAATAATGTTCCCATCACAAATTACAGTCATTAACAATAGCTAGTTAGTGAAACTGAAAATCCAGCCAAAAAAAAGTTTCAGTTAGCTTAATATTCAAATATTGGGATACCCTAGTCCCATTGCAAACTCAGAGCCACATAAAATATAATTTGTCAAATGTGATAGCTGGTATGCAAGTTTAAATACACAGACTTTATATAATAACAATTTAGTATTTTCTCTACACAAATGATTACTTGTAAATATTAAAATACTTACTTATTATTAGTGTGGACCACCACACCATGAGAATCCGAGGCTATTGATCACAATATTAACAGCACCATTTCCTATAAATAATAATTAAAAAATCAATATTACTGCGATATACTTTATCAATTGGGCCTAAAACACTACTGTGACTATTTTGGGTGTTATTCCGAGTCTGATATGGGTATGAAAGGATCGACTTCGACAATAATAATCCTCTGTGTTATTAAATATGTATTAAACAATTGCTCAGAATTAGATACTTAAAAAAAAGATGACAAATTACGGATTTCTGGTAGTGTAAAACTATTATTAAATGTGCCTTACTAATAACCAAACACCCAAGATATAGAAGATAAGAACACTATTGGCAATTTAATACAAGGTTAAATGCTAAATAGGGCTGAGTCAATACACCTTTACATCAACATCCCATTCAAAAAAATCTGAGGATTTTTTATTTTATTTCATGAAGTAATAAGAACAGATTCGAGCAACTTTTAAAATGTTATGAGCACCTCTCAGTTCTGTGTACCATGCCATGCTATCTGTTCATTGGTTAAGGTATGGGAGGGAGGGAAAGGGGGGAGGGAGTGGAAATTCTAACTTGAAGTTGATGATGCAGAACGGACCTAAGTGCCAATGAAGAAATATCCAAACTCCCGTCAGTCTTCAACATCTTCCCAAAGGCAGCAATGTTCTCCTTTGTGACACAAGAAGCTGTATATCTGACTGAATCATCTTTCAAGCTGCAATTCCCTCTATGAAATTACCATTTGAATTTGGTAGAGGACAATCATTAACCAGAACAAAGGGGTAACATCAAGAAGGGGATACCGCTGTGGCCCCGTGTTGTAAACACACAGATTGCATGGTATATATTACATCATTGTGCCGTATTCAGTCTGCACGTACCAACACAGTGACAGCTATAAATATGATCTGTAAATTGGATATCTGCAATGATAATGAATCAATATGAAAGGTCTATGTTGTTGTGCGTTAGGGTTACATTTCACTTTGGTCCAGGCTGCATTACGATCGAAATGTATATTTATAAAATATGATTTCGTCAATCATCATTTGAGTTTATGTTGTAATGCAGCCTGGACCAAACCTCACGATGATGTCATATATACCACGTAATCTGTGTGTTTACTATGCGAGGCTGCAGCGGTATCCCCATCTTGATATTACCCTAAAAATTACCCGGTATTTTGCTTTTGATCAAGGTGAAATTGTGAGCACTTAACACTGTCAAAGCTTAGAAGGAACTAACTCCCAGAGATCACCTTGCAAGCTAAAGTGCAGGATGAACATGTATCAACATACAAGGCACATTACCACTGGTTGAAAAGTATTATAACAGATTCCTAGTGACCTTTGATGTCATTTTATGATAAGCAGCCAAATAATGAAATAGAATCATGTAAACTGCATTTTCACTGATTAAAAATTCATCAGTATTAAAATTTGCTGAAAAATAGGATTTCTTCTTTCACCACATTTCTCTCAACATGATCTTTTCCATTCAATCTTTTATCTGTTCCTTGGTGGAAAAACTTAAAGCACACATATTTCAGTAAACAAACTACTGCAAGAATGGCAACAACACTAATGATAATGAATCAATATGAAAGGTCTATGTTGTTGTGCAATCTGCTCAACACCAGATGTCTGAGCACAATAATACAATCACATAAAAGCACACATGAAACTGTTCCTGTAATAATGTAGAGAGATTAATGTTGGTGACGGATCATAGGGATATACTAGGCATGTACGGGAATTGATATATCAATTACACCACGGCTTAAGTAATGTAGAGTAGTATGGAACCCACATTGTGAGCCACAAATACACACTGGAGAGGTGCAAACACACCGGCTAGATTTTTAGGTGAAAACTGACTGAACATATGACACGGTTGGGAGTCATTGGGAGACAGGAGAAATAATAGCATAAAATGAACAGTTACAAAGACAAGAATTGGGTGTGGTACAAAGAAGCGAAGAGATGAACTTGATTTCAAGCATAAGCAAGTGGGAAAATTTCTTTAGCAGATAACGGAATTGGAAACTAGAAAAAAATATTGAGGGATATACTAAACATATTACCTCACCTCAAACACTGAAAAAATTTAAAATAGTAACTCATATAATGGAAATTTACGTGTGTAGTCACAGAATACCCTCACTGAACTGATGCATTGCAATGATCAACTCTAGAAAAAACCTTGCTCTGAGAAGTAAATGTGGAATTCATCCACCAGGATAAGTATACTCATAGATGAGAGCCATTGGTTATTAGGGCTGAGTTCTGGGGGAATATGAAAACACTGATAAACCTTTTTGCTTCTAATCTGATGAAGGAATGAATGAGCAAGGTGAGTCACTCTCAAACTCAATGCACTAAGACAAAAATAGAATGGAGATAATATATATGGCAAAAAATAGGAAAAAACAATTAGAGTTAATAATACAAGGGAGCAAACTCTGCTCGCTGCAGCTGCTGGGAGGACTGAGTAGCTAAGTAGTTGCTGTTGCCGGTTCCAAGCCCAGATAGAGGAGAGGGATTGTCTGGTCAGAATAGAGTTAAATGAAAAAGACACTTCAGCCAGAGGACACTAGGACCTCTTGATTTCAACAATCAAATTACAATCATCACATAAACTGATTACTACAACTACTTACTTTCAACTTGCAAACCTGACATTACAGATCGTATTCCATCAAAGCAACTATCTCAGGCCCCTAATGCATACAGTTCTGTTTCTCCCAATCATCGGATTCTTGGAGGTTTGAAGTATCATGCTGAGAAGTATCAGAGCTTTTCAAAATCTCTTTGTTCCCAGAAAAATAACTTCATAGGCACAGTCAATATAAATGTCCTACTAAAATTGGACAAAGCCTATGTAGGCCTATTCAAACCACGAATAGCACTAGCGAAGAAAGAATTCATATAAGCATCAGAATGCACCTTATTTCTCTAATCTGATCTCTCTTGTTATTACGATCCAAATAGACAGGTGGATGAAGTACTTTATCACTCTCAAAAATGAAATATGTTCAGAGAAAACTGCAAGACCTACTCAACTGCAACCCACTAAAGGAGATAATACACTTCGAAAAACCAAGGCCTAATCCAGATTCACATACCCCACCACAGGAAGAAACAACATAGGTCATTCAATTTCTTGAAAATGACCAGTAGAACCAGAACAACCAGTAGAAGACATAATTACTACTGACATGTTGAAACTTGGAGAAGATCTCATCTGAAGAATCCACACACTCTTAACAGAAATCTGTGTAACAGAAAGTATCCTGCAGGACTGGAAGTCCATTCTATTAGAAAGGTGTCAATACGGATCCCAATAACTGCAGAATCTAGCCAGTATAATGTCTTTCAAAAGCATTCCAGATTTAGTAAAGCAACAGACCACTTGACTGATGAATCCCACAGAGGAGTTAGGAGAATAAGTTCATGTGCCAGACAGATATGGACTCTGAAAATGATTCTTGTGGACAGACAGTCTTTGTTCCAAATACTGGAAAAATTTTGAGTAGTCAGGAAGACTAGCGAACTGGTCCATCAGACAATCACAAACACAACATCTAAAGTGAAATTCCTTGGGGAAATTTCTGAACATTGTGAAGTATATGCCAGTGTTTGATAAGGAGAAGGACTCCCCCCTCTTTTGTTTAACTTTTTTATATCAGAGAATGGGGAAAAAGGGCATCAAAGACAAAACATTGCTAATGCTGGAGAAAAATGTCAAGGAGAAATGCTTTTGCAGACAACCTGATGATCGTAACTATGGAGGAAACTAGGTATGCCGGAGAGATATTACATAGAATATCATCACAGACAGGCCTCCAGAAATCAGTTAAGAAAACCCACAACAAAGAGAACTTTTGGCAAAAGTACAAGAATGATATAATTGAAATGGTATATGCAATGATACCACAGGTATCATCTTTTAAATATGTTACATATCTTTGTGATAAAACCTGGTGTTATATGCTTAGGATCACAGATAACAAAATGAATAAGTGACCATTAACAGTCATGTTATAACGAGGTTCATTAAACACTTGTCAATTGCAGTTAGTTATAAGATAGCACAGGATCCAGAATTAAAGAGAGATTTCAGGGATACATTCTGTATGTTGGAGACAGCAAAACAGTTATTTTGAAATAAACAGTAAATACTCTACACTTTATAAAAGGAATTTAAGAGGGAGGGAGGACCTAGACAGAACAGTAAGACTAGTACACAAACCATTAGTTTACTGGAGATGATATCACTATCACTACTTTCCGCTATAGGAGATAATATCATCATATTATTGTGGTAGTCAATCCCAATTTGTATTATTTTCAGGCATTAATTTGGTTGGACTACACCCTGGACCAGCATGACATTACTAAAACTACTTTTCGAAATAGCATGGGGTCATTAGAACTATTTCGGAAAGTAATTATTAATAAACTTTGAAATTGATGTGCAGCAACTAGAAGCAGAAGATTTTATCTTTAACATCCTATTACCGGTGTTCCAGAAACGTTGTAAATATTTGTTGTGGTCATATCTCTTCCCGACAATACAACTAATAAAAGTAATCAAAACCTCCTCTAGACACAATCTTCGAAACACTTGTTTTGTTTAGAAGCTACCTATCAATTAATTAGTAATTGTCTCACCTAACGACTTTCAGGGCCTGGACGCCACAACAATCTTCTCTGTAATACAGATTTTTTCAAACTTGGAATTTGCATATTTCTTAACCATTAAATGTAACAGACATGCGACTGAAAACTATGTACGTTAAATGTTTTTCCAGAAAATATGTTTCTGTCAACTTCCCAAACCAACTCACAACATATACACCTGTTCTCTGTTCATTACAAATAAGGTCAAAGATGATTGCACGCTGTTCACAAAATGAAACCAGACAAAAAATGAAAATTTCTTTTGTAATGGTTAAATATACATCGAATTTTTAATAAAGCTTTAACTTCTATATTATAGGAGTTAAAGCTTTATTAATTTGGTCATTATAAAATTAAATATTCGTATCAGTGCGATACTTTTGAGACTTATGATTTAAAGTTTAAATAATTTAATTACAAAGGAGCACAGGCACCGGGGGCACCCCCATCTTCCCCCTATCCTGCACCCACCTACATTTTCCCTCTACAAATTTTATCTTTAAATTCTTTCAACGTTTTCGGTAAATTATTCATCATTTCTCTTGGTAACTCATTCCAATCCCTGACATCCTTACCTAAAAAAGAGAATCTTCCCACACCCTTGTGCCTAAAATCGAGTGCCAGCTTGTGGTCATGGTCATCCTTTCCCTTCCATGCACTACTTTTCATACCTACTCCAATATCTTTCCATGCCTCATCACCAGTATACGACCTCTACACTCCCATAACCCTCCTCATCCTCCTCCTGTCTTGTAATGAATCCCATTTCAGCTCCTTTACAGTGCCGGATCTAGGGGGGGGGGGCAAACCGGGTCTCTTGCCCCGTGCGACAACCTCAGGGGGGGCGCTAAAATCACGTGTTGGTGGCATCTTTTTATAAGCTCCAGGGCGAAATATTCATGAGCTGCCGACCCTTTTTTTAGGTAAAGCGCCGTGATACACTGATCGCGGCGGCATCTTTAAAGGACGGAAAATTCATTGTTCTGTGGCACAGCGGCCTTAAAACAAAGCTCTATTCACGGAATGGAATTCATTCCGTCATTGTTAACGGGAACTCCCGATATTCTTGGATTTATAAATTTTGCCATCTGATGTTCGTATTCTTGGAGCTGCGTTCGAGTGATTTGCCTAGTTTTGTTTTAATATCTACTTTTGTGCTGAACGAGTTTAAATATTCATTACTGGAAACGAACCATTAACAGGTAAGGATGAATCCATCGTAATCAAATATCTCAGCGTTTCTCATCCTTTGTCAATCCGAGAACCAGTAAAATGTCAAAAAAATATCGGATCATTAACTTACAGGGCGTTATTTCCTCCCTTTGTATATATTAAGGCCAAACCTATCAATTGTTATTAGCATATACCGTCGTTTCTCAAGACATATACCTACAATAAAGCACTCATAAAAGGACGCTCTCCAAAAACGTATTTACTGTGTTACTAATGAAAGGGCTTATTAAGATATTGCAAGAAATGAGACTAAAGCCGATAGAATATTGGATCAAAGAAATACCTGTAATACAAAAATTGGGAATCGTTCCGATACTCAAAAGTAAACGATTTTCTAAACGAAAGAGGCAACACGACGAAATCTGCGAGGACGAATCAAGAGCATTAGTCCCCACACAGCTGTTTTCCAAAGATATAAAAGTTGTATTTGACAGAATTTTAACAGAAATAGGAATAAGGGTAGAAAGTGTAATAAAACTAAATGAAAACTTTGCCTTTCTTGGTGGCCACACGTTAGTAAATATGTTCACAGAAGATCTCCAAAAAAAAAAAAAAAAAAAAAAAATGGAGCCATTCCAGCAAGCAGATACTCCAAGGACTTAAACGTAATTGATTTCTGCCAAGAACTTGCCGTGTTTAAACAACAAGCTCCATTTTTAATTGGAATGGAGGAAACAATTAGTCCATTCCAATTGTTGCAACACATGTGTAAAAATGACATGCAGGAAGCCTTTCCCAATATTTGTATAGCTCTGAGAATATACTGCACGTTACCAACGACGTCCGCAAGCTGCGAGCGGAGTTTTATTAAACTAAAAATCATAAAAACCTACCTGCGGTCAACAATTAGCCAGGAACGTCTTTCTAGCCTCGCGATCTTATCAATCGAAAATAGAACAGCTTATGAGACGAATTTTGATGAAGTTATAGACTCTTTCGCGGAAATGAAAGCTCGACGAGTGAAGTTGTAGAAACATTGAGTGCAAATTTTGCTAGGGCCTAAGGACTGCAATTGTGAGTACAGTCTGGCTCGTGCGTTATGTATTCTGATTGTGTGTATTATATATAATGCAAGCAGTAAAAGAACTCATTTCCTATTACTTCTTTTATCTTTTTTATCACGTTAGTTTAATAGTACCCAAATGAGTGTGGTGTTTTCTTTAGGGGGAGGGGGCGCGACCGTGAAATTTTTGCGCCTGTTCGGAATAATCCGCCACTGTTCCATTATAATATCCGTCACTGATTGCACTCTGCGATAATTTCCAGAAACAAATCTAGCAGCCGTTTTTTGCACCCTCTCCAACTCCTGAAATTTGATACGTAAAATGAGGGTCCCATACTAATTTGAAGGATATATTAAAATTTTGGATTAAAATATCCTGTATTTCAAGTTTCATTCTTTTCAATAATGGTTTCTACTTCATTTCAAAGTAAAATGTATTTTCATGTTTCAGTGATATGTTTGAAACAAATTAGATATTTAGAAAAAAAAATCAAAATTCTCGGTTACCGATTGATTTTACTGTATCATGTCAATCACTGTCTTGTTACGACAATGTTCTAGGATAAGTCACATGAAAGTTACTTGAGCTTCCAATGTCATTGTTCAATTTAATTTTTAAAAAAAGGAGAGAGTGGACTCCAGACTCGGGCGGGACAGCGAGTAGACGCGTCGGGGTCTCCGGCTGGCCAGCGAGTCTCTGGTGTGATAACGCGTGCGTCACCTCACTGGAGCTCGCTGTCCAGGCGGTGGTTCCAGTGCGCCCGCCAGCTGTATCTGGCGTGTCTGGAGACCACGGTGGTGGTCGCTGCGCCGCCTGCGCCACTGTTGCCGCTGATGCAGCTGTCACAGGATGCTGCGGTCGCGGGGCCGCGTGGCAGGGCGCTGCGTGCAGTGCCCAGCCGCAGGGATCTAGGGTCGCTGCGTCCAGGGCTGGCACCACCGCCGCATGTCTCGCAGCGACCACCGCCGGGTGGCTGCGGCCGGGGTCGGGGGTGGTACCTGGACGGTTCTCTATTTTCACTGATGACAAACAGGTGGCTCCACTCCGATTGCGGTCTACAAATACTGTACACGATTTTAACTGCAACCTGTCATTGGATACCTGAAAATAAAATTTTGAAGGCTATTTAATGTGTGATTTATTAGTAACTCTTATGATTCTCATCCACATAATTTAGCGGCATAATGATATCATAACCTAATCTGAATGAGACGTACGTCTTCAAACAAAATGTAGTTTGCTATAGGGAGGTGTACGTGATTAGTTCTGATATAAGCCCATGCTCCGTTCGTGTATTTATTTTACTACCTATTCCCATAAAACGTAATCTGTGGCGTCACTCTATGACGTCGTACTATGACGTCACGCTTTTCGTCTTTTTTTTTGTTACCATTTTATTTTTATTTTATTTATTTATTTGGCTTTGGTCTGAAAACATTTAGCCAGAATTCTACATTAACGTATATTCATTGTTGCCTTGTTATAACATATTGGATACTTCAAATCTTGATTTCCGTGTCTCGAAGGAAGCGAACGATTGCCTTGTAGATCTGCACATTTCTTGATTGTAGAATGGTGGTGACGCTCGCTGGAAATTTGGTGGAAAGCTGTTCTAGGCGCCTGTAGAAACGCTTGCGTTGTGACTGGAACCGCGAACAGGAGAGCATGATGTGATTGAGGTCGGCGATCTCTTGGTCGAAAGTGCATATAGGTGTTTCTATTATATTGAGGCGGTATAGGTGTTGTGGGTAACAACCGTGTTGTAGTCTCATTCTAATAATAGTTGTTATGTGTCTTCGTGCTATTTTGTGCTCTGCGAACCAGGGTGTCTTCGGTATTGTAGGCTGTACTGCTGCATAGTGTCTTCCTCTGAGTAGCTGCGTCCGGGACCAGTCTTCATTCCAATTGAGGTGTGCCTTCCTAGAGACTATTGGGATGAAATCCCTCCAAGGTAGCTGGACGCCTGCACAGTGCCCTTCGTTGATGCTCTGTTTCGCTAACTGGTCTACGATTTCATTATGTACTATTCCTATGTGACCTTTGATCCAGAGAAAGTGTACTTGTGTGCCATCTGAAGAAGCTTCTGAAACTAATCTTATTATTACATAAAGGTATTGGTGCGTTTGTTACTCCACACTGGGTTCTGTAATTTCTGGAGAGCGCTCTTAGCGTCAGTATTAAGATTCTTGGAAAGTGCTTGTCTAGCCCGTACTTGATGGCTGCGCACATGGCTGTAGTTTCCTCTGTGTAAATGGACGTCTCTGCAGCTAGTAATGTTTGTCCGAACTCGTTAGTATGTGGGCAATAATAAGCGTATCCTACTCCTTCCGTAGTTTTAGAATCGTCGCTGTAAATATGAATGTAGTTGGGCCAAGTTTTGTTCAGAAAGTGAGAGATTGCTGTGTTGATGTTGTTACTCCAGATGACATTTTCTGGTAGATAATATACATGCAGTTTCAAAATTTGAAGTTCGTATGGATATAGGAAGCATGGAATCTTGCGGCTTTTTAATACGAGTGGTTTAATTTTTTCTTATTACTTGTATCCTTTTGATAGTAGGGGGCACTCTTCTCACTGGCGGTGATCCGTTCTCTGAGTCTTCTGCTCTCTACTGACAGCTTCTTTAGTAAAGCATGTTCCTTTATACCAAAAATGCAGATGAGGTATTTGTTTGTAAGAACTTCCCGGCATATAGAAAGGGGCATTTCTGTTGCTTCTATCAGAAGAGCATTGGTTGGACTAGACCTCATTGCTCCTAGGCATAATCTCACGGCCCTATGTTGTGCCCTGCCCAGTTTTTCCAGAAAGTATTTTGGCGCGTTTCCGAATAGGGTGCTTCCATAATCTATTACTGGACGGATTAAGGATCGGTACAGGATCAGTAGAGCAGAAGGATCTGCTCCCCACCATGTTCCTGTGATGGATCGGAGTATGTTTAGCATTTCTTCCCACCTTCTCTAATATGTAGTTTATATGACGGCTCCATGTTAGTTTGCTGTCCAGATATAGGCCCAGTAATTTAGCAGACGATTCTATTGGGAAGGTATATGGTCCCAGCCATATGGTACTTTCACCGAATGTACAGCGCTTCCTTGTTAACACCACGACAGTTGATTTAGGTGCTGAGAGTGTAAGTCCACAATCAGATGTCCATACAGATAAAGTTATTGCAGCGTCCGATAGCCATTTACAGGTTAAATACAAAGAGGAAGACATGGTATATATGCAAATGTCATCAGAATACTGTAATAATTTTATATATGTGCTAAAGATTTTTCAAGATTGGCTATATATATGCCGTATAATAGCGGACTGAGGATAGATCCTTCGATAGGGTTCTAGGTCCAAGAAAGGTATTATCTTGCTTTCATATATATATGGTGCGTTGACGTAGCAGATTGTAGATATTTTGACAGTACTGGGCTGGGATTCCAATTTCTTTTAATTTTTTGAGCAGTACTGTTGGCACCACGTTATCATAGGCTCCTGAAATATCTAGGAATATTGCAGTTAGGTATCCCTTTTCAGCGAATATCTTCTCTATATATGTAGTTAGAAGATTGAGGTTATCTATCGTACTATGTGTCTTCCTGAATCCAAACTGATTCTTGGGTAATAGATTATTATGTTCCAGCCACCACTCTAATCGTTGTTTCACCATTCGTTCAAGAAGACAAAGTTATCGGTCGGTAGGACTTGGCATCGTTACGATTTTTCCCTGGCTTTGGGATGGGTACGATGATGTGTGTAGTCCAATCTTCAGGAAAATTTCCTCTAATCCAGATTATGTTGAAAAGCTGAAGGAGGAGTTGCTTTGCGTTACTTGGCAAATTGGCGAGCATACTGTAGTGAATTCCGTCGATCCCTGGAGCTGTATTTGATGCTGTTTTTAGGACAATTTCTAGCTCATTTCGTCTGAAGGGTAGCATGAGACACGTCTGATTCTCACCTGTAGTAGTCGGTTGTAACGGCTCCGGTTGAGAAGCTACGGAAGGCGGGGCCACAATGTCGGCGAATTCTTCAGTCCAACAATGGTGAGAACGGGTAGGTACAAACTTCTTTTTGAATTTATTTATGGTTGACCATACCTTTACGAGCAGCGTGTCCTTGGAAAGTTTCCCGCAAAAAGCTCTCCAGCTTTCCTTCTTCTGGTGTTTCAGCTTCCTCTTCGTTTCTTCGTCTGCTCTTTTGTAGCCGAGAAAATTTTCCCAGGTTGGAAACTGCTCGTAGTATTTCAGAGCTAGTTTCCTTTTTTGCGATGATCATTCCACATTCTAGGCTCCACCATGGTAATGTAATTCCTTGCGGTTATGGTCGTGATTTCTATTGGAAAATGGTTGGATCCCGTTGTGGAAGGGAGGACCCGCCAATGGAACTCCGAGGAAAGCGATGCTGAACGCGGGGAAATATCTATGGCGTATTTCCGCTGTTCTGGCACGGAAAGTTTTGTTTCAGATCCGTCGTTTAAGATGAATAGTTCATATTCTTCTATTAATTCCAAGAGTTTCCTTCCGTAAATGTCTGATATTTCACACCCCTATGTCGTATTGTGTGCATTAAAATCGCCACAGATTATTAGCGGTTGCTCCAACTGTTGCATGAAATAGCGCCATTGTTGCTCTGTGATGACGTTCCTGGGTGGGCAGTACAGGGATACTATGGTGACTTCCTGCCGGCTAATCATCGCTCTAACAGCGATTGCTTGAAAAGATTTTATATGGGCATCAGTAAATAAAGTAACTGTCAGAACACTGAAAGAAAAATACGTATTCCGTTTAAACCGACATATTAATTGCTTTTTTTTATTTAAAATTTGTCTGATGCCTGCATTCATCAGGTCATTTTTGACGGGCTTACAAGATTTTTGTATCCAATTTAGGTTTTTGAAGTCACTGTTATAATATACTAGAAGGAATGATGTGCCAAAACACTGAAATACAGATATGTACTGCGCTTAAATTAATATATTAACTAATAGTTGCTTTTGTTACTAATGTAATTATATCAGATGTATATGTAAATATTTCCAGTACGTCAAATTTAGATAGCAATACAATGAACGTATTCGTACGCGGGTAATAGCCATGGAGGTAGTTTGCTTTGCTCCATGGTAATAAATTATGACTTCATGGATCAAATAAAATTCAATTCAATTCAATGGTAATAGCCATGGAGAAAGAAGGAATTCCTCCATGGTAATAGCATCTTCACTTCTCTACGATATCGGCCATCTAAGGACCAAGAAAAGTAATCCCGAGCATTCATTTGGATGCTTCTTTTCTTGACTTCCCATAGTGCTTCATCCTCTCACTTTGCTGTTTCCTCAGCAGGTCAGAGCAGGTAGTGCTCGCTATTTCTTTATGCGAGCAGTTGAAGGCGAAGGTTGTTGTCCTTACGACATTTCCTTCAGACGTTACATAGATGTACTTTTCTTGTGGTTTGTCTTCTTAGTTGCCCTCTTCTTGTTGTTTCTTTTTTGGTGAGATGTTCTTTTCTTCACTGTTGATTGCGCCGGAGAGGCGATGTACTAGCTGAGTTAGCATCACTGCTGCGACATGCTCACAGCATTTGTGCCGGCCAGATAATCGGCCGCGTGGGGTTGCGGTCTTCATTTCCAAAGCGGGACGAGGTGAGGCGCGGTGTCCTGACCGTTCCTCATCGCTGGGCGTTGCAACGTACTTGTTGGTCTGACGACGAACTTGCGACGTCGGGCCCTTTCCAGCGGCTGAGCCCTCCTGCATGTCAGGCGCCGACTCAGCACGAGATCTTGCTTGTTTCTTCTGCAGCTGTAGCTTCCGGCTGGGACATCCGCGATGGCAGGCTGCGTGATGACCCCCACAGTTGCAGCAGATAGGGTCCTCCTTCGGTCTTGGGCATACTGCTGGCAGATGATCTTCTCCGCACCTTACGCACCTTTGCTTCTGCGTACACTGCCTCGCATAATGGCTGAAGCCTTGGCATTTGAAGCATTGAATAGCCTCAGACTTCCTCGGCTTCGTCACAGTTGCTGGTGTGGTCTGGCTGGCAGTAGACTTTGTTGGCTTGCTGTCCGCTGCAATGTTTGCGTTGCTGGCAGGAGCCGAAAGTCGTATGTCTTCAGATGATTGATGAAGATGGAAACGTATTTTTTCCTCTTCCAGTAAGGTGACAGCTGTCTTCCAATCATTCCGGTTATTGGCGATGACGTAGATTCTATTTGGAACTGGCCAAGCGAACATGGGCTGAGCTGCACCTCGCTGCAACAGGCCGAGCACACGGATCTTCTCTTCGGTGATGATCTCGATGGGTGATGTGGGCCCCTCTTCCTCGGGAGGGTCCGCAACGTCCATGTCGTCGGGAGATGCCGGAGTTTCCGGGGCTGCATCAGCGACTGACGTGAACCTCGGGGCGGCTGGCCAGAAACTTGGTGGATTCCGCGCCGCCTCCGTCATCATCCCGTCCAGCCCGCCCGAGAGTGCAAGGGCCTCAGCGAGCGGCTGACGACCAGTCATCCTCACAGCGGTAGTCTTTCTCCGTCCTGCTGTCGTCTTCATAGCGTAGAGCTTGCAGTACGCGAATCACGGGTTGAAGACGAACGAGGAGCGAACAAGCGCCCACCAGCGGACTAGCGCAGCGACGGACGTGTGCCCAATATCACGCTTGAGGAAGTTGCTCGCACGTGTGTCGAGCGGGGCACAAGGAAAGACTACGAGGAAGTTGGTCGAGGCTGGAGACAAACAAGGAAGTAACCGTGTGACTAGGAAATACAATAAGGAAGTAAGAGTTGCGAGACTGCGAGAAGGAAGTGCTCGTGGCGACGGACAAGGAAGGAGTCTGTCTGCGTCTGCTGTTTCCTACTTTCTTCTGTCCATATATTACTACATTTCCTCTTCTCCTTCTATGAATTTTGAACACCAATATTCTCTGTGCGCTGGTGGCGCTTCCTTAAGGCAGCAGGTAGGAACCATGGTAGGAACTATATCCTGTGAAACCACAGCCTTCTAATCACACCTATTCTGCATGTATACCCTGATTTCAGTAATATTGGAATGTAATTAATTTCGTTTAATCCATGATTCATAAGCAAGAATTAATAGATAATACTTCCAAAATGATTTAGCTGGATTTTTATAAGCAATGATTGCTTAATTTATAATTTATTCCATTCTTATAAACATTATCTCTGGATGTATATGCGTTGTGTGTATTGCATGTCACGTAGATGTCATATTTACTGTTTGCCGGTGTAGTGTAACCGTTGTGCGATTTATATTAAAAAGCAACTGTTGTAGATTTATTAAATTTTGAGGGAGAAGGTGTTGAAAAGGTAAAAGTTGGTTCTGCATAACATCCATAGCTCCTCTAGCGCAGAAGTTAATATAATCTGTTAACTGTTATCAACATGGGTGGGCGTGTATCTTTCCATCCATTTCAATGTTTGATGAGATTGGAGATAGATTTACTTTGCCCTCATAACAGAACAATCTCGGGGATGTGGATCAGTTAATATGATTATTAACAAATCAGTTATATTGCCAACAACTGATGACCGGTTAGTCACTTGGAAACCCATTAGTATAATTAGTTTGCACTGTAATCTGCAATTAGGGCCTACATGTTATTCAATGTTAGTATAAATGAGTGCCACAGAGTAGCTAAGGTGTTCGGACCATTGCTTTCGTTATTCTAATGGTTTACTATCAGAAGTTAGGTTGTTTGTATTTGATATAATGTTGCATAACAATATCAAAAGGGAAGAAGACTGAAGAAGGTGATCAGGACTGAATATTTGACATGGGCTGGAGATAAATGAAAAGTAGAATCAGCTTATTAGATACACAGACAAAAAACTAAAGGTTAATTATGATTATAAGGTGGGGAAAGAATTGCTTGTTGAAGACTGGAAATATAAATACATGGTATAACATTTGGTAACAAACTCAACTGGGTAGGATACTTTGAACAAGTAGTAGGACAAGGTTTCAAAATCCTTCACTTGTTGGAGAGTGATGAGGGGATGTACAAGAGAAGTAAGCTGTCTGACCACTGCTCGAATATGGTAGTGTACTATGGACCACATATTGGGTATATGAGTTAGAGGGAGTGCAAAGAAGTGCTGCTAGATTTGTCTCTGGAAATTACCATAGTGTACAGTCAATAACTGATGTGATAAAAGAACTGAAATAAGATTGATTGGAAGACAGGATGAGGATGAAGAGAGTCATGGGAGTATATATTAGCGATATGGTGTGCAAAGATATTGGGGGAGATGCATGGAAGGGAAAGTATGACCTTAACCACCAACTGGCACACACTTTGAGACATAAAGAGGGGGGGGGGAATTTTTCTTTTGTAGATAATGGGGTCAGGGATTGGAATAAATTACCAAGAAAACTGATGAATAATTTAGCAAAAATACTAAAAGCATTTAAAATTGAAATTTGTGGATGGTAAAAATAGGTGGGAAAAGGAAAGGGTAAAATGGATGGGTAGGGAAATTGCCACTAGAGAATGTGTTCCACTGCAATTAAAGTAAAATGTGATTTCAGAATAATGTAATTGTACACTGTTTCAACATAAAAAATACACCATTTTAGTAATTATGGATAACTTTGTCACCTTCTCCTTCTAACCACCAAATATAATAGTAATTGTTCTGTCATCCTTGGTTACAAATTCCAATAAGAAAATTCTTTCACAGTTTTATTATTATTATTTCGTATCAGAAACATACAATTACACAATTACAATCATCAAATTATAATCGACCAGAACTTGGCCACTTCCAGTGCATTTTCTGAGGCCTCATACAGTTCAGCTGCCGAACAGGATGCTGGACACAGTTGACACTGGAGCATGTGCTGGACAGTCTGGTCCTCACCGCAGTCGCACTTGATATCACTGATCTCAGTATAGCCCCATCTTGCTAAATTCACTTTGGATCTGCC
Organism: Vandiemenella viatica; assembly: GCA_031002005.1. Classification (NCBI taxonomy): domain Eukaryota; kingdom Metazoa; phylum Arthropoda; class Insecta; order Orthoptera; family Morabidae; genus Vandiemenella; species Vandiemenella viatica. The sequence goes on from JARYHS010011408.1 coordinate 33,885,954, forward strand.
CACTCCTGATCTCAGCCTATTCAAAGATTTCCATGTCAACCATCCCTTGTCATAACCAGGTGGCAAAGATTCAGACACTCTTCCCCAGCCAAGCGGAAGGGGAGCCTTAGCTTCCCATAGTTGTTGCCTGGCTTCTTCAGTTGTTGTTGTAAGTTCCTGAGATATTCTTAGGAAACTTTTCCTGGACTTCAGTCTTTGCCTGTGAGGGATATACCCATATAGTGGATGAGATTGTTCATGGTTCACTTTCCTCCTTTCCTTGTTCACTGCTATTTCCCTTCGAACAGAAGGTGGTGCTATTCCTGCAAGTCGGTGGAGCCATTCGACTGGAGTTGATTTTAAGCAGCCTGTTATGATTCTGCACGTGTCATTAAGTGCAATGTCTACTTGTTTGGCATGGGTTGAACTGTGCCATACGGGACAGACGTACTCTGCAGCCGAATAACATATTGCTAAGGCAGAAGTTCTAATTGTTTCAGGTTGGCTGCCCCACTGCGATCCAGCCAGTTTTCTTATGAGATTGTTCCTACTGGAAACTTTCAGCTTGGAGTTCATGCAATGTTTCCTGAATGTAAGTGATCTGTCAAAGGTCACTCCTAGATATTTTGGAGTATCACAGTGTTCTAGTTCGGCCCCCGACCATGTTACCTTTAACCTACGATTTGCTTCTTTATTCCTTAGATGAAAAGCACATACTTGTGTCTTCGTAGGATTTGGTTTAAGCTGGTTCGTGCTATAATACCTTGACAAATCTTCCAGAGCGTTGGTAAGGGTGCTCTCCACTGATTCAAAGTCTTTGCTCTGTGAGATCAGAGCAAGATCATCAGCATACACGAAACTCCTGCATTTGCGTGGTATAGGCTGATCATTGGTATATATGTTGAACAATAATGGGGCTAGCACACTTCCTTGGGGTAGACCATTCTTCTGTGGCCTCCAACGGCTACGCTGACCTTGGAAGTCAACAAAGAATCTGCGGTTCTGCAGAAGAGTAGCAATGAACTTACTAAGAATAAAATTCCTGGTCAGATTGTAGAACTTGACTAGTAGCAGCTGATGGTTGACGGTGTCATACGCTGCTGACAAATCAACAAATACCACCCCTGTTACCTTACGAGCTTCAAATCCATCTTCTATAAACTGCGTGAGGTTTAGTAGTTGTCCTGTGCAATTTTTACCCGGGCGGAATCCAGCTTGTTCAGGAATAAGCAAAGGATCAACTACAGGCAACAGCCGGTTTAAGATCATTCTTTCAAGCAGTTTGTAGAGGTGACAGTGTAAAATAGGTTCTGAAGCAAAGGATTTAAACTAGTTAGATTTTTGTTATAAATATAAAACTGACCTGCTGTATTATGGAATAATTGCCTGTACTTGTTCATTTCCTAGCTGTTGAAAGAGCATACCATATATTTTTCACCAAAAAAATTAAATGGTAATTGCCACTTCAATTAGTTTTTTTTATTTATTAAATGCACTGGGATTACTGCAGATCGCTATTCCGCCAGGAGTTGTCATCATAATACTGCAGTGGTCAAACGCAAGACTCCACTAGAAATTTTTCCCGAAGTTCATTTAACGGTTTCATGCTGGTCCAGGCTGTATTACAACCTAATTTCTGCTTGAAAATAATGGTCCAGGCTTTATTACAATGGAATTACTGCTTGAAAATAATACGTCTTGCGACTGACTACAGCAATATTCCAACGATATCACTGAATGTTGTTGTAGCGGAATTTCGATCTCCAGTAGATCCAGTTAAACTATTATGTAGACTTCCATGGTCATTGTATGTATTAGCTTGGTTCTCCGGATGGTTTCAGCTATTGTGCTGTGGCTTTCATCACAGGACCCCCTGATTGAAGCCATAGCACAATCGTTGAAACATTTGGTTTTAATAAATAGACGCAGCTCCACCCCGGAGAACCAAGAAAATGCAAAGGACAGTTATTGTGGGTTCCGATATATTAACTTGGAGCCAAATTTTTGCTTTTTAAGGATATATTCTGTTTTGGAGATTTCATAGAAACTTAATATATTTCATTTCTTCAGATTAATACTGGAAGAGCTAATCAAGAAAAACTATTTTTGTGGTGTTTTTGGATTTAAGTAAAGCCTATTATAATGTGATAGATGGGCAAGATGTTCAAAATTTTATGGAGGAGTAGTGTCCAAAATATTGACATAGTAAAATGAACAATATAACCTTACACTGTCAACTTATTATGTTTATTAATTGTGATGGAGTATACACCGAGGTGGTTAATACCTCCTTTCAATTTATACATATCCTTCACAGCTGAAGATGGCCACAAGCTCTGTCATTGAATGGAACATAATTATATAAGCCTTGTCTACGGCTCCAAGGGGAAAGGCACCTGTAGATCAACAGCCCGGGGCACAGAGTCCATTCCTGACTTGTCTTTTGTCGTGTCCTAGCATACATTCTCAAGTTCTCACTTTCTGGAGACAGAGCATAGAGTTGTGCTACATTACTTCCCACATAGCCAACACTGCCCAGTTCCTGTGCATTATGGCTTGTTTGTCGCCACCGAAAATGAGGTACCACACTAGAATTTTTGTAAGGCCAATTGGGATATGTTCCAAAATATCCTGAAAAATCGTGTTGGCAGCTTAACTGCTACAAGAAATTCGTCAAAGCAGTTGGGAATGCGTCCAAACAATGTATCCTACATGGTTACCGAAAGGTGTGTATAACTGGTTGGAATCATGATAATGACACTCTGTTTATGCAGTTTAAGAAGACTGGTGACTGACAATGCCACAAGGCTCCTACAGGCCCTAAATAATTCCAGGAGAAAGCTCTGGCAAGAAAAAATGGCATAAATGGATTTCACCCACTCTGGCAGGAAACATGGGGCACTAATCTGGAAATTAGGGGCAGTTCCACCTCCTGAAATAAAAGCCTGTGCAGTGGTTTGTCACACTTGTTGCAAGTCTCTATAAAGTTCCTGGAGACAAAAACCATGCATGGCAAGTGAAGAAGGAACTCGCCCTAACTAGGAGATTGCTGCTCCTAAATAAAACGTATTCTCGTGAACTGGGTGAAGTGCTGATGTTCACCAAAGGTGAAGGGATCAGGGGCGCCGGCTTTTTTAAAACCTCCTGGGTGCTCATGCTCCTTTGACAACTCCATTTATTTTTATTTTTTTTTAAGAAAAAAAAAAGAAAACCTGATGAAATGTGTAAATGGATTTTTACTGACGGGTTGCTGATATGACATTTGACAGGGTGTAATATAGGCCACTTTTTATCATGGAAGTAAGTAGGCAGAGGGCAGAGAATGATAAAGATTTTGTATTTTCTAAATTTATGCCATACCAAAAACCTACTAAATTTCATTAAAATTGGTTCAGTCTTTTTGACGTGTTTGAGGAACAAACTTACAGATTTTCAATTATAATATCAGTTGATAGGTACTAAGGATTTTTGTACTGCTAGAAGAATTCAGAATTTTTCTATTGCATTTGATTTCTGTACACAAGGATCGCTGTCGAGAATGCAGTGGCGGGTGCAGCTAGTAGCTAATATGGAGGTACGGAGAAGGGGAAAAAAGAGGGTACAAAATGCTGGGTTGAACAATAATGAATGGATAACTATTATCATGAAAATGAAACTATTATGCAATGTGAAATACAATTTTTACTAGCAGGAGATACTTATTAGTATCTACTTAATGTACAAAATTGTACTATGAATTTTAAGACCAACAAATCAAAATTAATAAACCTTTCTAAGAAGGAGAATTTTATAATCTATATAATGATATAATTTGTTGCCAATTCAAACGTATATTGTCGAACAACAGCTGTATTTATAAATATATCAGCGATTTCTTGAAGGTCCAAATTATTTCTCGGTTTACCTGCACTACCATGTGATCATTCAGTCTTTGCTTAGTACTCCTTAAATCAGTTTTTATTCTTCGTAAAGCTGCTGGAGCCAAGAGTTTAACTCGGGAAAATCCTGTGATCGCTGCTTCAAAAATCGAATGTAATTTAATTTGAATGTTCTCCTCGTGGCCCATTTTTGTTAAGCCTCCGATTATTAAAAAAACGAAGAATTGAAATAATTTTTACGAAGTTGGTTCTAGCTGTTTTTATGCCTTCAAGTTTTATATATATGCATATATATATAAGATGCAGTGTGAACGTGACTTTTTAAATCTTTCTAAAGTACTTTGAGTGAATGCCTTAATAGTCATCATCTCTTGATGATTTTATTAATGCAATTACGCTACGAGACATGGTTACTTTACAAATTTGGCAAAACACTTTATCTCCATTATATAATAGCCATCGAAAAATTGTTTGCCACTTACTTTGAAAATTTCAGCTTCTCTTCAGCTGAATTTTCAGAAATAACATTTTCCTGGATGGATTGGCTGAACTGTACTTAGCTGAGAAGAGTAAGTAGTGGAGGGTTCTTCAGATTTTGGTAATTTACTATTTCGATCGACGAATTTATCCATCGAAACTAATATTTTCTGAAATAAACTCTATAACAAAACACACGATGGGCTCTGAAAGCACGTGCATTATTTACCGGCTCGAATGCTTCAAGTAATCGAAGCCGACTACTGGTTAGTTTTGATGTCTATGTTCATGGTTGCTCTGCACCCACTATTGCCCTCTCAAGGGTGCTAGAGGTCCCGAGCACCCACAGAGTCGGCGCCGCTGGGAGGGGTACAACAAACTCTCCCTGAAGTTCCTTCTTGCCCTGTCATGAAAACCTAGCTTCTAAATATGTTAATTGTGATTCTGAAGGCCACCAAGCTACCTAAGGCATTTAAAAATGCGAAGATTATCATCATCCAAAACCAGGAAACGGATGTAAATCCTGATCACTTCCATCCAATTTCTCTTCTCTCACGAATTGAAGATAAGATTAATGCTATAGTTCCTCCAGAACAAGCAGGTTTCAGAGGATGTTGTGAACAACTAGTGGCACTGATAACACACATTAGGCAGGTTTTCAAAAGAGAATGAAGACTGGAGCAGTATTTGTTGATTTGTTCGTGGCGTATGATTCAGCTTCTTAGGTTTGTACGTCTAATACCATGCCAGCGCCTTGCTAACCTAGTGACTGAAATGTTAATAGGTCGCCAGTTTAAGGTACATAATAGTGATCAAAATAACTGATGGTTCACACTGAACAGTGGGCATCCAAAGGGATTTGTCCTATCACCAATTTTTTCACAACTTGTTCATGGCAGATATACTGAATACTACATACTGCAAGTTCATGTACGCTGGTGACTTTGGAATTACGGTACAATTAAGCATGGAAAAGTGTGAGGTGGTACTGATAGAGGACCTGGGCATCCTCCTTGAATACTTCACTAAACGGCACCTCAAATAAAATCTTAGAAAAACAGAAGCATGTTGCTTTCATTTATCAAGCCAGTAGGCAAGGCAACAGCTGTCTCTTTGCTTCAGTATTGGTGCAATTACTTACAATGCCAATCCTACACACCTTGGCATAACAATTGATAGGTCGCTCATGTACCGCAAGCATATGGAAAAAATTTCTGGGAAAATCAAGCCCAGACTAAACCTTGTGAGGAAACTGTCAGAAACTCCTGGGTAAACCATAGTACTCAGGGGAACGACAATGGGCCTTATTTATTCTGCTGCTGCATATTGTGCCCCAGAATCGCTGTGCGGTGCACATACTGAGAAGGTGGATATTCATTTAAATGCTGCTATGGGGATTGTGATCTACCCCTCTGCCTTGGTGTCCAGTTGTTTCCAACATCTGTTCCCTGAATATCAGATGTTAAGCAGCTTTAGTCCATCAAAGGCAGAAGGGAAATAACTGGCCAGAGATCCCTTTATGGGCCGACTTGCAGAACTTTCCCTTTACATGCCTTGAATAATGAAAACCATCTGCTGTTCTGGTCACCCAGCTGGCTGCCCACTTCAACCGAGGCTATGGAGTGGCAGAAAAACTTGTCACAGAATGGTCACCTGGCATAGAATGCTACACAGAAGCTACTGGGTGTTGAGCTGCCAAGTAAGTATTGGAGAAAATTAAATCACTTCAGGGCAGTCTGTGCTGTGCAATGTTCAATCACTGGGGCTTAAAAGACAACCTGTATTGTGACTTCAATGTAGAGCAAATGGTCAAGTATATTACAGAAAATTGTCCCACCAGACAGTCTGTCTGCTCTCCATGCTGCTAGACATTGCAGAATAGCTAGACTTCCTCAATGTCAACCCATAGCTGTGATAATTGTGTTTGTGAATGTTAATGAATATCTGTATTTTGAGGGTTGTATTTCTAACTTTGTAACATAATATGTAAAACAATTGTACCCTTTCTTGGCCGTATGGATTCCGTCCGTTTACCAATCTTCTTCTGCGGTAGTCAATTCTTGCATTGGTCTGCAGTGGTCTTCACATTTGCCAGTAAATAATGAATAAATAATTTTATGTGCATACGAGAAATAATAATAATAATTCAAATACTTATTTCCTGGTTCATTAATATCTCTACATTGGCACATTCTTGTTTATAATTGTTTTTTTTTTTTTCTTTTATGCCATGGACTTCAAACCCCACCTGCCATGGACATAGCTACTATGGGGCTAGGCAGTGAAATGCGCCGGAGCCGCTACGCTCAGGGGACCCCAAGCATATCTCAGGGGCCCCCCAAGCGCACCTATGGGGACCCCCAAACGCAGTTCAGAGGGCCATGGGCCTTCATGGCAAACTGGCGAACTATTTTTTTAGCTCTACTGTCATCTAAAGGGTGCCCCCTAAGACACAGGGAGAGGGAGCCCCCTGACTAAAGAGTCCCTCACTGCTCAGGGGGCCCTTACCAGCAACACAAAGCAAAAAAGGTCGCCCACTTGGCCTGAAGGCCCAAAATAAATTTTTTGCACCGGGGCCCTTGTTGACCTAGCTACGCCACTGCCACCTTCTAAAAAAAAAAAAAAGCTTAGTATTTTCCTTTAGTAATTTGGACGAAGTACAATCACAAAGTACACACAGTTTACATGTTTGCTATAACATTCATTTTATTTGAAGTATATTGTTCTGAGTAAAGGCATGAACAGCATGTTAAATTCAAGAAACACTGGTGGTGTTGTCATATAAAGTGATTTATTTACTAAATTGTTTTTAATATTAGGATTGAATATTTGAAAATGATGATAATTTTTTTTTAAAATCTTTGAAAATTACATGTATTTTTGTAGAGTAAAAAGTTAATATCTATCAGTGTTTTGGTTGTCTGTGGTGAGTTTTTCGCTTGAAAATTTTCAAAATTATTTGACTGTAAAATTTTTAAATGTTAAAATAAGCTCCATTCCTTCAGCTAAGCTGTGTTTAGCTAATAGTGCATATTTCAGAAGTACTTGTCATCTTGGATGTTTATTTGTAAACTACTTAGATATTGAACAAAATATTCTGGGGTTTCCCACCAGCAGTGATCTTGAACCTACCGTTTTTTTGGTATTTCTACTGATATGGCGTCTGTCCTAATCAGTCCTACCGAAATGTAACCATTTTTCCACGGTTTCTGAGAAATACAACAAAATTTTCTCAAATTTTTCCCCCCAATTTTATATTTTTATTGGCAACCCATTTTGTTTGTTTTACAGGGAATTATTTGATTGATTAAATGATAGGTAGTTAGTTGTCTTTTGCAAAATATTCCTTGCATCTTTTTGGGGACTACCCTGTGCGTTTGTTCCCTACGTTATTGACATTTGTAGGGGATTCCTGAGCTAGTTCGCTTGCCTATATTCTATTGGTAACCATTACCATAAACACATGTTGTTAATAAAATGTACATACATGTTATTGAAGACAATGTGATGGGCAGTGCAGTAAGAGGCAATGCGCCATGTATGGTGAATTATTTGCATTCTACGTGTGTGGAGATATTACCACAGTTGACAATCTTGGTCAGGTCAACCACCCGCAGCATATCAGTAGAAATACCGAAAAAACGGTAGGTTCGAGATCACTGCTGGTGGGAAACCCCCAGAATATTTTGTACAATATCTAAGTAGTTGGGTGGTAAGCCTTTCAAGGGTAAATAATTTTTTTAAATACCTTAATAAATGAATTGCGAATTACGAAGTCTATTGTTTTTGTTGTTTTGATTACATTTTACTAGTATTGACATGAAATAGTATTGATATTAAATTTTTACTAAAAATCTGGTATTTGTTTTAAAGTTATGATGTATCCTGTAATTCCCCTATTATTTAACAAAAATAAAGATATTTAAAATAAAATAATGTAGTAATGTAATGAAGTTTTAAATAAACTTAAATAACTTATATTCCATATTTTAACTTAAAAAAATACCCTCACTTCCATCTTCCGACTTCAATTTATATTATAAGAAACTAAAAAGGTAATATGAAAATCAAGCCCATCTTTAAATGCAAGTTGAAACCAAAATTTTCTTTCCAACTTTTGGTGAATAATTTGTCATCCAGTTGCGGCAGCAGATTGACATCAATTTGCTGTACAGTTTGACGTCAAGTTGGATTGGCAGCAAGTTCTGAAGCTTCAAGCCTGGGAGTAAAATTGATGTCACACTGATAATAAATTCTTAGACAGCACATCTTTCCCAGCAAAATGTGGTTATTTGGGTGGTATTTTTTTCATATACCAATTTTGGGTACAAATATACGGATATTAGCGGGCAGATATACCGATTTCGCATTTTGATGTTCGAGACCACTGCCACCGGGGAAGTGCGTCAAGCAACATTTCAAAGCCTGTCTGAGGCTTCATTTTCCAATGAAGAGGCCTGAAAATAATTTGTTCTATTGATGAACCAGGAAAGCCTCCATTATTTCATCCTTAGATATTGTAATAATTAACTCCAATTTTATTTCAGAAATGGCATCTGATGAAGGAAGGTTGGATTTGGTAGTATTTGGAGCAAGTGGATTTACAGGAAAATATGCCATGGAGGAAGTTTTGAAATTAGTGAAAGAAAAGGGTAATATGACTTGGGGCATAGCTGGAAGAAATAAGGACAAGCTAAAGAGCTGTTTGGAAGAAATCGGCAAGAAAGCAGGTAATCTAGCTTTTTTTACATTTGTATATAAAAATAAATGCTTTTAGTGTTTTGTGTTGGGTACTGGGATTTTTGTTTTCTATTTGTCTATTCAATTAATGGTGAAATTTTTAGAGAAGGAGAATCTCAAGATCAAATGATTAACTGTTTCAAATAAATTTTTCTGTGAGGATCGGTGGTGACTGCCAACACAATCTATGGAAACCCGAATGACACTATATATCTGAAATGAGTGTTTACTGTTATTTATTGGATTGGTTTCACAAGAACTCAAACTCATTGCCCCTCATTAATGTATTAACAGTGCATGATGATACAAGGGCTTCAAGTAGTAGTAACACCCACCTGTTGGCTTCACAAACTTTGTATTTGCTCAAACCCATTGTTCCCCATTCAGATTGATATATTTAAAATGTGGTTATGTATGTAAAAGGATTTTATCTGTAACTATAAGATATCATAGTCATGAGCATGGCCGTAAAGTCAAAGACCAAACAACAAATAAGGGGGGGGGGGGGAATTGAGCTGCAGTTGATTTTTCAGATTGTGAGCATACTGTTGAAGACAGTAATTTTGGAATAAACTCTGCAGTGTTTTTGTTTCCATTTCTTCTGCCAAGGATAAGTTTCTAGTAGCTGTTTTCAACATTACACTCCAAAATGTCTAAATTCATCCAAAAGTTAAAGCGGGTGCTCCAATCTAACCATTTATGCTAACATTCTAAACACATGATGTGTAAATTCAGTAATGATAAAATTTCTTGGGCTGTACAATTAATATGATACATGCCATCTCTTATAAATCACATAAATATGACTCGTTATAGATTTTAGTGTATTATTATTAATTTTTAATTGCAGTGGAGCTAACACTCCTGTGGCAATTCCCTTAGTCATCTAATTACCCCTTTTTATTTATATATTGTTAAATTTTCATTTATGATTGAAGTGTTAAATTCCTCCGCCATTTACTAGTTTTAAAACTTACTGAAACATTTTATGGGTTCTAAGGTTTCAATGAAAATGATCCATAGCAAATGGAAGATTCTAAATGTTTTGAGAGCCTTATTCTTGGAATGGCTCTGTTTATTTGCATCATCTCCTATCTATCCAAAGTGATTTAACTGTATATAGCAGGTGCCCCGCCACAGGTGTCACTATTTAACTGTTCAATGCAGTGTTGTTGGAGGCCATTGTTCCCACACTGAATACGTTAATTTTTAATAAATAAAACCAGTACATCTGTTTATTCAATATTGCCATACATATTGCATATCTCATTGAGGCTACTACGTTTCAAATCATATTTGATGTAATCCTAAAATTGTAACATTTTCTGGTTATGTGTTACTTGCAGTTTATATTAGGGTCAGTAGCTGCATGTCTGTTTTTTTTTCTTTTCACAAAGCATGTTACTATTAGTCATCTGTAGATATATTGCCAGCTAAATGCAGTACAATTCACCTTTTTGCAACTCATTTCTGTCACGTCCATCTCGTTTGTTACTTCCATGGGTGTGACAACAGCACTAGTTTAAAAATGTGGGAAGGGGTAATGTTTTTCATAACCTGTTTTAAATTTATATGTGGTATGCAAGCATCTGGGTTTAATATATTTTGTGTTTATTTTACTTTGTGTGTCAGGTTAATGTGTTTTAAACTTGAATAAATTTTGGCTTCTTTAGATTTTTACATCTACATCCATACTCTGCAATTCACAAACATTGTGGGTGGCAGAGGTTGCTAAGCACCAATCTTAATTCTGTGCATTCCAATCTCGAATAACATGAGGAAAGAAAGAATACATAAAACCATGAGTACGGCATCTTATTTCTCGAATCTTATCCCTCCGGTCATTGTGACCTAAGTAGGTTGACGGAAGAATTATTTCATTGCACTTGTAAGTCAAAAAGGATTTCGCACATTCTCCAATAAATTCAAATGCAAAAGACGTCGTCTGTCTTCCAAACGATCCCAGCCCAATCTATGTATCAATTCTGTGATGCTTTCATATGGCTGTAGCAACCAGTCACGAATTGAGCGGCTCTCCTCTGTGTTCTCTCCACTGAATCATTCAAGCCCTTGCGATATGGATTCCAAACTCTACAAGAGTAATCCAGATGCAGATGCACTATTGTTTTATACGCTATTTCCTTTGTATGAGCATTACAATTCCTCAAAATACGACCTATGAATTGTAATTTAGAATTAGCCTTGCCTATGATGGAAGTTATGTGCAAGCCCTATTTCATGTTGCTTTTTACTATTACCCCAAGATACTTCAGCGAATCAACTGTGTCAACAGCTGAATTGTTTACTTTGTACTCGTGAACAAACTGATTCTTTTTGTTACTTATTCGCATTGCCTTGCACTTTTTGCAATTAAGTGTAAGCTGCCATTTAAGGCACCATTCAGAAATAGCATCCAAATCGCGTTGAATTTCTAAGTAATCGTCAGAACACCTTATTTCCCTATAGATTACTGCATCATCAGCAAACAATCGCAACCAGCATTTAATGTTGTCACCTGGATCGTTTATAAAAATTAAGAAAAGAAGTGGTCCTATTACACTTCCTTGAGGAATGCCCAAAGTAACATGTAGCTTAGAAGGGTTTCTCCATCAACAACGACATATTTTTGTTGACCAGTTAGAAAATCACGTATCCATTCGCAAATCTGATCCGATATACCGTATGCTCGAATCTTCGCTAAAAGTCGGTTGCGTGGTACATAATCAAAAGCTTTCTAAGAGTCCAAGAAAATTGCATCAACTTGTGAACTTGTATCGATAACTTTCAGTACGTCATGGGGAAAATAGGGCCAATTGTGTTTCACATGATTTCTTCTGGCGAAATCTGTGTTGACATGGTGTAAGAAACTTGTTCTCATCTAGAAATTTCATAATGTTAGAACATATGACATGCTCAAGTGTTCTACTGCAGACTTGTTAGAGATATGGATCGATAATTCCTAGGATCACTCCGAATTCCTCTCTTGAAAACAGGAATTATCTGGGCTATTTTCCAATCGGAAGGTACTTTTTTCTCTTCTAAAGATTTACGGAACATATTTGATAGAAATGGTCCAATTTCCTCAATTACAGCTTTGTAATCACTTATTCCCCGTGGTGGAAGAAATGTCTATGAATAATTTGGGTCTATTTGTAACAAGAATATCTAAAATATTTTAGTTACCGTTGAGGCATCACATTGCTTCAGTTACGAACTACTCAAGATTATGATCTGAGAAAAGTTCAACAATGATTTTGCAAGCTGCTTTATCCCTGCCACCACTAACGTGAATGTAATTAGTCCTGACTATATATGGCAAGTTGAAGTCACCACCTAGCATTATTGTATGGTCTTGAAATTGATGAGCTATATTATTTACATTATTTCTTAAGGCCTCGGCAATGGTTACACCTGCATCTGGTGGACGATAGAATGAGCCTTTCACAAGTTTTTTCCTAGTTACATTGAGCTTAATCCTTAAGATTTCGCAAATAGTGTCGACATCTATTTCATTATGTGGGAGATTCTTACTAACAGCAATAAACACACCACCTCCATGGGAATTCAACCTATCCTTACAGAAAACATTCGTGCTGCTATTAAATAATTCAGTGGAACTTATTCGGTTTTAACCAACTTTCTGTGCCTATTACGATATCAGCATCTGTACTATGAATAATGTTTTCGAGTAGAACTTTTAATGTTCCAGATTCTTTTATGCTACCCCTAATACACGGTGTAGAACTTATCTGCGCTGTCCTTAAATGAATTTCCTGTTCAGGGCCTTCCTCCCTCAGCCTTAAAAACAATGCACTCCACACAGCCCCTGCGAGCCATGTAGCCAATTCACTTGTGTAGTGCACACATGATCTATCAACAGGATCCCTACATGACTCAACCCCAGGTCGAAGATCGAGGAATCTGCAGCCATCACAGGAACACCATAGTCTCTGGTTCAGTCCCTCAACACGGCTCTGAAACAGAGGTCCGCAGTCAGTTCTATCGACAATGCTGCAGACACTCAGCCAAAAACTTGAGACTAATGGCCACAGAGTTCACCCTTTCTGTAATCGTCCGTAGAAAGAGAGGATAACGTCCAACCCTAGGAAGCAAACATCATTGGTGCCGACATGATCCACAGTCCGCAGTTGGCTACACCCGGTCCATTCAGTGGCATCCGGGATGGCCTGTTCCACATCTCGAATCAGACCCCCAAAATACACAATGAATTTTTTTTTTGCTGTCGTCAGTCTTTAGACTGGTTGGATGCAGTCCTCCATCCCTTCCTATCTTATGCTAATCTTTTCGTTTCTACATACCCCTTACAACCCACGTCCTCAATTATCTGCTTCATATATTCTAATCTCTGTCTACCTCTACAGTTCTTACCTTCGACTGTTCCCTCTACTAACAAATTAACCAATCCAGCATTTCTCAAAATATGACCTAAAAGCCTGTCTCTTCTTCCTGTAAGCTTCTTCCATAAACTTCTTTTCTCACCCATCATTTCCAAAACTCGTTCATTTCTTACTTTGTCTGTCCACCTAATTTTTAGCATTCTTCTGTAGCACCACATTTCAAATGCTTCAAGTTTCTTTCTTTCCGGTATTCCTAAAGTCCATGTTTCGCTACCGTAAAGTGCTGTGCTCCACACATAGAGTTTTAAAAAGTTCTTTCTAATTCCTAGATCAATATTTGAAACTAAAAGGTTTATCTTTTTCATGAAGGCTCTTTTTGCTAGCTCTATTCTGCTTTTAACATCATTCCTGCTTCGGCCATCGGTTGTAATTTTGCTTCCGAAGTAACAGAACTCGCTCACTTCTCCTATAGCATCCGATCCTATTTTTATATTTAATCTGCTACTATTGGTATCATTTCTGGTACATTTCATCACTTTTACTTACTTTGATTTATATTCAGTCCAAAATCTTCCTTCAATATTTTGTTCATGCCGTTCAATAACTTCTCAATATCCTCAGCCCTCTCTGCTAACAAGACAATATCATCAGCAAATCGTAGCATACTGATTTTTTTCTCCCTGAAAACTTATGCTGCATGGAAATTTTTCTTTGACTTTCTTCATTGCTTCTTATATTAACGGGGATAGACTACAACCTTGTCTCACACCCTTTTTAACCGATGCATGTCTCTCGTGATTCTCTACTTTTATTACAGCCACTTGATTCTTATATAGTTTATAGAGTATTCTTCTATCTCGATACTTTAGACCTGACTTCTTTAAAATTTTGAACATCTTGTCCCACCTAACATTATCAAAAGCTTTTTCTAAATCAACAAATGCCATAAAAGTATCTTTGTTTTTCTTGATCCGCCCTTCAAGTATTAATCTTAAAGACAGAATTGCTACCCTTGTACCGCGGTTTTTCCTGAACCCAAACTGATCTTCACCTACTATCTCTTCTACTACCCTTTCCATCCTTCTGTATATTATTCTAGTCAGTAATTTTGAAGCATGTGATGTTAGACTAATGGTGCGATAATTCTCACATTTGTCGGCTTGTGCTTTCTTTGGAAGTGTGAAGATGATATTTTTATTAAAATCAGTTTCATAACTTTTTGATATCAGCTTGAATAATCTTTCGATTCCTTCCTGTCCTAGAGATTTAAGAAGTTCTGCAGGGATCTCATCAAATCCAACTGCCTTATTTGCTTTCAAGTCATTCAGAGCTTTATTAAATTCTGTTCTCAAAACAGGATCTCCTAAGTCATCAATGTCGACATCGCCTTCCTTTTCCAATACACTATTGTTCAAGTCGTCCCCATCATACAGTTTCTCAATGTATTCCTTCCATCGGTTAGCTCTATCTTCTGAGCTTAAAAGAGGTTTCCCATCGGCAGCTTTAATGTTCATACCTCTTTTCTTCATTTCTCCAAAATTCTGTTTGATCTTTCTATATGCAACATCTACTTTTCCTATGACCATTTCCTTTTCTACTTCTTCACACTTTTCTTGTAGCCATTTTTCTTTTGCTATTTTGCATTTCCTATTTATTTGATTTCTAAATTGCCTGTACTGCTCTCTTCCTGCTTCATCCTGAGCATTTTTGTACCTTCTCCTCTGATCCATCAGCTCCAAAATTTCTTCTGTGATCCAAGGTTTTCGGGCAGCTTGTTCCCTAAAGCCTAATGTTTCTTTGCCAGCTTTCATTATTTCGGTCTTTAATGCATTCCATTCGTCCTCGGTTGAGCTCCTTTCACAGTTACTTCTTAGACCTAAGTCTGCCATTTCTGCAAATTTTTCTCTTGTGCTAGATTGTTTCAGCTTATTCACCGCCAATCTGTTCTGCTTATGCTGCTTCCTTATTCGCTTGAATTTCAGCCTGCACTTCATTACTATCAAATTATGGTCCGAGTCTATGTCTGCTCCTGGGTACGCTTTACAGTCTAGAACTTGATTCCTGAATCTCTGTTTGACCATGATATAATCTAGCTGATATCTGCCTGTATCCCTAGGACGTTTCCAGGTGTATATTCTTCTTGCATGGTTCTTAAACAGTGTGTTCGCCACTACTAGCTTATATCTTTCACAAAATTCTAGCAACCTGCTTCCTCACTCATTTCTTTCTCCTAGACCAAAACTTTTTACAGTATTCCCTCTTTTCCTTCGCCCACTATTGCATTCCAATCACCCATGATTATTAGATTTTCCTCCCCTTTCACATATTGGATTAATTCTTCACTTTCAGGGTATATTTTTTCTATTTCTTCGTCGTCTTCCTGTGACGTTGGCATATATACTTGTACTAATGTGGTTGGGACGGGCTTAGTTTCTAACCTCATCAAAATAATCCTGTCACTAAACTGTTCATAATAACTCACCCGTTTCCCTACTTTCTTGTTCATTACAAATCCTACACCAGTGACTCCATTGACAGCTTGTGTGCTAATTATCCTGTGCTCCCCAGACCAGAAATCCTGTGCGTCCTTCCATTTAATCTCACTAATCCCAACAACATCTAACTTAAGTTGTTCCATCTCTCTTTTTAAGTTTTCTAACCTACCTGCCCTATTCAGACTTCTAACATTCCACGCTCTGACTCGTAGAATGTTTCTATCCATTCTGATGACTCCTCCCTGAGCAGTCCCCACCCGGAGATCCGATTGGGGGACTATTTTACCTCCGGAATATTTTACCCAGGAAGAAGCCATCATGATATATGTAATTTGAGAGGATTACATGTCCTCGGGATACCCTTTGGGTCTTTAATGCAGTGGTTTCCCGTTGCCTTCTGCATCCCCATGCCGTTGATCATTTCTGATTCATCCGCCTTTAGGGGCCGTTTCCAACCCCAAGGGCAAGAGGGTGCCCTGAACCACTCCCCGCTCTTCCGCCCTCCTTTCGGAGGCCGTTGGCAAGCAGTGGGTGACTCCTTATACCGGGAATCTTTCAGTCGCCAGAGCCTCGTCCGTGCAAACAGGGTGCACCACGTGAAGGAGAGGTTGACATTTGGTTGGAAAAGACTAGTATTGTCTCTCCCAAACCCTTACACCCCACACAATGAATGGATACTGGATTTCATCCCCAACCTATTTGGCATTTCCCTAAGGGGCTCAATAAACCGCCTAATGTTGGAGCTTCCGACCATTAGAATCCCTTCTGCAGTTGCCCAGACCTAGCAGGCTGGGGGCCTGCCAACTCACAGGATGACGATTGCAGGACTGAATCAGTTCCAGAAAATGTGACCAACCAGAATGAGTGGGCCTTCCAGCATCGCACTCCACCATAACATCCGAGTGGCAAGGGAGCGGGCGTTGTAGTAAACCCAAGATTTTGCGCGCCATTACTGAAGGTATAAAGGATGTTCAATGGGTGGCTAAGCCAGTTGAGGCGGTTACAGGCAGCTTGCGACAACTAGAAGAGACCTGATAAAGACAGCAGAGCTAGTTGTTGAAACGTCGTGTTTTTATACCACCATCCGGCTTGACACCCGAGAGGATTTTATTATATTGGTTAATGGTTACTGAAATGGGATTGCGTAGTAAGTCCTTCATGTTACTGGTAATATATATTATTGAAACTGAAATATGTGGATTCAATATTTCTAGCGTGCTTTTAATTTCATCATGTGGCTGTTGGGTAACATATGTGTGCAATAATTCAATGGTTCCTTAATTGCGGTGTTACCATACTTGCTTTCGAGAGTAGTTTTGCCGTGTTTGGGATGACTTTTTTCAACATTACACTCCAAAATATATAAATTCATGTATCACGCTTTGTGGCATGAAGAGATAATGGGTGGATAAGATTCTGGGTAAATACAGTTTGTGGTCATTCATTCTAATGGCTAATGGATTCGTGGTCAGACCTATGTAAGAGGCTGGACACATTCATTACAATATTTGCTGCCGTTTCTTTCCACTAGGCTGTGATGTGTTTTTGTGATATATTTTCCATTATTATAATGCTGGAGGTCATGCTTTTCATTCCACTATCACTGCCATGTTAATTTTACCACCATCACACGCCATCAAACAACAGGGTGAGCCTCCAGTTGTCTGTTAGCCACCATCATGCAGCAACTACCTCAGTCTACTGTTGACAAAAGGACATATACCCAAAAATTACAATGCTCAATGTGTGTACATATGTGTGTTACAATGCTGTTCCACCCTCCAACTATGAACACAACAAAGACAAATACACGCAACACAATATAAACAGGGTGGGGGACATCCAACATTTTTAATTCTCCTTCATGGTTCTGTCTTGGTCAAACTTTTGGATACAGTTTGTCAGAAAACAATTCAAAAGTATGTGATTGTTAATAGTTCTTCTTTCCGGCTACCTTTAATGTTTGTATATATAGACCACCTAATGGAAAAGTCAATCAGACTTTGTTTAATTAATTAAACTATGGCTGCCACCATTGGCTGGCTAGGGTACAAATCAATACATATATAACGAAAAGTTTCTTCAAAGAACACTTCGTGTATGCAGACTACAAGCCAAAGATTCATTCAAAGTTTTTGTACTGCACAAATGTACCCGGCCACCAATGGAAAAAAATGACTAAAGTACATACAAGTAAAATTACTGGTAGTAATTATAATCCGAAGATGCAAGTTCTTAAGAGTGAAAGAATTAACACATTAATCACTTTTACATAGCTGTTCATACCAACACAGTTCACTAACACTCCGCCACGTAATCTCGTAGTTTCCTTCTGTCAGTGATCCGTTTACCAATGCTGTAGCCCATAATTTATATCTCATGGGGACCTCAAAAACTTTAACACAAATCACTTGTTAATTTTTCCGGCCACAACTTACACCGAGATACCACAAAACCTGGAGGCATGTTTCCAACACACGTTCTCCCGCCAGACTCCACTTCGACCACCAATCGACTAATCGATCGATTGTCAGTCTCACAAGGCACCAATGCACATAGCATTCGATACTTGGCATAGCATTAATTTAATAATTAAAAAAGTTAATTACTGAAAGGGGCCAGCCCACTGTATTGTGACAAGTTTTCATCACTTACCAGGTCTCTCCTCACCGTTGAAAGCTTCCTACCTTATAGGGGCCTACTTCAACCACATTTTTCAGGGCTTTTGAATCTGCTGTGCCCTTATGTTTCTTATATCAAATCACTCTCTGTACCAAACACTAAACGATCCTGAAGTCTGAACCATTTTTTAAATATGCCCGGTATCATTTCTTGAAAAGGGGCATTGCCCGAAATAGTTTTTTTCTTTTCTTTTGTGTTTGTGAATTGTAGTTATTGTTGCTGCTGCCCTTCTCCATTCAAGTGGTGTGTATAATTTCTTTCCTTTCAGTATATATATTTAAAACACTTGGGTAGCAGAATAACCACTACTTCACAGAGTTGAAGGTTGCAGTGGCGTCAATGCATGGATAGTCACCTACGCACATTGAATGTTGAAATTTTTGGGTTTATATCCCTTCTTCAACAATAGAGTGAGGTAGCTGCATGATGGAGGCTGACAGCTAGCTGGAGGTGCAGATTGCTGGTTGGAGTCTCGTAATGGCGAGAAGTATGAGTGGGTGTTGAGACATAAACCCAAGCATTGTAAAATTGCTAATTATATCATGGGACCAAATCACAGGCAGGCAGGAGGAGTATGCAGAAAATATATTCCTGTATAGTTTTTGTATGAATGTAAAGTACAAATAAACTTGAATAAAAATTCAAAGATATTATCATTACTCAAAAATCAGCTCTGGTGAGTGGTGGTTCATGTGGGAAGAGGTAGAGGAGCTGTGGAAAGGTGGAGAAGGAAGCTCACTGGGCATTGTCTTAAGATCCAAGGCTGTGTGGTACCCAGTTTGTATTGGTACGCCAGTTCACACTTAAGTTCAGAGATGCTGCTTCTGTTTGAGCACAGATAGTGAAGAATTGAAATTGTTGGTCTTATGAGTGGTGGCATGTAAAGATACTGGGTGGTTTGCATTCTGGGTGAATACTGTCAGTGCCCTGTTTAATGCCTGCCATATTGCAACTAAATATATATATTCCAGTATAGTTTTTCTTTAAATATAAAGTATAAACAAACTTTAATAAAAATTCAAATAGATATTATACATCACTTAAAAATCAGCTCTGAGTGGTGGGTTCATGTGAGAAGAGCTAGAGGAGCTGCAGGTGGAAAAATTTTCACGTGTTCTTCAGTCATTTTTCCACTTTTGCTTGCCTCCACATGAAAGTTTCATGAAAAGGTTGTTTCAAAGTTTCTTTGAAATATCTGGACCGAAAGTGCCTTGCATCTCTTGAAAACAGATGTACAACTAATGGTGTTAGCAGACAAGTGCAGAGTTCTGCTTGGAAATGACACACACCACTGTTTAGCTCACTGGGCATTACCATAATGTGTAGAGAAGAGAGAGAGATATGAAATAATAGGCACTAACAAGAGACACCTTTGACCTTGAACGCTCGAAACTGCACGAACACATGTTTACAATAACAAGTGATCATAAACTAAACAGTGGTGTGTGTCATTTCCAAGCAGAACTCTGCACTTGTCTGCTAACACCATTAGTTGTACATCTGTTTTCAAGAGATGCAAGGCACTTTCGGTCCAGATATTTCAAAGAAACTTTGAAAAAACCTTTTCATGAAACTTTCATGTGGAGGCAAGCAAAAGTGAAAAAATGACTGAAGAACACGTGAAAATTTTTCTAACTTCAGACATTGGATATGAAAAGAGCCTATTGTTGTGTGATTCCTGGTCAGGTGCAACTTTTCCAAACAACATTGTTATGCTGAAGATATTGCCACTGAAAACAAAATATCCCGAACCCCTTGATGTATACTTCTTTTGGGAATATAAGCTCTATATCAGAAGGATTACTGATTTTGTAAGACTACAATGTGCCAAACCACAACTGAAAATACATGATTGCTATTTAATCATGAAACTTCACTCTGTGGTTTACAATTAATTTGCTGCATCTACGTATAAGCTTATGTTGCAATATGCTTGGTGAAAGGCAGGTGATGACAATGACATATCATCATCATTTGAAAATGTAATTAGTATGGCTTTTGATATTGGACTGCGTGAATGTGAAAGTGAGTTGGGATGTTATAACGTGGCTTTAGTGATGTGTGCACATTATTCCCTTCCACTTTGTTTTAACCAGTTCATTGAAATCCTGCTCTGCACTTTGAGGACTAATATCAGCACTGTCAGGTGTGTGGTACTGCTGTATATGTGTGTTTTGGACTATATTAAGTACTTTAAGCAGAGTTTTTGGCACTGTTGATTGAAAATGTAATGATATGCTGACATTATTGAATTACATATAATTTCCTTCATGTGGTATTGATATCTTGTTACTTTTTTTCTCTATTAAAATGTTACTTAAGGTAGAATGCGTTTTGCGTGGAAATGACACACACCACTGTTTTGTTTATTATCACTTGTTATTCTAAGCATGCTTTCATGCAGTGGCAAGCATTCAAGATCAAAGGTGTCCCTTGTAAGTAGCAAAAAGGAATTCAAATTAGGATAGCGAAATCCTTAGATGATGATTGTAGGGCATGAATACAAATAAGACAAAAACTGACATGATATAGAAATTTTCGTGTCTAGCTCTTTATCAATAGGAGAACATTATGGGGGGGTAGGGGGGTGCTGTATATATTGTAACAATGAAATAATAGGCATTAAGTAATATAAAGGAATACAAATTAGAATAGGAAAATGAACCACCACTTACCTTAGATGATGGTTGAGTGGTGCAAATTCACAAAATGGACAAAAACATAAATGACATAGACATTTTTTGTTTTTATTCCTTTGTCACAGAGTATGAGGCAGTTTCCTTCAGTACCCACCCTATGCAGTGTTCTCTAGTTTCATAACCTAATTTGTAATTGCTATATATAATTTAAAAGTTTTGATTCATATTATCTCGAACAATTATGTGCTCAGGAAGCAGCGTGGTCAATGTTGAAAGGAAAGTGAAACGAAACACATTGCTTACCAAAGTTAAAAACAAAAAAGATGACACAAATGCAAAAAGACACTGTTTTGGGCTATACCTTTACTCGTGCAGATAGCAGTTGATGCATATGTGAGAGTGCAGGGAAGGCTCTTGTGGCTGGGCTTATTGAAGGTGCAGGTGCAACCTAGCCATATTTTTCAGTCCTCTCATCCCAATTCATCTCTAGGAAATGACAGGTTTATTTCATTTTTCCTGCCCATATTAATTTGTCATTAGTGTAGAAAAAAGTCTTTTATTACAATGGCTTAGTACAGGGATGGCAAACCTTTATTGATCTACGTGCCATTTTTTCTAAAGAAGTGTTGAATGAAGCCATGACGTGCCATCAAACAATCATGACTAATGGGAAAAGAAATAAAATGAAACTAGTGCAACTTCTGCTGTTGAAAATTAGATGCCAAAGAACTTATATTAGGTTCATACTTTGTTTCTTTTAGGAGCATGCAACCTGAAGTAGAGTCATTTGACAAACGGTTTCAAAGCGAGTGTTTAAAATTATTCTGGTTCGCCTTCTTTGACAAAGATATTTGTGATTTGTTTCACATTGCCGTTTTACGGATGATATTGTACGCATTGTTCCAGAACATAAAGCACACACCACTTTATTAATCATGCTATATTGCTAAGTCCACCAAGGTTGAACTTCTCTACACATTATCTTGCACTTTTCGTTTTTTTTTTTTCCTTCGTTTTTTTTTTTCTTCTTCTTCTTCTTCTTCTTCTTTACCAAATTAGCCATTTTGAATGGTTGTACATATAACTCAAAAAAACTTAAACAAGGTGCTGTGTTAAAGAAATTAGTTTTAAAAATGCAAGAACTATGCGTAATTGGTGAAAGCAGCCAACGACGCCAATATAAACAAACAAGTGAATAAGTCAGCGCCCCTCCCGCAATCTGTAGTCGTTTTGGCACCAGTAGTTTAGTTCATGATGAACTTTGTTACTATGATCTTAAATTATATAAATGAAAAAATAAATTACTTATATCAATTAGGTTCCTACTTAATTTCTGCAGTGCCCAAATTATTTGGTCGCATGCCATCGTTGGCACGCGTGCCATTGGTTCGCCATCCCTGGCTTAGTATATGAGAACACTCAGCAAATGTTACCATTTATCCTTTCCTGAAGTTGTCTTATCAGTGTGTTGCATTTTATTTTTTAAACCATTACATGATGTAGTGTACCCGATCAACTTCTCAATTTACGGAGATGAATAATCTCAGCTATATGTTTGCTCTACAAATCGGAAAATTTTTAAAACTTTGGCATGATCTTCAACAGTAAGTTGGGACGGGTGATTCGTTTGAATGTTAATTTGAACATGGACTTCAAATAATGTGGTTTTAATTTTTAAACATAATTTTCAGGTGAAGATTTGAGCAAGATTGCAATAATAGAAGCAGATGTGAATAATTATGATTCCTTGGTGAGCATGACCTCAAAAGCTCGTGTGATAATTAATTGTACTGGTCCGTACCGTTTCTACGGTGAACCTGTAGTGAAGGCATGTATTGATACTGGAACTCACCAGGTAGATGTTACTGGTGAGCCTCAGGTGAGTTAAATCTGAGTATAACTGTTTAATTCAATAAATAGATTAATTAATAAAGAAATTAATACACTACAGTACAACACATTAAAAACTATGGCAGCTGCATATGGCGAGCTTTATTATGATTATTATTTGAACGTTAAAGCAATTTTGCTGATTACCAGCTGAATTGTATCAAGCTTAAGTTTCTTGTTATAGGATATTGTTTAAATATATTGAAAAGCTAGTCATGGGGCAGATTAATTTTTCCATTAAAATTTAACTCTAATAAACCTGTTTTTGCCAGATAATTTGTCATTCATATGCTGGAGTTTTTTTTAATTGTGTGAGGCATTTTAATTCTCTACTTTTCATCCAACTTTCACTCACACTATTTGAGTCTTGCTGCTTTAAAGTTTGTATAAAATGAACAATGTTTGCCTCCTTCACAAAAAACATACAGAATCTGTGGTTTTCTATAAGTAAAGGCTAATGGTACTGGTTCATAGGTATGATGTCTGTGTGTAACTTCTCAAATCATTTAGAATCGTGATACTTATTTTAATTTTACCCAGCAAAGCCGCGATTTTATTTCCATCTTTTCAGATATTGCAAATCAATTAACTTAAATCATTCTTTATAACATATTCTTGGTCCTCCCATTGAATCCATACTTTTGAGAGAGAGAAATAGTTAAAACTGTTATCTTGGAAATAGTGGGTTCTGAAATTACTGCCCTCTTCCCTCCATCATTGTAATTTGATAGTTAATCTCATTGTGTTGTATTTGAGACATTACTTTGCATAATTTTACTTTGTTCACAGCTTGCATAGAACCCACTTTATTGTTTTGTTTGTTACAGTACATGGAGAGAATGCTACTTGAATATAATAAAGCAGCACAAGAAAAAGGAGTCTATATTGTCAGTGCATGTGGTTTTGACAGTATCCCAGCTGACATGGGAGTTGTGTTTGTGCAACAAAAATTTGGAGGTAATGTCGACCTTAGAACTTCAGATATTTGGATCTTATTCTATCCACGATTTCATTCATATCTTATGCATTATAATCATTAATAACAAAGAGAAAAAGAGGGGGGGGGGAATTTGATATAGCCTGGGAGCTAAGAAAGGCATACAGTCACTAAAGGTGACTCCATTAAAGGAACTAAAATTCTAACACATGAAATGTGTGTGTGCTGTTTTGTGTCATTAGTTTGTAACATGCTTCTATCCTTGGGGTTATGACAAGATATTGATGTCAGCTACCATACCTATGATTGCAGTGTGATATATCTGATACCTGTATGAAAGTTTCTGCTAGGTTCATTTAAATATGTCGCCAAACTATTTTATATTTGAAATTGATTTTTTTTCTCCCTCTAAAATACACACTTTTAGTTTACTTACAACCTCTAATTTTTGTCAGAATGTGTTTCTCGGTGCTGACTACCTATTTTATAGTTAAATTTGGTTAAATATTTTTAAATAAATAACTTCCCATTGTTTAATGTATTTTCCATTGTCAGTTCACTCCATGCTGAGCACATGTTGAAAGAGACTTCCAGGTGTGTCTATCTTGTTAAAAAAAATTTATATCTTTATTGGTGACACATCCCAGGCAATAGTGTGACGTCATGCAAGTGGTGGACCTATACAAGGCTTATTACAGTTTATGCTACATCTCAGTCTTTATTGATATTATCTGATTATAAATTCAGATTGCCTCTTTGGCAACATTCCAGAGGTTGCTCATGTTTACTGCAATCTCTGTAGTCTCAAATATGACCTAATAACCCCAGTATCAAGATACATTCAGCTATAGCCAATTTCTGTAGATGTAGGTAGGTACGTAGGGGGAAAACACTGTAGGGAAAAGGCAGCATATTTTCTTGGACAGGTTTGAAATTGTCCTCACAGATATTTGACCAAGAGTCTGCTTATTTTGTAAAAGATCATGCCATAAAGTAAAACTGTAATACTTGCTTAATCATTTCTGATTGTCAGAGTTGCTGTTGGATTTCCGAATGTCCAGGGTAATGTTATCATCATACATAAATATTCTGATAAAAGCTTTGGGGTAAACATGTAACTCTGCCTGTAGGTGGTAAATATCAGAAATCATTTACATCACAGCACACCCCATTTTGAGCTAGATGCCTGTACACTATTCACTGTATTTACAGTTTTCTTTGTTTACTGTCTTGTTTACTAAAGATCAGGAATGGTAAGTAGGCCTATTATTATTATTTCTACCTTAAGTTTTATATTCGAATTGAAGCTATCCGTATTGTCAAAATAGTTTGTACTGATTTTTTCATGGCTCTTTCGAATTTCATAAACAGCCATTGTAGCTTCACAGGGCAACAAGTAGTTTACC
Source organism: Vandiemenella viatica (assembly GCA_031002005.1). Taxonomy (NCBI): domain Eukaryota; kingdom Metazoa; phylum Arthropoda; class Insecta; order Orthoptera; family Morabidae; genus Vandiemenella; species Vandiemenella viatica. Next base: position 33,911,435 of record JARYHS010011408.1, read on the forward strand.
ATCTTTACATGTTGTCTTGAATGTTCCACCAAATGAATCATTATTTTGGGGAGGAGGAGGTGGTTTTTTTTTTCAAATTTAAGCAAGCAGAGACTTTCTAGAATACTAACACCAACTAATAGTTATCTTTAAACGTAATGATAAATTTGCCTTACCTTCTCACAAGGAAATGTTGTTATGGTGCACTTAGTGTAGGTGTTGTACTTCACTTTTAATACAGATTTGATGGACTTTTGTGGCCTTGCCATCATCAGAATCCACATTATCTCTTGGTGTAGCTTGTCAGTAGGAGCCGGTTGTTCAGTGCATACAATTGAGTTCTTCCATGGTGCATATTCTTTACTAAAAAAAACGCTTGTGCAATCGAAGGTTTCTCTGGCCTTAATAGTTTCCACGCTCCCCAGTGTTGCCAGATCCTGGTTTAAAATCTATTTCAGCAACCTGCTATGGCCTTCTTCTAGTGCAAAATTGCAGCGAGATGTGTTTGTTTCATATGCTCTACTAAATGCAGCTAATTCCCAATATGGTATGTTTGAAGTTCTGGAAGACCAGTCCAGCCAATCAGAGTGGAGCTGTAATATCATTTGGTGATTTGGCAGGAGCCATTACATGAGTTCTCTTTGCAGTAATCCGTACCATGCATCACAAACCTTTAGGCTGTTCTCCTAATTTATATTAGGGTGTTTAGAAATCTCTAGTGCCTCTTTTATCCATCTGTCACCATTGATCTTCCTACAAATGAATGTGGTAACTTTAAAGCTAATGGCATAACTGGTTGTAGATAAATGCTCCACAATGACAGACTTGACTGTTTTTAATTTGTAGTGACAGGTATGTTCATGTAGCCTGTTGTCTACTATGCGTCCTGTCTCCCCAATATAGAATAACATACAGTTGAAAGGAATGTAATAAACCCCTACAGTTGGTAGTGAGCATTGCCTGCCTTTTATTTTCATCAGAGAGGTGATCATTCTAAAGCCTTGTGAACGTTATTTGGCAGTTTTCCAATGTGATCCATGATGCCTCCGTTGTAGAGTGAGAGAGCCATTTTCTGTTGTATGTTTGTGGTTTGGTTGTCGCATTTTTGTAGCTGGCCCTTATCAATGTGACTGTTTTCAAAGTCTGACTAACTTCATAATTGTGGTATCTTTCATCCTGAAAGTAATCTGTAGTTCATCCATTTTTGTGGGAAATCTTTCTGGGTCTGCCTGTCTCATGGTTCATGTACATAAGTTAGTAAACAACTCGCTTTATCTGATGGGGTGTGTTTCAGTATAAAGATACCTGTTTATATGCATTCAGGCTACACACCATGCAAAGTGGCTGTCATAACATATATTAGGGCCATAGTGGATTACATTGAGAAAATGCTGAAGGTGCATAGAAGGATTAGCACCTACTTGATGAACAAATTAATTCCATGTTTTCATTCTTTCTCTATAGTTAGTTAAATCTTAAGTGTTTTGTAATTACAGTACACTGCTAAATGAAATTTACAGATTTCGTTGTATTTGTAACATCCTAACATGTTTCTACAAATTTATAGGTGATGTGAATTCTGTGGAAGGATACCTCACCAGCAAATATAAAGGCACAGAAAAGGTAATGTGTTTAAAATGACTATATTTATTTTAAAATGTATTTTGTATGTTAAACTTCTGATTACTATTTTTGAATCTAAGGAAAAATGAAATGGCTTTAGGCAATATAAATTACAAGGAAAGGTAAAATGACTCGTCACTCACCAAAGTTGAAGGCTGCGACGAGTGGAAAACATATAAGATGAACACTACACAATATTTCAGTTGGACACCTTATTTATGTTGTAGGAAATGAGTCATGTGGTTCAGGAGGTGTGCACATGCTGAAGTTTGACTGATCATGTAATAAACTTTGGGATATGCACACCTACCAAACCACATGACTCATTTCCTGCACCTCCTGAACCACATGACTCGTTTCCTACAACATGAATAAGGTGTAAAACTGAAATATTGTTTATTTTAATGTCAGTCATCTATGTTTTCCACTCGTCACAGCCTTCAACTTTGGTGAGTGATGAGTCATTTTCCCTTTTCTTGTCATTTGTGTTGATTACTATTTTTTGTAGAGATCCTTCTCATCTAATTATATCAGGTTTCTAACATGTTTTTAACATTTTTTCTTTTCAGTTACTATAAATTTTAAAGCTTTCGAGTCAATTTACACTTCTAGAATGTTTGCAAGTTCATTAAAATTTCCATATCTAATGTCACTAAAGATTAAGATGTATAAAATAATATCAAGTTGATTATGCAGATAGATTCCAGTGTCAACCTTGTTAATACTGGGAAAGAAATTTAATCTAACTAATAATTGATGATTTTGATGTGCTCTAAAGCTGCACTGATAACAGTGTAATTAATTGAAAGATAAAGTTTTTGGAAAATATTCATATTGTAATTACAGAGCTTTCTACATGTCATGGAATTACATACCAGTACTAGCAAATATAAATAATCTAAATGACAAAACCATCACTTATAACAGGTGGTATTAGAATGAAACAAGTATACAAAATACTTGAGCCTTGAACTATTATATAATTGTATTTTTATAATCCATTTGTCAGCTGTAGAACATGTACAGAGTGGTAATCGGAGAGTAATTGACTTCTTGTTGGTTAATACTAGTTGACTAGGGAAAATGGGAGAGGGAAGAATTCAATCTATAAATGTAGATAAAGGAAAGATTGTGGACTTATTTAGAAGAGAACTATCCCTCAAAAATTATGGAAAGACAGAGTTTTTCACCAATGCAGATAGCAATTTTTCCTCAGTCTCAGCCGAAACTGTCTGTGTACAGTAGTTAACAGGACAGTACATAGGGGCCCAACACAGCAAATGACACTGAAAGAAAATCTGAAGCAGTTTTTTTTTTGTTTAGTCTATAGATGCATACATGTAAAACAATTACCAAACATACAACAAAATAATTAAGTACAATTAAGAAGAAAGGCAGAGTAAAAGTTGAATATGAAGCTCTATAATCCATTCAGTTTCCCCTCGTGACCCTTGTATGAAATCTTGTTATTCCTTGGAAGGCTCTGAATTGACGTTAAAATTTTATGTGGTTGATGGTTTGATATTCAGCACTGCAGTCCTCAAACAAATAGTGAAACACCACATCTGCCATGCTTCATTGGATTCTGTTTAATAACAACCAGATTTTGTTGATAGTTGAAACCTCCAGTTGGTTTATTGGTGGATTATTGGTATCAAGGATCACCATACAATTGGAGCTTGGTCTGACCATTGAATTTGCCAAGTCACATTGCTGTCATATCCTTTATTAGTGAGCTCTTTGGCAGGGAATACAGGAGAATATTGGATTTTAATCGGCGCAGGTTAAAACTTTCCATATCGTGATGAATGGTTCTGCTGTTCTCTCTCTCTCTCTCTCCATATAATAACAGATAGACGATGGCCGTATATGGATTAGAACCAGTACTCCCATGGCTGCCATTACACAGTGATACGCTATCACCCAGAGCACCACGAGACTCCAGTCATGGTAGCATATTATTATGTGGTAACTAGTTAGTTGGAGTAAACTTGGCAGTGCCCGATATTATCTGCATAGTTGGACAACCAGAGAGCACAGCACTATTCGACTGCAGAGTATACGAGACTTATTGCAGAGTTTATCACCTTGCTCCCCCCCCCCCCCCCCCCCCCCCCCCCCCCCCCCCCCCCCCCCCCCCCCAAGAACTTGCGGCAAACTTCTGGATGTTATTGTTCCTTAATTTTAGTTTCTGGGCAAAGTTGAACAGATGTTTACAGAAGGAAAGTGTTCTGTGGAGGATTATGCCAAAGTATTTTGTGGTTTGATTATAATGTAGGATGAATCCATTAATAATAATTTTGAGAGTTAAATGAGTCTGTCGATTATTTACGTGAAAACAGCACGATTCTGTTTTTGCTATACTTGATGGAAGACGGCATTAAAAAAAAAGTAGGCACATCAAATTTTGATCTTTTAACAGTGCCACGTTGTTTGAGCATGTCGTGGTGAGTCAAACAGGTAGGACAAATTAGATTGTAAGATTCAAACAAATTTATCAGCAAATATTGTGCTATTTCTCAAGTTCTGTTAATTACCTTTATCTTTTTAAAAGCTTAATGTAAAATATTATTTCATTTGAAGGGAGCTGCTATACACTATGGTACCTGGGAATCTGCTGTTTATGGTTTAGCTAATGCAAATGAACTGCGTCCTCTACGTGAGAAGCTTTATCCCAACAAGTTGCCTCGATTCACACCAAAACTTAAAAGACAGTAAGTATTATTATTATTATTATTTTGAAAAATATCAAACCCTAACCCTTGAATTGTATTGTTACAATTTTAATATGCTTTTTGTACTTGCAGATCGGTTCTTCATAGAAGAAGTGACATTAGTGGTTGGTGTTTACCATTCCCAGGCAGTGACCGCTCGGTTGTAATGCGTTCACAGAGATATTTTTATGAAAAAGAAAAGAAACGCCCAGCCCAGTATGAGGCTTACATGACGTTGCCTTCACTGTTGTCTTCTGTTTTTGTCATATTTATTGCTGTGATTTTTGCAATCTTGACACGATTTAAACTAGGAATCAAGTTACTTCTAAATGTGAGCAAATTCTGACCAGATTTTTATATTTAAGCTATTAAAAATAAATAATCTGTAGAATACATATTGGGTACTGAATAGATTTAAGTTATGTGCATCTGATCCAAAGCCTTTATCAAAATGTTTATTTTTGCCTTTTTTCCCAGCAAAACATTATTTTCAATGGTATTTTAACTAGGAAAAAATATTTTGTGTGTGTAAACCATGGGAAGTAATGTTTTTTGAAATACTAAATGTGCTGATGCAAATTTGAATATTGATAATGTGAACACACCGTTTACCACAGCAAAGTGGTGCAGTTTCACAAGATACTGAACGTTATATCAGTGATGGCTCAAATTTAATGAGCAGGTTATGGTGGTGGGATTGGAGGGGAAGGAGATCTGTTCTAAGAATCTATGTGGCAGGCTTCTTTAAGAAGCTTGTGTGTTTCTATTTCTGTCAGTAAGTATTTACTATTATTCAGAAAAATTATTGAGTTTCTTGTTTATTACAAAAAAGAGGTTACTAAGAACAAGTTGCATCTAATTAATTTGGAAGAATGTTTTCAGGTGAAAATAAATAAAAAGTTTGTGTGGGGAGGAGTTTATTATCTAACTTACTTCAGTATATATCAGTACTGAATTTTGGAAAAATTTTGTTTGAAAATTTCTGTATGTGTTTATATGTCATCAATAGAGATTGTTGCATGGTTCTATAAAAGGGTAGGTTTAAAACCACCATTTAAGAGTACCCTAATATCCAACTGGCACTGTTTTCATATTTCTGACCAACTTCCAGTATATAGTGGTAGTATGATACATTGGTCATATAATGCAGAATATTTGTTATAGTGATAGTTATCAGTTTTAGAATTTTGATAAAAAGTAATTACATCTTTGCATTGAAGTAAATCATAGTAGAGGGCGAGTTATAACTTTGGAATGATATAAAAATTTACTGAGATAACTTACAGAATCTGTAGATGTGTCATTTTGTAGCAAACAACCTTGAGTTTCACACAAGTGTCACTTTGGTTCAGTGTGAGTACGACAAACGCCATCAGCAATCTATTTCTTCCCATACTCATTGCAGCAACGGGCATAACTTGTGCAGCAGCAGCGTAGATTCAATTTTTCAGGTCAGCCAAATTGTTTGCTAGGGGAGGAACATACATATGATCTTAATGAAGCCCAGAGAAAGAAATCCAATGGCGTCAAGTCTGGGGAGTGAGGTGGTCATGTGATTGGCCCGTCACGGCCAATCCATCGACCTGGGAAACAGTTATCGAGGAAACCTCGAAATTTCATGAGGAAATGAGGTGGTGCACCATCTTGCTGGTAGTAAACCATCCCATCTAAGTCATCTTCATCGATATGTGGAATTAAATAGTATTCAGGCATATCCATTCACACAATTTTTTGACATTATCATCAACACACGGGTGACCGGGTGATTTAGTATCATGCCACAGTAAACAACCTGACTTGACAAAGTTCTTGTGCCAAGAGTAAATTGTAGGCTTAAAGGAGGTTCTTCAGTGTATTTGGTGTAAATTTATGCCGAACAGTTGTTGCAGAGATCATTTCATGAAAACAAAACACACAGCGAGCATGCTGTGAAAGTAGCCATTTTAACTATACACTATGCTGATGCTGCTGGTGGTGAAATGGTGTACTGATGCACTACGTGCATCAAACTTGAGGTTGTTTGCTAAAAAATGACAAATCTAATGATTCTGTAAGTTATCTCAACAAATTTCTATATCATTCCAAAGTTGTAAAGTCCTTTTTGAATCATCCTGTATTTCATTTAAATTTATGGTACTGTTTCCCATTGCTATTGGCATATAGCCTAAATGCAACTTCAGAGATGAAGGGCAATGCTTCAGTGGTTGCACTGAACAAATATAAAGCTGACGGTTGCTAATCTCGGTGGCTGTCAGTGCTTCTGTGTTAATACTCACACTTATCTTACATCTAGGCTTCATAATGTGATAAAATATTTGTCAGCAATACTCACATCAAGACAGTTAATGCTTTCTTTCTTGTTTATTTATAGCATAATTACCCTGGAACTGAAATGAGCTTTCTTCTTGAATAAGTTCTGAAGGTACCTATTAAAAAGTTTGGATTTAAAGATTGCTTGTTAATACCAGCATTTTTCAATTTAAACATTAATTAAAAAAAGGTGGAAAAAAGTTGTGGAATTAATTCCAGCATAAAGCTAGGCCACCAAGATGCACAGTGCTGGAAACCTCCTGGATGGACAGCTTTGGTAGTACCTTGCATTGTGGGGAACAGGAGAACATCACTAGCTCCAATCTACAGCGTTAATCAGTGTAACTCTCTTGATTGTATACACAAGATGTTGAGTTGTGGCCATTTGTTTTAGCATGATATATATTTGTACAAATTTTGTAATTAATTTGCCCATACATTACATAAATAAAAACTATAACTGAAAATTAATTAGCAACTAACCAACATTGTATACAACAGTAAGTCAACATCCCACATTGCCAAGTTAGAACTTGTCATCCATGTGGAGTTCCCATATCAGTAAAATGACTGGTGTAAGGTCAGGTTGAGAAATCTAGAGTCAAAGAAAGAAAATTCTTTGTAGACGCCAATAACACAATCACATAAAATGACACAGCCTACTATAAGCGTGTAGTAAAAATTATAGGCACAATTTTGAAAAGTATTTTATTGAGTGGTAATATGTGACTAAGCAAACAAGATTGAACAACTCTATTAAATATACGTTCTACATAAGAAAACCAACAATACTCCATGGACAAGAGATCTTTGAAATTAGGGATCACTTGTGAATATATCATGGAGTATGAATTCCATAAGAAGAAACTTGAAGCACTCCCACAGTTTCCAATAAAAGCTATGGACACGAACAGTCGAGAAATGACTGTAATTGTGAACAAAGATCACTGAAAATGAGTGTGGGAATAGTGTGCAGAAGTTAAAGACTAAGGGGGAAAACCATTGGAAATACTGTGGTTCATAGTTGGCTGAAATGAAAAGTACAGGGAGAAATGATTACTGACCATATGTGTTGTCAAAATGGTGCATGAACATAAGTTTCAATTTTTTTTAACTTCATTGGTAGTAGAAGATGAAGTCACAGGCTTGGAGTTGGTGATAATCATCACTTTCTTTCCCATCAAGCCCATAAGAAGAAGTAGTAGAAATATCAC
>JARYHS010011408.1:33920274-33957521 GCA_031002005.1 Vandiemenella viatica
TTGGATTTGTGAGTCATGAGGGTCCTTCGGAAAGCATGATGAACAACACTGATTTTACTTTGACACTCTTTGCTGAAGGATGGAAGGAGAGACTGTCAGAACCAACAGATCAGCATGCCATGCCGATTGACAAAAGGATGACTGTACAGGTATGTTTCACATACATCATTAAAGTTACTTTCCGGAAGAAAAAATAGTTTTTAAGGCACTTGTTTCAAGTTTACATATTAATTTATTCACTATTAACCTTTTATTAGCATTAAATGACATTTTTAAAATGAATGCCATATGACATATATTTCTTTTGAGATATGACTAGAAGACTTGTAGTAATGTAGGTGCTGATACATCTAGGTATATTTTTGAAACACATCTTTTGAATATTGGGCACTGTTGCATATTATTTTTGTTTAATAACACATGCATCAGAGAGTGCTGGAATGGTTCAGTGAAAAACTTTGTGCAGTCATTAGGGTGTTTTGTCCCATTTGTATGCTGATTCCTAGACACAAGAAGACATGCTGAATGGGTATTTTTTTTTTTTTACATGTTATTAAGCTCTGTCTGTATTTTATGTCTGCCTAATCTATGAGGGTATAAATTGAACATATGGAATGGTGAATAACTACCAAACAGAATATCGGCCCACACCATAACGGCTCCAAACCAAATTGGTCTCTCTTACAGATGGCAAGGAAATACCAGTTTTCTGATTCCTTCTGCAGGCAGGTCATGCTAGTTTTGCTTCTGACTGAATCTGGACTCTTCTAAAATAACAAATCTTAAAACGGCTGCTCCTCTGATAAGTGCAATTAAAGACTTTTACAAGTTTCAGAGCAAAAATACCATGATTTTGCACAGTATTTTAGGATAGCAGTACTGTTGTCAGGGTGACAAAAGCTTATTCTGCACCTTACTCTTAACCAGTGTCTTGTACTACTTTTCTTGGTTGTCACCAATGCTTGCTTTTTGATGTTCCTAATTTCTTGGAACTGACACAGTTTGGGGGGGGGGGAGGACTGCTCATAGGAGTGATTCAAAGACTATTTCCTCCACTTGTATTGACTATAGTCATCATGAGACCTTGGTTAATGCCAAATAGTAATAAACAATTCCAGTTTCCTTATTTTAAGCATCATTTGCATTTCATAAATCTGCACTAATTTAATTCACAGAAAATCTTGCAGTCTCATCCAAATATATAATAAACCAGTAAAGGCAAAGACTACATTGAATGTACTCAGTAAAAAATGAAATTTATGGTTAAACAAAAGAATAAACAATCTACAAAAATTTTGTCTGTCATTTTTTTTGACTGCAGCTCATGCAAAAACTATTGGATGAATTTTCATAAATGTACCTAGTATTGACAATAGTTCAGCCAAATAATTTCATCAGATGAAGTAGTAAGAAGTTAATTCTGTGGTATACTTCATTGCCTCATGATTTACACTCATATATAAACAGAAGCTCGAATCTGGAAATGTACATGGCCTGCTACCGAAGCTAATCTTCTATTGGGCAGTTCCATCAGCTGGACTTCATATCCAGCCTTAAATGGACACTGTGCCACATAAGTTTTGCTAGAGACACTTGTGTGTCATGTTGCTGATGATCATGAATGATGGGCTTCATTCATAAAGTGACCACCATTGCTGTTTGTGTTGTTGTTGCCCAGCCTTCTCAAATGACTCTCTTATTACTGAATCCCAGAAATATACAAAGTATGTGCCAAAACTTCAGTTCTATCAGAATTTATTTAAAGTAGTCTCCTTCACTTTTGGAATATTTAAAATTGGCATATGGTTATGTTAAATGTGTAATGTAACTGCAGTATCTACCATTAGTGAAGCGAAAATGGAATTTATTTATCAAGTCTCTTAGTATTGTGAAAGCTTAATTTAGTCATTGGTTGTTCTTGCTATATAGGTTTCATGCTTCATTCTTCCAAAGTATACAGGTTTCTGTAGTTCTGGTACTATTATTGCCTGTATGTACCTTTTCTGTGTTTAAGCAAGTTCCACCACCAGTGATACATACGTGTCGGTAGTTTCATGAAGAGACATTCTGTGTAGTCTTTAAATAGTGTATCTTTTGTCACTGCTGCTTCAACTTTAGCAAGTGATGGGTGTATTTTATATTTCCTTTCCAGAGTAACATCTTTTTTCATCTTTTTTGTGAGTTTCCCCATAAATTTTCTGAGAATTAGTAAACTAGGTCAGTGGCTGTTTTACATGTAACAGTATTGGTACTAAGTCAAATTTGTTGAACCTGAGAAATTCTTATTTATTCAAAGTAAATAGACAAAAGAAAATTTTTTGGTTACTTAACTATACTAGAGATTGTGCAAGTTGTTTCGATTTGAACCAATGAATCTGGTTGATGTACAAGAAAGTGTTAGTGATAATATTTATATCTGCCAGTACTGTTACCCAACATGGCGATTCAGACAGATTAATAACCTGATATTGTTTATATCAGTGAATTTGTTCTTTGCACACATCGATATTGCAATTCACTCTCATCTTATTCTTGGCACACATTTATATTTGCTTCATTTTCATTATCTGATGTTAAATCAACAAATGGTACTTTCACAAGTCCTTTCGCTAAGAAATTGAAAAACGCTTTGTTGCATCTATCAAGCAAATAACACCGAGCGTGGTGGGTGAACGGTTAACGTTCTGACCTCACATTCGGGAGGACGTGGGTTCGAAACCCCATCTGGACATCCAGATTTGGGTTTTCCAGGGTTTCCCCAAATCACTCCAGGCGAATGCCGGGATGTTTCCTTCCAAAAGGCCATGGTCGAATTCCTTCCCATTCCTTGTACCCAGTCCCATCCCGCCTCTAATGACCTTAGCCGTTGACGAGGCATAAAAACATTTTAAAAAAGCAAATAACACAACACTGGCAGCTGAATTACTGATATGAGTTAATACTTGTTTCAATGAATTAGGTAGTGTTACCAACTTATAGTGTACACTAAATTCACCACATTTTAATGACTCACAGCTTAAATCGGTTCAAATCCTGTGAATGCTATAACATAAAAACCCAGTGTGTCTCTACAGAACAGTAACAGTCTTTGTTGCTTTTGTGTGACTATAGAAAAATGTGATAGCCCTAAGATATTTGATATGGATTTAGAAGCAGAAGCATGTTTTGATTCTTAACTCCGAGATAATTATTATTATTATTTATTATTATTACTTATTACTTGCAAATAACAATGGATTGTGACTCATCACTCACCAAAGTTGAAGGCTGTGATGAGTGAAACATACGAGAAAAATAAAAACACTTACAGTATTATGGTTTTACACCTTACTCATGAGCTAGGGACCAAGTCATTTAGTTCAGGAGGTGTGCACACGCCGAAGTTTACCACATGACTCGTGAATAAAATGTAAAACTGAAATACTGTATATGTTTTTGTTTGTCTCGTATGTGTTTCACTCGTCGCAGCCTTCAACTTTGGTGAGTGATGAGTCATTTTCCCTATCCTTTGTTATTTATATTGTCTGAAAGCTGTTTCCTTTCTCCTTAATATCTTTTTTGTACCCACTACTACATTTAAATTTAAAATATATTTAGCAGGAAATGGAGAGTAATCAAAGATTGTTTTGCTCACCAGTATTCCCACTCCTTGTTAAGGCTGGAGTAGAAGTAAGCAAATGGTGCCTAACATTCAACACTACTATTTTTCAAGTATTGTAATGGACAATGTAGTATACATTCTCAATGATGTTGTATTCACAATATACAAGCATCATTTTTGGCATAAATTTTCAGCTATGAAGTTGCCAAGTCAGGAGAAGACTGTGTAAACTTCCAAAGTACATAAAGTACTTTTCTTTGTTGAAATAGTCACTTAAAATAGCTGGTTAGATTTATGAGATCAAAGTGTGAAATTAATTGTTTAAGTGTTAACATCAAAATAAAAATGTGTTATGAATGTTTTGCAGGTAAAGGGAACAAATCCAGGATATGGTGCTACTTGTACTGCACTGGTTTTGTCAGCCATAACAATTCTGAAGGAGAAAGATAAAATTCCACTTGAGTAAGTACTGAGATTTATATTACATACATTTTAATTAAGTTATTTTCTTTTATACATAAAAAACCATATGCAATGAAAGTTATTCATTAAACACGATTAAGTGGGATATTGTAAAATGTGTAATCATATAAATATTAGGATATGGTTATATTTTAAGCAAATTTCTCAGATTAACTGATATCAAGATACAAGGTGTTTTAATAGTCTTGAAGTGATTACACTTTTTGATTGTAATAAGAATTTGGCAGTTCCAGATGATTGCAGCGTCTATTATATTTCCATGGAATTATGTGGTAAAACATCCAGGTTTGGTTTAGGTACTAATTGACAGTTCTCTTTACTTGTTCATGAGCAAAATAATTTATATAATGAATTTAAAATAAAGCCACTCTCCTACGAGTAGAAAGTAAACTGTTCAGTTCTTTGGAAGATTGAATGCTTTAAGTACTCATGCTTGGTAACATGAAATGGGATCCGACATAACATTACTTTGTGAAAAACCCAAGTCAATACTGGAATTTATTAGCTAGTTTAGAAGTAATGTAAATGTGTAAAGGAAAAAGCGTATAAATCTCTTGTGCATTCTCATCTGGAGTGAGATCCATGTTGCAAAGAAAGGATTGATTAGTAGTATTGTGACTGCAGTGAAGACATATGTGATTTGTGACACATGCTACAGTTCTGTATGAAAATTTCAAAATTGATATGGAAATCTGGCTGGAATTCTCTGGTAAACAGAATTTATTTAGTAACCTGCAAAAAACTTATATCTTTTATGAATGCAGTGAAATACTTCTACCTTGTATTTAGGTTGCTATCATGGGACAGGTAAGCTCAAGGAAATAAGGTGCTGTGCTGATGTCTGTATAAATTTTTTTCTCCCCTCGTGCCATTAAGGATTGGAATGCACAGAACAGAGATTCTACCACACGCAGTCTTCTGTAGATTGAAATTTAGTTGCTGTAGTTCTCCCATCACAGTTAAATTATATGCGTAATAATCCAGTTGTTTAGAACCATTTTCTGTGTGTTGACTTATCACTAAATGTCATTAATTTTCCTCACACCAGTACTGAATATATCAAGGATGAATTACATTAGCTAAATTTCTCATTTCCTCCATTCTCATTGAATAAGAGGTATATCTGAATTGAGGGCATGTATCCAGTTTAAACCTCTTTAGTTCTTTAAGACCCATTGACACTAGTGATCAGCTCAGTTCAGCTCACAACCCAGGATTTTGCCAGTAGCATTCACAGTAGGAGTCAGGTCAGCTCAGATAAAATTGTGGACAATGCCATTTCATTTCACATGCTCACATTATATGATGCTATTCTCTATGCTGCTAACATTAATTAAAATTGCACTGATTTTGGATGCAGAAGCTAACAATACATCAAGGTAAAAAATATGACTGTTATGGATGCATAAGATGCTGAAAACTTGGTTAATAACACTACTGTACAAGTGGAACTAATATTAGGTTGAAGAAGGGACAAGAAGGAAAATTTAGCACTAAGTACTGCCAGATGGCTGAAGACAATGTAAGGTTCAGCTTTTCTGCTCAAAACGAATGTTCTAAGACCTTATCAAGGGTTTCGAGTGCAAACTCATCACGAGAAAAAAAATATACCTGCCGGCTATGCTGTGCAAGGCGAGTGGTGAATAATGCTTTTGGTATTTTAGCTCAAATATGTCGAATTTATTTTAGAAAAATTTGATCTGTGCTCCAGCATTTATTCATAACCATTCGATTCCAGCATTAAACTTCACTGACATGTGTCATAACCTATACTGAGTTTCTCGGCAATACTGTGAATTGTCAGATGATGGTCTGCACTAAGCATTTCTTGGATTTTTCTCAGCTGTGGTTGAAATCGAAGGTCTTTGGAATGCTCATCGTCTTCCACTAAGGTTTGGTCAGATTTAAATTGTCAAAACCACTTGAAAACCTGTTTGCATCTCAGTATTTAATCAGATGTTTCATAAATTATATCATACATTTCACTACCACTTTTTCTGGGTTTAAAACAAAATTTCTCACATACATACAAGCTGCTCTTTTTCATGTTCATCGTAAAAAAAATCACGACAGCTACAATTAGCCTTTGACATGAATTTGTTTATGGAAGGAATTTAATGAGCTAGAATGTTTCAAACTAGTCTAGCAGCATTATTAGTGACATGCTTGCTATGCCTAACAGTGCAAATCAGTACTTTTTAGCGTACACGGTATATAAAAGACAGTCGAGAAATTTTTAATACTACCTCATATTACATCATGGGCTAACATTGGACATTGGTTTTTCGTTTCCTTATTGAGTTCTGATTCTTTTTCAAAAATTTAAAATTCAGTGAGACATTGATCACATTCCTGTAGCAACACCTCATTCACTTTGCATGAGGTTCTTAAACTCATACCTGTCATGGATTGAGACATTTTTAAAAATCCTACATTTCTGCCAAATATGTGTGTCGCCATATCTATGTGAACATCACCCTTACTAATAATGGCCTTTACTTTGTTTTTGTACTGTGTGTTTCTGTGCCAGCATCCATTAGTGCATTGTGAGGGGTCCTTACTTTTTTTCTTTTTTTTTGTTATATGTATAGATAGAATTTTGCAGGAGATAGATTGAAATTTTTTATGACTCTTCTATAAGGCAATTTTGATTTTCAAGGATTGTAGAGAATCCATTCAACCATATAGTCCATGCGAATGCTGGGATGGTTCCTCACAATAGCCCATGGGCACCTCCTGCCACATCCCGTATATCCCTTAAAAACTATCACTCTTTCGGATAGGTGCAATGCACCCTCCGCCACACACTTTTAGTGAATCGCTAAGTAATAATAATAATAATATAAATATAATACTGTCAGAGAAAACTTAGGTGGTTTTACAGTTCACATCAGAATTCTCAAATATGTGCTAGTCATTCAGAAGTACACTGTTTTACTGTCAAGGAAAAGAAAGCAAACTGACCCAGCTTAGTGCCAGAAAATAAAAAATCCAAATGTTTGGATGTTTTTATTTTATAATTCTGCATACATGCACCTGGATTGAGGGAGAAACTGATTTACAGAATATTTAGAGAGAGGAAAAAAGTTCTCATCTCCTGTTGTGTTCATTGCCACACAATACTTCACTTTAGAAACAAGTGAAATAAAGTTTTGGAAAATATTTATGATGAAAATGCTGTTAGTCAATGAAATTGAGGAAAGATAGGAAAAATAAACCCGTCACTTGCCACAGATAAAGGCAGGAAGGCCACAACAAACACACAAATGTAAACACACTTTACAATCTTTAGGTATAAACAAACCATGATTAGGGGACATATAAGGGGATTGGATGTGTCCACACAGACACCACATGATCATGTGTTCGACAAGGCTGTCGTACCTTCATTTGAAGTAAATTTTTGGTTTATTTTCCTTGTTTGTACATCTTTACTCATATCACAATGTTTCCATAATGTTATTCTATTTTTTTTTTTTTTTTTTTTTTTTGCTGTTGTTAGTCTTTAGACTGGTTTGATGCAATCCTCTATCCCTTCCTATCCTGTGCTAACCTCTTCATTTCTACATACCTCCTACAACCCACGTCCTCAATTATCTGCTTCATATATTCTAATCTCTGTCTTCCTCTACAGTTCTTACCTTCCACTGTTCCTCCACTAACAATTTAACCAATCCAGCATGTCTCAAAATATGACCTACCAGCCTGTCTCTTCTTCAAACAATTTGATTTGGACCTCCAAGCTAAAAGCAGGAGGGCAGCACATATGTTTCTGCATGTGTCACACACTCAAATTATTATGTACAGCATTTTGTATTTGGCATAAATTACGAGGGTGGCTTGATAAGTAGGCAGCAGCAACAACTGAGGGTGTAGTCATATTAACTTACTATGTTCCTATAACGTTTGGTCAAAGGTTATTGTTAATTCATATTCTTAGTTTTACAGCTGCTAAATAAAAGAATGTTGAGTTCCTAGAAAATAATTGGCATTTTTTGTGTGATTCAGTTTATTTTTCTGGAAGGGAAAGCTGCAAAGTAAATTCATGAGAGCATTTTGCCTACTTTGAGTGACACATACCCTTCCTATGAAACCATTCAACTTTAAGTAAATGAGTTAAAATCTGGCAGAAAAAATCTTCGAAGATGCATTGTGTCTTGGAGCTTCAAAAAGAGCTGTGAGGCCAGAAATCTATAAAATTTGATATTGTTTTTGATTAATAGGCAACTGAAAGTGAAGGAGTTAGCAGAGGCCAGCTTGACTTAGTGACAAAATTTTATTTTGCATAGCGAATCAGACATGAATAAACTTTGCGCATTATGGCCACCATGAATGCTCACTCCGGAACAAAAGTTAAATTGCATGCGAACATATGCAGACTGTTTGAAGTATTCAACCAACTTCTTGCAACATTTTTTAACTATAGATACATCAGTGAACAACAGAAATGAAACAGCTATGTAGACAGTGGACTGCTCTAGACTAATAAAGAAGCTAAAATGCATTCCATCTTCTGGAAAGGTGATGCCTACAGTTTTTTTTTTTTTAACACAAAAGGATTTCTCTTGATTAACTTCTTGGAGAATGGATAAACCATTACTTGAGGGCACTACGCATCACAGTTTGTGAGACTGAAGGCAGCAATTGTGGAAAAACATCTGGAAATGGCCAAAAAGATCTTGAGTTACTATAATAATATGCCGTGTATTCCAGTCACATCGCATGGGAAAAATTGAGCGAGTAACAGCATCAAATCCGTTTGCATCCACCCTACTCCGTCCCTCAAATTGCCGTCTGTTCCTAAAACTCATCTTTCTTTGCTGGGCACAAATTGTGGTCAGATGAAGATGTTATACAGAAAATTATTTTGAGGGCTTTGAAGAAACCCATTTCTATTAGGGAATCACAAAGTTGGAGAAAAGTAAGAGCAAGTATGTTATTCTTTGATGGAAGTATTTTGAAAAATAAAATATTCAAGACATAATCTGATCTCCTATATATCAATCCAAGTTACTTAACAAACCACCCTTTTAGGATGAAAAAAGCAATCACCTCTAATCACAAATAACATAACAGTACAGATTCACAAACCTATAATTTTTAATGTTGACATTTTTGTTATTGTACACTGCCCTGCCATTTCTGGTAAATGATGGTTCTGTTCTCTCCCCATATTTAAATTTACTGAAAGACTAGATTGTAGCTATTTTAAGATTTGTTGACAATGGTTTTAATTTGTTTTTGTTATGTTTTATTATGTTACAGTTCTATAGCCAAAATCTAGCCACATGTTTCTGTTTTCAGGGGAGGTGTCTTGACTCCAGCTATCGCTTTTGCCAAGACTTCTTTAATTGAAGAGTTAAATAAACATGGAATGACTTTTGAAGTAGTTTCCTCCCAAGAATTAGATTCTGTTGCAGGGTCCAAGATATAAAAATAGTCCTGGAACTTGTATCTAGCATTGACCATTACAGTGGTTAAAAGAGGGCATATATAACTATAGTTACAAAGGTTCATGTACCGAGTTCATTTATTAATAATAACTTTTACTTTAGATGTTAAGTTGATTGTATTATTTGTAAAAGGGAAAAAAATCACTTTTTAAAGTGAAATGAACTATCAGAATTCTCACATTTACTAGTTTTCAGTTATTTACTTCAATTCTTTCACTGACATGTGTATGACAGTTATTGTTGCTTTATTAACAAATTATTGCCGATTAAGTAAGTTGACCTGTTACTCTTCTCTTTACATTATTTGCACAACATTCCCTTATATATATATATATATATATATTTGAGACTGATATGCGTACTGTGACTCGTAAAGAATTGAGAAATGCTTTCTCATGAATATTTGAGACTGATATCTTGACAAAGTTCTACAGTATTGGACAAATGCTTTCTCATGCTTATTTGAGACTGATGTATATTGATATAAAAGCAGTATTTTCATGCATTTCTAACTTTTTATGCATGATGTAATTACCTTATTGCTTTTAACTAATGTTATTGGAAATTAAAGAACATGCTTTATTTGGTGTTCAATCACTGTAAAATTCATAACCTCTCCATCGGTGCCTATACTGTCTCTCTAAATGTATTTAAATGGGTGCATATATAAATCTAGTATTAGCATATAATTTTTATTTCAGACTAAATAAATGTATTTTTGAATCTCATTGGTTTTTTCATTCATTTATACATTTTCTTTTATGAAATTCCTTATATTTGTGTAAAATAAATGTTTAAGTATCAGTTTGTCCTGGTTCTTATCCTTTGCTTCTGTTACCTCAAATAATAAAAGCAATATGAGCCTGTGTTGACCTGGCACTTGTTGAGCTCGGTTACTTGTTTCCATTTTCTTAAAAAATGGCGTAACCATACATATTGTTGTTTTGTTGGTGAATTATACTTTTTGTTGCTGCTTCCCTCCTCCCTTCAACTTTGGTGAATGGTGGGTATAATTTATCTTCGCTTTCCATATAAATAATAAAAGCGAAGTTATAGGCAGGTTTACAGTGCCTAATTGTACTATCTTTGTGCTGGTGATCTATAGAGTTTAGGAATCATGATTTCTTTGGTAATGATTTCTTTTAATTATCACTTTCATCTCTTGCAGTGTGGACTGTTCATTGTAAATATTTCAAAAACAGCTAGTGATGGATGGTGAGAAATTCTGTTATTACCTTTTCTTAAGAAACCCATGGAAACCTGTACTAAATTCTTCCCAAACTTCAGTCCTCAATGTGTAACTAGACTTGTTACACTGGATGAAGCTGTGGGGCAATTACCTCCCACATCCACTTCTGAACTACATAGGACTGAGCGTGGTGGTGTAACGGCTAGCGTTCTGGCCTCGCATTCGGGAGGACGGCGGTTCGAATCCCCGTCCGGGCATCCAGATTTGGGTTTTCCATGGTTTCCGCAAATCACTCCAGGTGAATGCCGGGATGCTTCCTTCAAAAGGCCATTGCCGAATTCCTTCCCATTCCTTGCCCCCATCCTTTCCCATCTCTAAAGACCTAGTTGTTATAGGAAACGTTAAGCAGTTAAAAAAAAACTGAACTACATAGGAAGGAAATTTTCTTATAACACATTCTGGACACAAGACACCCCTCTCCCCATTCCAGGGCCTCAGTCTCTGATACCTTCTCTCTTATCCCGCCCAGGTAAATCCATCTCTCATGAGTATAGTTTTTTTTAAATATAAATAATCATTTTTCCACAACCAATTTTTAGTTATTATTTTGTAATTTCTGCTTTTTTCATACCATTTCTAGCAAAACTACTTTGACAAACTGTGTCTCAGTTTTTATCTGCCTGAAATTTTGCATCATGTTTTTTCATCACCACAGTCCTCCAATTTCCAATTTTAAGTGGAAGGTTTACTTTATTTTATATTCTCACTATATTGGTACACTGGTTCTTTTCAGTGTCCAGTTTATCCTTAAAATTTCTTTCTAGTATCACATTTTAAATTAACATTTTTGCTTTTGTTTTCAAAATCTGTATTTAATACAGAATGGTAAAGGGAGTACTTTCGAAGTTGTTAGCTAATTCTGTAAGGGAGCCTGCTTCCATTTATGTTGGGATCAGGATTGACTTTTGTAGGTTAGAAGCTGCTGGCATAAAATAGGTTACCAAAGCAATACTAAATGCAGATACATGATGGGAAAAATCATAAATGTTAAACAAATAGTTGAGGCTGATGAAACAATAAGAGATGGGGTCACAACTGGAAATGTTAATTCTTAAAATTTCACAAAACCTGTAATAAAACAGTTACTTTGAACTGTAGGAATGCAATGAACACAGAAATAGTTTGGAAACTTAATAGATACACACAAACCACAAGTATGAGATCTGTCTCAAAAGTATCTGACCTTCCTTCATGTCTTTGCTCCTGATAATTTTAGTGCCATATGCCGGATATGAGTGTCAACAGTAAAGCTTCACGAACTCCCAAGATGCCACAGTTGCTGCCAGAATGCCTTAGTTAACGTGCAGTGTGCATTCATCGCATTTTTCTATTGTAAAAAATGTCTGAAAGATTGGAGCAACGAATTTGCATTATATTTTGCTTTAAACTCGAAAAGAGTTGTGCAGAAACCATTAAAATGACAAAGACAGCATTGGGAACGAGTGTATGAGCAAAACACAAATAAGAGTGGTATAAGTGCTAAATAAGTTCACTCGCGCTCCTGAGTTGGGCACAACGATGGAAGAAGAAGAAGCAGAAAGATGGCCACACATCTGTTGATTAGTAAACCACACTCTGTGCAGCCTTTGACAACAAACACCAGATAATATTGAACATTATTTGTACTGCTTCTACTTCTCTTCTGGTTGTCACAGGATGCCACCTATAAGTTGCTAACATGGAAAAAATTCATGTTTCTTCGATACACTTCATCAAGAAAAAATAAACATTAAATCCTCACTTGGTTGTTTCACTGTTCTTTAGTTAAACACTGTTTTAACACTTGATATTTGGTCATAAAATTTTACTTTGTAGCATTTCAATCTCCTTGTTCATTATTTCAATAACCTCTTCTTCTAATTTTTACTCACCGCCATGAGCCACTGTCCACAACAATACAAGCGAGTGAGGCGCACTCATTTGCCAGCACTCGCCATCTTTTCTTTTCGGACTTACTGACAAAGATACTCTCCCAACACTCGCAGTTTACTGTTCAGAGATAACTCGCATATCCACGCCTTTGATATCCTAAATACAATACCTCTCATCAAACTCGAATAAATGGCAAAATAGTACATATAAAATTACACAAAACCAAAAAAACAAATAAAAAAAGAAAATATTAACCAATAATTTGGGAATTAAGTTTTTCCTGGCGTATTGATTAAATGAAAATTTCTCGGGTTTTCTGCCGGATAATATTTTTATTTAACTCTTCATATTACTCAGCATACAACGTTTCGGCAGTAACCTCCGCTGCCTTCATCAGGTACTGTGTCATACCGAAGCTACATTCATTCTGAAATTGCTAACGATGGAGCAGTTACTGTCTTAGCTTCAGTATGACACAGTACCTGATGAAGGCAGCGGAGGTTGCTGCCAAAACGTTGTATGCTGAATTATATGACGAGTTAAATAAAAATATTATCTGGCAGAAAACCTGAGAATTTTCATTTCATTAACCAATAATATTTGTAAATGGGAGCAGACTGTCTTTCCTCATAACGCGTGCGACTTACAATCAATAAAGATCATCAATTGTGTGAGAACTATAATGTGATCTTGGAATACTAAAACTAGTGTTTGGAAGATTTTAACTGAAAATTTGCAAATGATTCTTGTGTGTGCGACATTTATTCTGAAATTGCTAACGATGGAGCAGAAAAATCTTCCCCTTGAAATCACTCTGGACAATTAGGAGATGGTCAGCAATGATGAAAATCTGCTTAAAAAGATTATAACTGGTCATAAATTGTAGGTGTATAGTTATCATCCTGAAAAAAAATTAGAGTTTTCACAGTGGAAGCTGTTGTTGGAGCCACGAGCAAAAAAAAAGGGCACCGAAGTCGGAGCAATGTCAAGTCATTGCTGATTGTTTTATTTTTGTTATTATTATTATTATTATTAGGCATATGATGGTATCGTGCACCACAAATATGTTCCTAAATTTCAGACAACCAACAAAGAATATTATCTTGAAGTTATGAAATGATTGTATGACAAAATTAGAAGGAAGCTGCATCAGCTTTGGTCAAGCAGTGACTGGCTTCTTCATTATGATAATGTACCAGCGCATGCATCAAACCTCGTGCAGCAATAATTAACAAAGCAAAAAGTTTTACAGCTACGTCAGCCTCCATAGTCAAAGGCGTAGCTCCCTGCAACTTTTTGCTGTTCCCAAGATTAACAATGTCACTCAAAGGGCACCGATTCAATGAGAAAGAAACATTCAAAACTAATACGATGAACGCTCTAAAAGTGATACCAAAAAATGAGTTCCAGGACTGCTTCCAAAAGTGGAGAGGCCATTGGGAGCATATTCTTCAATCAAATGGGGACTACTTCGCAGGATGCCACCAACCCAATGATGCAGAATAACACCAGCGGGTACATATGAAGGAAGGTCTGATACTTTTGGGACAAACCTCATAGTTACAGAGGTAGTGACTTGGTTTTTTAAAAAAAGTGCTAGACAATGAGGTTGAGGTGTAGACAAACAGTTGTAGTTATATTTGAATAAATGAGCTGACATTAATATATCCCCTTTATTCTCTTTTTATAAAAGCCTTAACCACTGAACTTTTCCGTAATGATAAGTTTGCCACGTAGCAACCAACAGTCCTTTAAGTTACTAATTGTCAGTGTAGTAAATCACTGACGCTCTAAATATTTCCTGGGAATGATATCTCTCTTCATACTCTCTTAAAACTGTCGCATTCGATGCCTTGAGACACCAATTATCGCTGTTGTATTTGAAGCACTTTCATACATTGCTTCTAACCCCTGCTTATCACAGGATTGGCAGTTCTTTTGCCTGCTGTCTCTCCAATGTGAACTAAATCAGTGACAGACATTAGACACAAATGATTACTTCCACCTCTCATGGTGTGTCAACTACTGCCTACTTTATTTGTACTGTATACCATCTCTGTGTTCACAAACTACACTGCTCTCTGTCTGTACACTGACTGCTCACTTTCATGATCTGTTCTTCCTTCTTTTGTGGCCTGTGCTGCACTTAATATTTTACCGCAGTCAGTCCAGGCAAGAAGCAAGGTCGTTACTGTGTGTGAAATCCCACTTAACGAGAGTAGCTGCCTCTGACAACAGCTGTCTGCCTGGCCTGGCCACTTCCCCAGCCAAAACAACTAAATATAATGCCCGGATGGTAGAAATATACGTGTATACTTCAATGGTATTCTTATTGATTACTAAAGACTAGTAAGTCCACTGGTATTCATAGATCATAGCCATCAGTTGCTGGGGATAGATTTCTGGGGTGATAAGGAAGAGAAAAAAAATAGGGTGTTGGTTACTGTGGAAGAATGAATGATGAAGTCAAGGATCTTGGAGAGAAACTAAAAACATATTCAGAATTTGGGGGGGTGAGGTTAGAATGGTCATTATTTATGGGGATTTAAACTTATCAGGGATGCAAATAAAATTACAAACATAAGGGAACAGAAAACATTTAGTAAGGGATGGAGGCTTAAGCAGGTGGTTGAGCATGGGACATAGAGAACAAATGTGTTGGATATTTTCCTGATAAAACTTGATGGAAATCTTGTGGAGTCTCAAGTAACTGAAAAAACAAGCAATTTCAAAGCATTTATTATGGATATTTGAGGGTTCAGTAAAAACCAATGGCCCAAACTGAAGGTGGTAATAGATACGAGTATAATTATAAAAAAAAATCATATGTCAAACCTAAACATGGGGAAGATATGTTTATTCCAAAACAGAAAATAAAGTACATAACCTAATGCTATAATAGAAGTTAGGAGACTGATGAGACTGGTAGGAAGAGAATACAACAGAGACCACAAGGTAGTAGACAACACTTGAAATAACTAAATAACAAATTAATAGTGTTGGAGAAGCTAAAGATGGGCTTATAAAGAATATTATGGCCACTCAATGATGTATTTAGAAATTTAAATGTTTAAAAAAAAACTGAAGGGAAGGCATTCAGGAAATATAGATAAATGAGAAGGAAATTAATGAGGATTTGAAAAAAGGCAATGATATTAAGTAACCAAGCATGGTAGGCGAGTGGTAAAGCTCTGGTCCCACATTCAGGAGGATGTGGGGTCGAGTCCTCATTCGGGCATCCAGATTTGGCTTTTCCATGGTTTCCTCAAATCACTTCAGACGAATGCCAGTTGACTTCCTTCAAAAAAGCCATGGCCAAAGTCTTTCCCATTCCTTGTACCCAATCCTATCCCACCTGTAAGTTACCATAAGTAAAAAAGAAAGATATTAAGTAACTGGTTTGCTGCAACTAAGGATTGCAATCCCGCAGTGTTTTCAATCCCGCGGGATCGGTACAAACAGTTTTTTAACGCATATATTTAAAACATAGTTACCTAAAACGTTAATAAATTAAATAATAATTAAATTAATAAATAATTTTTAATGTTAAATGATAAAAATTGACAGTTAACAATATTTTTATTGGCAAAATGACATTAAAACTTTTTAGCGTGTCTTAAGTGTATTCCGAGGTTTTACATTTTTGTTTTTTAATCTAAACCAATTTTTAAATAAATAATAAAAATGGAAAATATTGAGTCTTAGGTCATATTATGTGCCTTACAATACATCGCATAAGTTTAAAAATATGGTTTGCTTAATGGCCAAGTTACCAGAATTTTTTAATTCTAAATAAACGTTCCATAACACCGAGAAAAGCATTCCATTTCACAAAGTGAAGTGAATATACTCTGTAAAGTGAAGACTTGCCTCAGAACAAGATCTCATAACTTTTTGTCACTGCACAAGCACGAGACTTGGCCTTTTTTTTGCGTGATTCATTATTATATCTCCTGATTCCTTGATTGATATTACAGTTGATTCAATGTTATTAAACTACTCACCAACACGTAAACTGTCAAGTATTTCAGATTTACTTATGTGGCCTAACGACGTTTTTAGAGTGGAAATTATTATTTTTTAGTAAGAAAGTAAACTTTCTAGGCGAATGATTGCAGTGAAGTCCTCATAGGTTGTATCTCCGGATTTCAGTGCAAATACACGAAATTACACACGTGAGGAAGACGGCGGAGGCAGCCGTCGAAGTATGGTGTTCCTACAACACAATTCGTCAATACACCCGTGAAAATTTCATTATAACTTTTTTTACCTTTAGTCGAAATAGTAACAAGGAGAAGAGGGATTAATCAAAAGCCTGAGCGGCACATGTAAGCAGGTGGCTTTCATGGAGGAAGTTATTCCTTCCTCCATGGTGGCTTTCGTCAAAGAAACGCATTGAGGCAGCGGCCAAAACAACAATAAGTCAAAGGATGTAGAATTTCCTTTTGATAGCTGTTAAATAAATCGGTACGCGATCGTTAAAATTACGATAACATTAGTTTCATATCACCGAATAATCAAATTTTCAGCCGCATTTTAGGAAATTGTCACAATTACTTTATCTCCAAATACAGAAAATGGGAATAATGAAACCATGAATAAAAACCTTTAACCGTGTAGTTCAGATAACGTGTGCGACACTTAAAAAATAATTATAGTTGGAAAATCGTACTAAATACGCAACATAACTCAAATTACAGAAATGTGTACTCGAAACAAACGTAAGTTTTGATGAATACGTGAAAGTGTATTTATTTACTTACGAATGACGAAGGTTGACAAAATCAAACGCTTGTTCACATGAGTCAAATGCCAACTGGAAGGGTACAGGCAAACAGTGCAAAATATCCGACAGAGACCGAGTGGGGCAGCGAGTCATGCAGACTGACACGCTTTTCCGCCGGATTTTGCGGATTGCGGATCCGCTTAATTTTGTGCGTGATCCGCCAGACTGTCTAATGATGCGGGATTGCGGGATCCCACTTTGCTGGATTGCAATCCCTAGCTGCAACAATCAGTACTAGGATTCAGGAATGGGAGGGTGTAAATCAGAGAACTTGCTTGTCGACACAATTAGATTACTTTAAGCGAGGTACATTATGTATAACACTCATTACTTATTAACTAAGGATACTGAATTTATTGACAAGGTGTTGAACAAATTTGGACGTTATTATTCAAACGGTGAATTTAATAATAAAATTTTTGTTTCTTAATCTTTTCCTGTGTATTTTCTTTCATAGCAGGGTGGTGCAACTGCAACCCCTTGCACTCCCGTCGCCCATGGCAGACTAAAAAATTTGAAATTCATGCTAAGGATATTATGAAGGAAGTAAGAAAGCTAAAAAAAAAAAAAAAAGTAAAAAGGTGCTGGGATAGATAAAATTACTATAGATGTCTTAAAGGGAGCAGTATGGGGACATTGTACTTTATCTTGAAATGTTATTGAGTATGGAGACTTGCTGCTTACCAGAGAACTGGAACCATCCAATGTTTGCAGGGGTAACAAATACGGTTGAAAATTACAGGCCAATTAATTTGATATCAGCTGATATGCAACCACATCAGAAATATCTGTGAGGAGAGAAATGGGTGTGGAATCAAAAGTATAGCTTTAGGCAAGGCTATTCATCTGAATCTAATTTGGCTATATCCAAGAAATTTCAATTGAATGGAAAAAGGTAATAAAGTTGATAGTGTAGCAAGACCCTTCCATGGCATTTTACTGAGTGAACTATAATGGTGTGGAATAAAATAAAAACTGTTGGAGTGGATAGTTACTTTCTGCATAGAAAAATTCTTAAAAAGTTGGGGTAGGAAATGAAGTATACACAAGGTAGCATATTGGGACCATTGCTATTGATTATTTTAATGAATGAATGTGTTAATGGTTTAGTCAGAAGTCTGGTTGTTTGCAGTTGATATAATGGTATATTATAGGATCGAAACAGAAGACTGAACAACTGCAGGGTGATCTGCACAGGATATCAACATGAAACGAAGATAAATGCCCAGAAAAATCAACTTATAGGAACACATTCCATTGTAATACAGCCTGGACCATTATTTTCAAGCAGAAATTAGGTTGTAATACAGCCTGGACCAGCATGAAACAGTTAAATGTACTTCGGTAAGAATTTCTGTTAGAGTTTTGCGTTTGACCACTTTAGTATAATGATGACAACTCCTGGCGGAATCGCGATCTCCAATAATCCCGCTAATACTACGTGAATAACGAAAACAGACTAGAAAAACTATTAAATTACTGTCAATATCAATTTATTACACAATTTGGAGAAATACGAGTACACGATGCTACTAGAACAAATTATTGAAAATGATTTCACAGAATAGTGTCAGACGCAACGCGCCTCGTGTTCAAAGCTGTACCTTGGAATGTCAGTGAGTAGACATTCTGATCGAGAGTGAATTGCAACTTAACCACAACTTCTGCTACAACTGCTGCTCGAAAATGAAAAAAAAAACTACCACAGGAAACGCAAGGACTATAAAAATATCTCTGGCTTCACTTGAGGTCAAGTCACGTAGAGCGACGGTAACGCGAGCTCGTAAAGAACATGGAATTACATGTAACGAATGAATGCTGACTAGCCTTGGGTGGAGATAAATGCGATAAAGAAAACGATATTGCGTAAGCTCAGCTGCTAACATGTTCTCACGCTTCGTATCTCGCACGACCTGTGTTTAGAATGCGACGCCGAAATCCCCTGTGTAGGGATTGTCAAGGCCAAGGTCAGACCCTCCCGATCCCGACTCACATCCAGTCGGCAGCTGTCGGGCGTGTGGGTAAGATGGCAGCTAGTGATGATCCAGAGCAGCTTCTTTCTCGTACCTTAAATCTGTTGGTCGCAGAAGGAGTCCTGCAGCCTCGGGGACCGGTCGTCAACTTTCGACATCCGCAACAGTTGCAGGTGAGAATACGTTGCTTTCTTTTACTACTGTCGTACTTTCCCCGTTTACAATACTTTTTATGGCCGTAACATATTTGTGCAACATTTGCTCCTATCCACATCCCATGATCTCTTTTACTGTGATCTAAGGTTTATAATTGTATTGTACCTAGATTCAGCGAATTTTTAATGTTACCGATCCATGAATAGAGTTTAGATGTGGTACCGTATTTTATGCCTTTGTCTACGGTAAATATTTGTGAACATAACAATTCGAATAATTAGAATCAATTTGAAATTTGGGAAACTTTAAAGTTTTGGGTAATCTTGACATATTAAATTTTGGTAACTGTAGCTCAGTTTCATTTACTCCCAACTATAACTTTTCTGTTGTCGAACAGCAGAAATTTGACACTAATACAAGAAAAAAGCCGTAAAAACTACCCGATAGAGACGAATAAGGGCGTCAATCTAGTTATTAACGGCAACTGTTCATAACGAGCATGTTGATGAAGCGGTAACGATCTGAGGTCGCTTTAGGGAGGACGCGGGTTCGAATCCCCATTCTGTCATCCAGATTTCGGATTTTCATCGTTTCCCGAAACCACTGTAGGTGAATGCAAGAATGGATTATTCAAAAGGTCGTGTCCTAATTTCTTACCGTTCTTTGCCTCAAGTCATTTCCCGTCTTTAATGATCTATACTTCGACGAGGTGTCAGCGGCAGAAAAAAAAAATTTCACAACGTTGTCAATCTCGTTGCGACAATCCTGTTTCTCTAAAAATTCATCTGTGTGGTCTGAATTCTTCTAATATCCCTTTCTTTCATCACCAATGCACCACAACTGTATGCCAGTATAGAATTGGCACAAAGTAAGTACCGGTATTGTAAAGGATGCGTTTGATGTTATGCAACATCTACCTCCAAATTAGACCTATGACACATATACAAAATTATTGTGCTCTTCTGCATCTTTCATTAATCACATTTCACCAATACTTGGACTCTTCCACAACCTCCAGTTTCTTACCCATGCTTATGATATCCTGATTAAATCCAGTCTTTTTCCAGGAGGATCCAACCAACCTTCGGGTTGTCGACTAAGTTAAGTTTTACTCGTAACTACTACCTTTTAATTTTTTATGCGAGATTTCCCTACTTCCTGACACGCATGCAGCTACTCTTGTTCTTTTATTATTATTATTATTATTATTTAATGACATTGTAGCCATTCCGCTAGTAACTGTGAATATTTAATTTCTCAGATGTGTATATAGAATATTCTCGTTATATTATTGTTGATAACAAGTGACGGGGCAACACAGGACGGACACAACACTTAATAAAAAGCACCTATGCCGTGGGCCGGACTCCAACCGGTGACCCCTGCAACGAGAAGCCAGCTCGCTAGCGCCGCACTACTGGGGCCGGCTGCTCTTTTCTGGCTCGCATTTTTCCCGCTCTTAGTGGCTACCTTTTTTAAAATAATTTCTTCTATCGTAACAATGAGTAGTAAAGAGGAAGAAGGTTGCACTTGCCATCCTAAGACCGTTGTCACATCAGTACCACTATGAGCTTTCCCTACCTAGTTTCACACATCCCTCATAAGCCCAGCAGTGCGGCCGCGCGCGATGAAGTGCAACCGTACGCGACTAAGGCATCCCGCCAAACCGATGACTTCGCCGAATGCAATGTAATCGAATTAGACCCTTCACACATCTTTTAATTTACACAACATTGTCTGGAATTACACATGCTTTAACAATGTCTTTCGATAACTTTTTTGACTCATTTAGTGACCTGTACATCTTGCACGACTCAAAAGGTAATTGAATATTCTTTTTTTTCCCTCTCTGTAAGATTACGTCCTGCGTAAATTTGCATCACTTCCTCTGCTAACACAGATGCTTCGTGAGTCAGGAGTATAAACGGAATATTTTCACCTGTACCTTCAAAATCCTGCTACGAAAATGTTTAATTCCTTGTACTCGTGTTGGTTTAATGAAATAAATGTTTATTAATGTATTTTATTATATACTTACCGTTGCTGCAATCATTTCCTTTCCAGTAATACATGCTCTCATTGTGGAATTTTGACGTTTAATACTGTATTTCAATCGTCAATCATGAAATCAAATGTATTTGTACTCCTGCTGAAGTAATTGAAAAATTTGTTGTTATCTGTTCTAAGTTTCTCGAAAAGCGAATAGAAACATCCTTCCAGGTGACTCACAGTTAAAACAGATTATTTACCTAGTACTGTCTATTTATTGAATATTTGCTGTATTTCCTTCTAAGGTCTAATGTAAGAATGTAACTTTTGTTGAATTCTACACAAATATTTCTTCCTCCAAGAAAAGTCAGCTTATTAGGGTAAACAGATAAAAAACAAAAGGTTAATTATGAATATAGGGTGGGGTCAGAATTGGTTGTTGAAAGCTTGAAGTGTAAATATCTTGGCACTACGTTTGATAACAAACTGAATTGGGCAGAGCACATTGGGCAGGCACTAGAAAAAGGTTACAAAATCCTTCAATTACTGGAAAGGGTGATGAGAGGATGTACCAGAAAAGCTAGGGAGTTGGGTTACAAAACTTTGGTCAGACCATTGGTTGAATATGGTGGGGTAGTTTGGGACCACATTTTGGTTATCAAATACAGGAGTTGGAAGGTGTGCAAAGAAGAGCAGCTAGATTTGTTTGTCAATCAGTCAGTAACTGATATGATTGATAAGGGAGCTGGGTTGGGACTCATTGGAGGAAAGGAGGAGGGTAAAGAGAATGCTGGGAATGTACAGGTCATCTTTTGGTGATGGAGCTTGAAGGAATATTGGTCAAAGAATTAGGAATAGTGCATGGAAGGGGAAAGGTGACCATGACCACAAGCTTGCGCTCGATTTCATTCATAAGGGAGTGAGATAATTTTCTTTTGTTGGTAAGGGTGTCAGGGATTGGAACAAATTACCAAATGTAGTGGTGAATAATTTTCCAAAAAACGCTTGAGGAATTTAGAATTAAAATGTGTAAATCATAATAATAAATGGGGGAGGAATTTAACATTCCAAATATAAAAGAAAATTTAAAAAAAATGTATATAAAAAAGGGGTAAATGGAGGACGGGAAAATGCAAACGGAATGTTAGCTCCATCTCAATTAAAAAATAATAATAATCTATTGTCAAAGAAAATATGAGCTTTATTTCATTTCAATCGTTGGTTCACGCGAGCGATTGCAAGGAAAAAATTCACAATTATTTACAGTTCTGTAATTATTTATATATGCTAAAAGTTTACAAAAAACGAATATAAGGAGAAATCGATAAATAGTAAAAAGTGGCAAAAATCCGTACATTTTTTAACAAAATCCAAAGATCCTAACTTTTAAAAAAAAAAATCTGTAGATTTTCGGACAATTCCGTGGGTTTGGCTCCTAAAAAGAGTTTTATTTGTAGTGACTGCCAGATCTAGAGGATAGAGCTGTAAAAGTAACGAGAAATTCGTTACTAAACCAATAAGTACCCGTTACTTTCGAATTGTTACTCGTTACTTTTGATACAATCGACAACTAGCATGACGCATTGCATTCTCATCGAGTCTCATACGTGACAAATTTGTTCGTACTTGGTAAAGTTTAAGTAAATTGTTTATTTAGTAAAAAAGTTTAAGTTGTTCGTTTGGATAAAACTTAACTTGGATCTTACGGAAAACCTCTGAATGTACACTTGATTTACTGTAATTAATATTATATACGAAAGAATAATTTAATTTCAAAACAAACACCTATTAGCATAAAAAAAAGACCTGACCTTTCATCTGACTGTGACATATCTAGTGACAATAACTGTGGGAAGTTTTTCTTTTTTGCGTAAGGGTGTCAGGGATTGGAATGAGTGACCAAGGGAAATGATGAATAACTTACCGAAAACATTAAAATAATTTATAGTTAAAATTTGTAGAGGGCAAAATTTAGGTGGGTGCAGTATAACTTATAAGGGGTAGTTGGGTGTGTTGGGAAATTGCTACCGGAGCGTGTGCTTTATTGCAATTAAATTAAATGACGGTTATTTTTTAAAGTAGCCTACACAAAACCCTGGATACAAGTCTAAGATGATAATGGGACATGTATTTAACATATCTCATCAAAGCATTTCGTTTTTAAATAGGAGGTTTCACCACTGTCTTCCTTTACTGTTTTCATTTGTATTTGTAAATTCCTCATTTTTTTGTGATAGATTTGTTAAAATAAATGTGGACATACTATCAAATCGGGCCTGCAGGCAGAGCTTTGAGCAGGCGGCTTTATTTGATGCTTTGTTTGTTTCCACAATACAGTCATGCCTTGTGATTATTTTATTCGTTAGAAAATTTTAAATGGAGCTGTAACTTACAGAATAGATGAGAATGAATAGGTAGGTACTTATTTAGCCTATTTCATTCACATTTTGCGTAATTGATATGCTGTAACTGATTTTTACAGTGACTGAATGACTTAAATTAAGAAAATAAAATCTATGTTTTTCTTGTTTGCGGTCTGATGTTTTAAAAATGGGTTTATTACAACCAACATACAACAATATAATATGGGAAATTATTTATTGACTTTAAAAATTAACAATTAAAAAATCCCCTTCTCAGTCGCGTTTCTGATTAATGATTTTCTTAAATTTCATTGATTGCTATGTCACATTACTTCCGAATCTGATACAATTGAGCGCTAGCATGAATGACGTCCATAGAATTTTGCAAACTTCTAGTAAATTGTTCATTGAGTAAAGTAAATTTAGGTAAATTGTTCGTACATTTGATTTACTGCACTGAATACCACTTACTTCAGAATAATACCTAATATCGCAATCGCAGCACACTTAAATCAACTAATTTCAAAACAAACATCTGCTGATTCAATCGCTGGGCGAACCGTTCCAGCTCCCGCATGACGCATGATAAGTCGTTTTCGTTCGTTTATCGAATCAACTGACATCTACACGACAAATGCGAGTAACGAAATGAATTTGTATCGATTCGGTACTTCGAGTAAGGCGACGAACCCGTTACTCAGTAACGAATACATCGTTACTTTTACAGCTCTACTATATCAAATACAGTACTATATCAAATACAGGAGTTGAAGAAGGTGCAAAGAAGGGCTGCTAGATTTGTTTCTGGAAATTATCGCAGAATGCAATCAGTGACAGATATGATAAAGGAGCTGGAACGGGATTCATTGCAAGACGGGAGGAGGATGAAGAGGGTCATGGGAGTGTACAGAGCGTATACTGGCGATGAGGCATGGAAAGATAATGCAGTAGGTATGAAAAGTAGTTCATGGAAGGGAAAAGATGACCATGACCACAAGCTGGCACTCGATTTCAGGCACATGGGTGTGGGAAGATTATCTTTTTTTAGGTAAGGGTGTCAGTTACCAAGGGGAATGATGAGTAACTTACCGAAAACGTTAAAAGAATTTAAAGTAAAAATTTGTAGAGGGCAAATGTAGGTGGGTGCAGGATAGGGGGAAGTTGGATGTGTAGGGAAATTGCCACCGGATCGTGTGCTCCATTGCAATTGAATTAAATTAAATATAGCATCGGTATATATTGCAGGATGTTTGATGTGATATCATGTAGCATTCCAGAGCATACCACTTTCAGTAATGCAGCAAGCTGTAGTTGACAGGAGACTGTATGATTTCTCTCCTATTAAAAGAAGAAACCTGCAATTTTATTCTCAATGGAAACTTAATTTATGGAGAAACACAAAGCAGTTTCGTTTGCCTTCAAATCAGTTCCTTCTGAACACGGCTGCCACATGCCACTTTTGCTCTAGTTGATAGACACTTGCAGACAGGTGGAATCTTGATAAATGCTAAATTCCGTCTGCAAAAAGTCGTACATCGGCTACTTGCCAGGGGCTTGTGCAGACAGTCTGTCCGACAGATTCCAGGCATTGACTTGAAATTATTCCATGCTGTACCTACATCTCGCAGATATCAAATATAGGCCCTAATTCATTTTCGATAATCGTAGTAATATTTTGCTGATCAACACTGATAATGTCGATGAACTTGAGCAGCTTATACTGAACTCGTAATCCCAAATCAACAGACGACTTCACTGATACCTCTGTTTGGATCCACTTATATAGATACTAAGAAGTTCTGGAGACGGTATCTTTCCGGTCCGCTACCACGCTGACTAAGGGCCGTGAACTGTGACCTGCTATCACTAATCAGTTCGTGATAAACGAAAACTTTCCGGTGATTATACTTGAACTTTCATGTGACTCATAACTATGAAACTCTCTACAGGGTATTAAAAAAGTGTCAAATATTTTAGAAGGTGATAGTATGAATAAAAATAAACAAACATGTCTAATAAACATTGGGCCGTAAACACATACTTTCGGAGTTAACAGATGCTCAATATGGATTCTGTAGTGTAGGTTCATAATTAATTGGAGTAATGTAAACCATTACGCTATGATATTGTAGCATTATGCAGTCAGCTGTGAACGTATTATCCGCTGTGTACAGTATGTAGTATCAATCGTGTTAGTATACCTTTGTGTTGTTACTCCTACTTCTGGATAAGTAACGTCTTTTCCCTATAATGTACCTAGATTTGTGTTTACATGTTATTCTGCTGTTTGTGATTCAAAACGGTATATTGGATCCATTGCAGTCTTAAGGCCCACTTGGCAATGGACGTGTACTGCACAAGGGAAATGACAGATATGGTATTTTGCAACGGTTTAACAAACTTAAGAGGACTGTGAGCTCGTGTCCTTTACGAAGAGACAGATCCACAGCGCAGGGTGCCACCGTTTAGGCTGTTCAGTCGAATTTTCCATCATTTTGGGGAAACAGATTCCGTAGCATCCCACAAGATAAGGCAGTGGACGGCCGCGCCGGATCAGGAGGAGCGTGTGAGACCATAGCTGCGCAGAAAACCATTAATCGTTAATTAACGAAGTTAGGAAAATTGCAAAAATTTAACTTTTTAGTTAACCTAAAAAAATCATTAAAGCTCTTCTTAACTCCCGTTAAACTGAGCTTTCGTTAACTTTAGTCCGTTGCATTAGTCGAGAACGTCATTTCGTTTGTTTGAATAGCGCGTCACGGCGAGTCGAATAGCGAACAAATTAGGTAACGCGTTAAGCTAGGCGTGGGTGTGGGCAGGAACGCTAGGGTTACCGAGCGTTGGTATTTTACGTCTGCAAGTTGGTTACACGTTTCAAATCCAGTCAGTGATTGATTTTAATATTTATTTAATTTAACGTTTTTACTACTAATATAGTGCCACTTTTTAGTTTGTGTTGGTTTGGAGTATGTTAGTGAAATAAATGAAAATGATATTCGTTACATGATTAAAACTGAGGATCTAGAAACTGTTAGCGATAGCAACGAGAAGATTAAAAATCCTTGTTCACATTTATGCGGTCATATTGCATTTAAATCAAGATTAGGAAAACAGTTAATTTATAAATTAAAAAATGTATTTGCCTAAATTTTCTGCAATCTAGGCTAACGTTTATAACCTTAATAGTAAGAAGAGAACATAACAGAGTTAAGAGAGAGCAGGGTAGTATGGAATATTTAAAACAAATAAACAAGGCAAAGAAAGTAGCTAAAGATGGGTTTATGAAGAGTATTGTCAGTCAGGAGGACCATTGACAGATGCATCTCGAAATTTCTATGTCTATGTTAGAAAACTAAGGGGAAGGGAGGGTGTTGAGACGCTTATAGATAAGGATAGAGAAGCAGAGATTTTAAGTAACTGGTTTAGTGAGAGCATTAGGGACAGTGAATGAGGTCTAATTCGGAGAACGAGCTTAACAACACAGTTAGAAATAAAGATACAAAAAAAAAAAATTGAAACTTATCCTGAGAAAATCATGCAGAAAATAAGAAAGCTGAAAAAACATAAAGGGGCTGGTGTAGATAATATTACTATAGATATCTTAAAGATAGCCGGATGTGACATTGTACCTTATCTTGAAATATTATTTAAATTGAGTCTTGATACTTGCTGCTTACCACAGGACTAGAAAAGTGCCATAGTAGTGCCGATACATAAAGGAGGGTTTGAAATAGAGTTGAAAATTGTAGGCCAATCAGTTTGACATCAGTGGTAGGTAAATTAAGGGAAAGATTGATATGCAACCACATGAGAAATATATGTGAGGAACGTAAGTGTTTTTCAAACAGTCAATATGGCTTTAGGCAAGGATATTTATGGGAATCTCAGTTGGTAGGATATATACAAGATATTTCAGATGAAATGGACAAAGGAGGCAAAATTGATAGTGTAGCACTAGATCTGTCAAAGGCCTTTGACAGAGTGAGCCAAAAAATGGTAGTAAGTAAGGCAAAAACTATTGAAGTGGATGAAAAAGTGATTTACAGAGTAGATGAATCATTAAAAGGTAGAAAACAAAAAAGATAGGGTAGGAAATGTAGTATCAAAAGAAGTGGAAGCAAAAGTGGGAGTACCGTAGGGTAGCAGTATTGGGACCATTGCTATTCATTATTCTAATGAATAATTGTGTTGATTGTTTACTGTCAGAAATTAGATTGTTTGCAAATGACATAATGCTATATAAAACGATCAAAACGGTAGAGGACTATAAACGGTTGCAGGGTATCTAATTGAATTGGTAAACATGGGATGAAGATAAATGTAAAGAAGAGTCAGCTTATTAGACACACAAACAAAAAAACAAAAATTATTGTTAAGGTGGGGAAAGAATTGCTTGCTGAAGACTTGAAATTACATTTGATAACAAGCTTAACTGGGCAGGACACATTGGACAGGTGATAGGAAAAGGTTTCAAACTTCTGCACTTGTTGGGGAGAGTGAAGGGATGTACGAGAGAAGTAAAGGAATTGGGTTACAAAACTTTGTTCAGACCATTGCTCGAATATGGTAGTGTGGTATGGGACCCACATTTTGAGTATCAAATACAGGAGTTGGAGAAGGTGCAAAGAAGGGCTGCTAGATTTGTTTCTGGAAATTATCTCATAATACAATCAGTAACAGATATAATAAAAGAGCTGGAATGGGATTCACTGCAAGTTAGGAGGAGGGTGAAGAGGGTCATGGGAGTGTACAAGGCGTATGCTGGCGATGAGGCATGGAAAGATCTTGGTGTAGGTATGAAAAGTAGTGATTGGAAGGGAAAAGATGACCGTGACCACAAGCAGGCACTCGATTTCAGGCACAAGGCTGTAGGGAGATTCTCTTTTTTTTTTGGTAAGGGTGTCAGGGATTGGAATAAGTTACCAAGGGAAATGATGAATAATTTACCAAAAACGTTGAAAGAATCTAAAGTTAAAATTTGTAGAGGACAAATGTAGGCGGGTGCACGGAAAGCGGGAAGATGGGTGTGTAGGGAAATTGTCACCGGAGCGTGTGCTCCATTGCAATTAACTTAAATTAAAACTTAAACAACACGCGAGTAGGAAGCAAACATCCGAATATTTACAGTTTGAAAGAAAGTATTAATAATAGCAGGTTCAACTAACCGGAAAAGGAAAAACAATTCAATGCCTTCATCAAGTGCTGTGGATTCTCCTGATTTAGATTGGCAGTAGAAGTCTTTTGTTTTCCATCACCATCAGCTAACAAAGGTTATGTCATTGGTGAATCTCTTCGCATCGTAGTTACCGACAGCAGCCTATCTCGAGATGGTCTGAAACAATGCGTTGTAAGGTTTTTCGTTGCCAACATGATTGTAGAATTCCGATACGTTTGAGAGGCTGATTAAAACATCGAATCCCAGTAAGAACTCCTATAGGGTAAATGTGTTGTTAATAGTTAACTTTAAGCAGATAACTGTAACTTGCGTTAAATTTGCATAAATGTAACGCTTTAACGATTTTCGAAGTTAAGTTTTTAAGTAGCGGATTAACGGTTAACGAAGTTAACTTTTGGATTAACTGTGTCCAGCTATGCGTGCGACGGGTAGCGGCAGTTGAAGATGTATTAAGGCCTCGTACCAACTTGAGCAAGCTCAGGCGATTGAGCCATTCGATAAAGCGAACAGATCAAGTGTGGATGCCTGAGCACTCTTGTAACGAATGTCAGCTTGTTTTAAGTTTCTGAAACGAAACAACTTCGTGAGGAGCTGATGCGGACTCACTACGAACAACCGCTCTCACCATGGTGTACTCTGTTGCTGAGTACTGTGCTCCAGTGTGGCAACGTAGTGCTCACACTAGAAAAATTGACGTACATCTGAACGAGTGTGTAAGATTAATAACTGGCACACTAAACTCCACCCCAGTCGCCTCGATACATCTGATCAGTAACCTACCACCTCCAGAGGTAAGACGCCAAGAAGTAACGGCAGGTGAGTGGATAAAACTACACCATCATGACCATCCACAGGATCTCCCAATCCACGAGGTACTAAATGACCTACCCCCCACTCGTCTTAAATCCAGAAACCCAGTATGGCAAGAAGTGTTTGACTTTGATGTCAAGGACAAATGGCGACAAAGCTGGAACTCTGCATCTGTGAAATATCCAGATATTAAAGATCGCATTACTGGACTTCGGGATTCCACCTGAAGAGAGACCATTGGGTCAAACTAAATCGCTTATGAACAGGCCAGGGGGTAATGGGTTGGGGAGGAGTTGGTACAAAGCTACGTGGAGGGAAAAGGGGGGGGGTGTTGAGCCAAGCCACGTAGATTTTCATTCATATTACTGTATTTGAGCAGTTAAAACAAGGTACAGAACATATATCACCATGTGGATATATATTTCCGTCATTTAATTATCTCCGTATATAATTTACAATAGCTTGATAAGCGCAAACAGTATAAAATGTCTTCCGGAGTTAATACGAAAACAAGCAACATGCCACGCGGGGAGAGAGGAGGGGTGCTAGAGAAAAGTTCACGTCAGGCTGCGTAAGGGGTGGGGGGGGGGAGTTTCACTGTAGGCCAAAATGGAGCTACGTAGTTTATGGACGTTCCCTAATCGATGAGTCGCAATTAAAGAGGGTATTATGGGATAGCTCATACGAACATTATTTTGATCGAAATAAAATACAAGATGCATGGCATGAAATTAGCGAGGTATCAAATTCTGGTATTAATCTACGACTGCATCCATGCTCTGCAATACACTATTGTGAGTGGCTGAGCGTGTTTTACACCACAACTAACTATTTGCATTCCGATCTCGAATAGCACGAGGAAAGGAAGAACACATACTAGCTTTATTACGGCATCCTATTTCTCTAATCTTATTTCCCCTGTCATTGATACCTCAACAACTGAGCTGTTTACTTTGTATTCGTTTTAGTTTTCTTGATAATGTAAGTTAATGTTAATTTAGCTTCTGATGGGATCGCCTTACGCAAAGGTGTATCGGGCATTTTTATTGGGTCCAACAATTAACAGGAAATGTTTGAAATCAGTTCTTGACATTCCCATAAAGTAGTGTTGCCCAAATGCAAGAACAAGACGAGACTTGGCCAGTCTTGGTCTTGGTCTTGCATCAATACACCTGGTCTTGGTCTTGGTCTTGGTCTTGCAAAAATGCAAGACCAAGACCAAGACTGCAAGACCAAGACCGATTTTGGGCAACACTAGTGTTGCCCAAATGCAAGAACAAGACGAGACTTGGCCAGTCTTGGTCTTGGTCTTGCATCAATACACCTGGTCTTGGTCTTGGTCTTGGTCTTGCAAAAATGCAAGACCAAGACCAAGACTGCAAGACCAAGACCGATTTTGGGCAACACTACCATAAAGTTTTGAAATGTCTCATTATCTCCTTCATAAGGCAATTCGCGAATTATATTATTAAAATGAATTTCTTTGCTGACACTAACTTTCTCTAATCCACCATCTTGGTACTATTCTTTGACATCGTATGAATCATTGTAAAGGTCGCAGCTGCCAACACACCCAAGTGACAGCAAGTCATAAGCCGAGCATTTACTGAGCACTAGGGTTATTTAAAAACTGGCTCGTTCGACCAAAATTTCCTTTTCCATGAGCACGATCAAACCAACTAGCGTCTCATTCGC
Source organism: Vandiemenella viatica (assembly GCA_031002005.1). Lineage (NCBI taxonomy): Eukaryota > Metazoa > Arthropoda > Insecta > Orthoptera > Morabidae > Vandiemenella > Vandiemenella viatica. Next base: position 33,951,881 of record JARYHS010011408.1, read on the forward strand.
TTGAGCGTGTTCAAGTGGATACAGGGCCTCAGTATTGGGGTACTGCTATACCCTTACCACGTCCAGCGCGTCTAGGCCCTCACTCGGTTAGACCATCCGGCCAGATTGCAATCCTGCCAATGGCTGTTCATATTCAATCATATTTTTTAGGTATTTTATCTTGTATGGAAAACCAGTTACTCTCACTAAAGTCAAACCATTTTTCTAAGCAACTTACACTCCTATCAAGAACGACCGATGTTCTTTTTGACAATTTCATTACACTTTTCAGATGATTACTGTTCAATACTTCTTAATATTATTCTTGATTCATACCCAATGTTTTCCTTTCTACTAACTGCATTTTATAATAAACCATAATATTATATACAGACAAAATAGATACACATTTACCCTCCAAGCGTTTTATTGTTTTACTAAATTTGCTCTGCATATGGCTTGCAAAGCATAGGTAAATTTGAATGATATTTAAATTACCCTGTTCACTATTTAACATTAACAATTTTTTATAATTGTTGGACAACTATCACCAAAATAATTGTGTATTGGTATTAAATGAAGTAAAAGTGTATCAATGGCTCGAAGTAAAGATAACCGAGTGCCAATATGACGTTTAATTTCATGAAATTCACCTTCAACAAATATTTTTCTCTCTTCTCTCCTCCAAACTGATACAGAAAAATGACTATATTTTTAAAATAACGTTTTCTAAGTCATAAGTCAAGTAATTCATTCCATAATTCGCTGTATTGTGGACAATATGAGTGTGACAATTGCTTTTTATAAAATGTGGCACTAGTTCTTCCCTACCGATATTTGTGCACAAATAATGGCGAATATCATAATAGGCTATTTGACAGTATTTAAAAAAATGTTATAAATTGAACTCATTCTCTTCAGGGAGCTAATTTTTTAAATTTTGATAAGAAAAGTGGATTATTTTTTAATAAAAAAGCGAAATAAAAATTATACTTTTCTTACCTATGGTCACTTGACAGAAAACGCTTTAGGATTGGTGGTCGCTTGAGTGACGTCACAAGTCTGTAAACGCTGTGGCTGGGAAAGGAGCGTTTCCTATTATCCAAGTTTTCAACTATTTTTATTGTTTGTTGCTGGTCATTTCTTATTATTAATTAAATTTCATTTTGAATACAAAATCGAGAACAATTTGTAAAAGCCTACAGCGGAAAAATATCGAAAATAGACGCCTTATTTGTGGGCATGGCTATAGGGAAAAAAAACCTTACTTTTATTCCGCTGAGCTTAAAAATGTAACAGCTTCAATTTGAGACTCATTTATATTTAAATTGAAAGTTAGTGATTGATTACTGTGCGTTAGCAAACCATACGTCGAAAAATTCTGTACGCTAAATTTGTGCAGTGAAAATAAAGAAAAGTTGCATGGGTGTCGCAAATATGCGCAAACAAATGAAGGTATTTCTTGTAGTTAATAAGCAGCTCTTTCAAATAAATATAGCAAGAGACCGATATAATGTGGTATAATGAACTAAAATTCAACATGAAATTGACTCAGTAGTTTTTTTTTAAATTAAAAACAATTTGCTCTGTTTTAATGATGCTAATGTAGCACGCAAAAAGCATGCGTAAACTTACCTTGAGGATTGCCAAAAGCAACAGAAACACAGAAGTCACTACTAACACGCAGAAACTCAGCGTAATAATTGACCAAGCTCAGTCAAATGACGCGGCCGACTGGAGCTCTTGATCGGTGGATCTCAGACCATTGTTCAAACTATTTTTTCTATTGTTAGGAGTGAGTTCGTGGAAAATAAACCTTTGTTCCGAGTAATATGGTTTATCTACTTTGAATATAAATAACTATTTAGCCTGCGTAGGCTATTATCAAAACTCAATTGTAAAATGAATCACAGCCAACCTGTTGCAATATTCATTGAATTTATTGATTACCGGTTTCGACCCGCCTTAAGGGAGTCTTCATCAGAATTTGTTAAAAAAGTATTACATCAATCTAAATAAACTCTTCTCAATAAAATAGTACATTTTGTACTTAAGTTACACATTAAAATATATTTTATAGTTATCCATCCGGCAGCCAACGTGTATCACAGTACCAGCGTCACATCTAATCTAGGCGGCAGCTTACTGCCGACTGCGGGTCGAAACCGGTAAACAATAAATTCAATGAATATTGCAACAGGTTGGCTGTGATTCATTTTACAATTGAAGAAATACCGTCGCTGTTGATGCTGCCATGCTCAAGATTATTATCAAAACTGTCCCTCTAGATTTAGAAAATATCACACTGTGCGGCGTCCTCCCGGATGCGAGGCCAGAGCGTTAACCGCTCACTCACCACGCTCGGAACAATTGGATGTTGTGGGCCATTTTTCTTAATTGCAGATTAAGGCTTATAGATAAATGATATTTTTTTGTCAATAAAACTGAATTTGTTTGTTTATTCATTTACCTACCTCGTTTCACTTCATCTCACACGAAGAAACTGTGAAGTGTTTGCTATTAACATAAGGAGAAGCAATTAAGAAGTAGTGTCCTGATAGCTGTGTGATTGAAGAGTGGTAATGGAATTCAGAACGTGCTACGTTCGAACCTTGGTTGGGATAATACTTTTTGCGTGCATTTTTTCCGTTTTTGTTTGCTGTTTCTTGCACTATTATGTTTTTATTCGAAGAATTCATAATAGTTGCTAAGCGTCATACAAGCGTTTGAAACAAATTGCTACCATACATGAAAACTTTTAATTTTTAAACTTACCAGAGAGAGAATATCATGCAAAAAATACAGGTGCACGGCGGCGAATAATGGAATTTATTTTAGAAGTGACATCACTTATAGAAATTTCATGCTAATCTTGCAACAGTTCCGAAATGCGTTGTCCTTTTCGTTGGAATTTTTATCTGACGATACAACTGCAGGTTACCTTCCTGACATAACTGCGTCTATTAGGCGGTATTTACTTTTAATGTGCAAGTAATATATATATATATATATATTTAAAAAACCTGTTTATAGTGTGCAAGTAACGTCCAATTTCCTTTTTGAAATCTTCTTTGGTAGTTTCAAACGGTTGTAATTCACTTGTTATCCAAAAAGTTCTGAAGCCTTCAGAAAAAAAGGAAAAATTAAAATGATGTTTTGGTGGATTTTCGGGAAGAAATGATTATGCGATGCAACCAACAGCAACTAGTATCCAAAGAAAATGACAAAAGAAAACAAATTGAACATATTCAGAAGCTAGTATCGAAACTTAGGACCCTAACCCTAATAATTCTTGCCTTAAACAACGTATTATATTTAACTCTACGAAATCGCGGTGTAAATGAGCTTCAAAGAAAAACGAAAGTGACTTTGGCGCAATATCAAATTGAAGTTGTTACATTTTTAAGCTCCACAGAATAAAACTCAGTGCTTGTTTCTATAGCTAGCCCCACAAATAAGGCGTCTACTTTCAATATTTTTCCGCTGTAGGCTTTTACAAATTGTTTTCGATTTTATATTCAAAACGAACTTTCATTAATAACAAGAAGTAGCCAGCAACAAACCATAAAAATAGCTGAAAACTTGGGTAATAGGAAACGCTCTATTCGCTGCGGCAGCGTTTACAGACGTGTGACGTCACGACTGTCGTTGCACGCGCCAGGCAGCGAAGGAGCGTTTTGGCGGGCTTTTAAATTCTATAAATTTTAACTTTGAATTTTACGCAAAATAATGCACTGCCGTCAAAAATCTCTTCACTCGGTGAATAAGGTGTATCAATAAACAATTTAAAACCATTTTCAAGAAGTAGTCAAATACCCAATTAGCATTGGCGCTGTCGCCGCTGAGTGCATATACTGCTGTAAACATGCCATAAGCAGATTTGTTTGAATTTTCATAAAAATCTAATACTTTACTTTGGATGCCGGTATTAAATGAAAAGTATTGCACTACACAACTTAATATTTGTTTTATTTGAAGCATCTTTCTGTAGACAATAAAACACATTTCCATATTTAGGTCATTTATAACACTTTGCACAATATATAGTCTTAATAATTCAGTTACTTAAGCTTCCACTTTTGTTCTCGCCAAGCGAATAGCTTTCTTGGAATCTGCATATGTTACTTTATTTAATTGTGCAATCCATATTTTTGTATCATAGATTGTGCTTGACAGTGAGAAAAGTGAATGCTAGCTCAGCAGCTGAAGCATTATTGCAAGAAACTTTTGTAGAACACCAGATTTTCCCATCCCTTCAGCGTTTCCAATGCGTTTTTTTTTCTTTTTTTAAAATTTTGGTGCTGCTTTATTTAAGATCAGGAAAAAAAGATCACTTAGTCAAAACCAGACGAAACAACCACCAGTATCAATAACCAAAAACATCAAATCACTGCATGCCATTTCTACCAGCAAACCAACAGGTACCAGTTAAGAGCCGATACCAGAAATGAAAGTTAGTGAAATTCGTATTTCGGAGACATATATGTTTTAAATCTATTATTACATAGGAAAACGACACATACACATCACAGAAATCCAGGGAGTCCTATTATTTGTGAATCTGCATGTCGGGCCACTGGACAGTGCGGTGCAGTTTTACATTAAAGTATGTTTTTTTCGACAAAACATCATGCTCACAATATTCTGAAAATTATTGAGAATTGATATTGACTGACCTGTTTAACTCCAGCAGATGCAATCGTAAAACTCTCAGCGCAGATACTTCATTTCCCAAAGAACTTATTTTTAGGATCTCTTATTATCCAGTTTGTAATAATCTCTTTAGTGGGGGTGGGTTTACTTTAAATTTGTTAGGCGCACTGTATTGCGTCAGCAATAAAACTACTTGATCTTACTCTATCAACATATTAACATTGAGCCCCGCACATGACGTGTCTCAGGGGTTCACAAACGGTACTGATTTCATTTCACACCAAATGAAGCAAAATTTGATACTTATACGGTCTTGCAGATTGTTAGTTCTGTAGGCTCATTCTAACAAGTCCATGGTTAGACGGAGCAATTTCTCAAGGGTATTTCACGGGCTCTTTGACATGTTGCAAACTGTCGCACTGTTTGTGGCACATTACCGTGTCCGTGCACTGCTGTCGACATCACGTCGGTCCGCTCACTTCGACACTCCAGCTAGAAGTAAGTTCTGCCTCCACTGCCAGCTTCGAGGCAGCATTTATGAACAAAATAAAAGGAAATATCGCAGAGGGGTATAACTATTTTGTATAGGCTGGCTGTGTCCCTGTTGTTATCGACGGCGAGGAGTCATTGTGGGGATTACTATGATTAACCACTCGCCATATGACTATTCTATACAGAATTTACAGCAGCTGTTGCATGTATGGGTTGAACCGAATGTGATGCAGCTGCTTGTTGGTCTGTTTGAACAGAAACTGGTCGTTACGTGTCTATAGAAATAAGCGATGGAATTTCGACGCTTCTTCAAACAATTTTGCCGTTGCGGTTATGTGTGCCACTAGGTAACATGTCCTTCATGGTTCATTCGTCTCGTATTGTGAATAGTCGACCGTTTGTTTAACCTGTAATAAAAACCACGAAAGCGTTCAGGTGTACATTGCATTGAACAGCAAGCTTAGCCTGCCATTTATCCTCTGAGCTCATTGGAAAAGACAGACATCCTAGCTATGAA
>JARYHS010011408.1:33958521-33982518 GCA_031002005.1 Vandiemenella viatica
AAACCGGATATCCTGGTTGGCGATTCTAAGAGTTAAGAATAGTTTCTGTGTGAACAAGTCACCAGTATGAGCTGTAGTCTGTAGTGTATTGACCGTTCTTTGATGCATGCAGGCTACCAGACTGGGGCGAAGTGCCCGGATTCAGTAGACTGACTGCAACTGGCCTTCATTTCCACAGCATGTGGAATTTGCCCAGCTGTCAGAACAAACCGCCCGCGAATGTGAAGTGAAGCACTGTGGACAAGACGGCAGGGGCCTCAGGAGCCGTCGGAGGGGTAGGGTTCGGGGTTCGGGGTTCAGACGTCATAGATACGTCGGACAGCGATGGCGTCCTGCTTTGTTGGCGTCTGGAGTGCGCCATGGGTGTGCCTTGTGCCTGTTGCGTTGTGTCGCTTTGAGCGCCGCTGCTTGCGGGCCTTCCATGAGGCGCTCGTTCGTAACTGGAGCGATTTCATAAGAGTGCGCGATGCGTAGAATATCCTCCAGTGATGGATTATCCAGCTTCAGTGCCGCTGTGCGCACCTCTGGGTCTGGAGCTAGCTGTACTATGATGTCGCGAATGAGGCCTTGCACTCTGCATTTGTGCAAGTGAAGTCACATTTGCGTCTGAGACCTCGGAGATCCGTCACCCACGACCGGTATGATTGTTCTGGTTGTTTATGATACTGATGGAACTCCAGGCGGGAGGCCACCACGTGGTATCTTTGAGAGTAGTAATTTATTAAAAGTGTGCACGTTTCCTTGAATGTGATGGCGACTGGATCCGATAATGGGGCCAATTTCCAAAGTAGGAAGAATGTGTCGGGTGATGCCCACAACAGAAACAGCGAGCATTGTAAGGCATCGTATGTAACCTGGAACTCCGTGAAACGCTGTTTAAGACCATGCAAATACATATCCCAGTCTTCCTTGGGGTCATTAAATGGTGGAAAAGCTGGAGGCCGAATGTGTGAATTTTTCGAGGCCTGGACTGATTTAGCCTCCTGTGCTAACAGTTTATCGACTATTAACTGGAGCGTTTGCTGTAGCACTGCTGTCTGCTGCTGTTGTTGCTCCAGAAAGCGAGTCATGAAGTCCATGATAACTGCTGATAACCTTTTTCCTCGTCGCCAATTGCTATGTCCGCACTGCCGAAATGTCACACGGTTGACGGGCGGTCACTTGGAGACGATCATGAGCGAACCGACGCAAGGTCCGAGATAAGATGCACGGAGTCCAAAGGAGAAACCGATCAAAAACCAAGATGTGCACTAATCAGTCCAATATGCAATGCACAGAGTCCAAGAGAGGTAACCGGACGTAAACTGAGACGCGCGATGATCAAAGTCCAAGATGAGATGCACGAAGAGACAGTAATGATACTGGATAGCAGTGAACACAGCATTGTCCTAAGTGGGACAGCGCAGCTGTATTTATACTAGGCAAGTCACAAGTACTTGGCCACGGCGGAAACCCTGCTATGCGGTGGCGCTAGTTGACCTGTTGCTAGTGCCGTCCTTCAGTTGTCAACCTCCATACCTTCTTCCGGGCATGTAACGTTGTCGGGCCGGGCTACAAGAGTTAACAAGGGCTCTGGTACAAAAAAATATTTTGGGCAACCTTTCTTTTTCTCTACCAAGTATTGTGAGGTTTGCTGGCAGGGAGCCCCCTGTGCATTTGGGGCACGGCACTGCCTAGCCCTCAATTAGCTACACACCTGATTTTACATGCGTTTCACATGCTTGATTATCTTTGTCATATAATTAAGGGGACTCATGTTATTCCTACTATCCTGCCTTCAGATTTGGTACTAGATGGGTTTACTTTATAACTCTACATTTTATTTTATTTTTTTAAATTGATAAATTTTAGAATTTGAAGAATGGGTACTTATTATGAATTATAAATTAATAGTCCAGGAAAGTTTAATTTAATACCTTTAACTTTTTTTTCTAAAAAAAAGAAGTGTTTCCTTCTACTTGATGCAATTATATCCAAAGAATAGAAATTTTATTAAAAATATTTTGTTTTGCTCAGGTGCATCTAATTTATCCTGTGATAATAAATAAAAGAAATATTTAGAGGTTTTATTACAATTTAAATTACACACTGCTTTGTAAATAAGCTGTGAAGGAAAATCAGCATGTATTCTGTCTAAATGTTACTAAGAAATTTATTTTAAACTATTGCAGTCTATTTTTCAAACAACAATCTTACATTGAAAATTTCACATGCCATTTAAAACTGAGGTTAGTTTATGGAAAAATATTTGTGTTTTGACATACCAGACTCCTGAAGTAATTGTATCATTCTGAGCAGTCCATGGCCGAGTGGAATATATTGACTCTCCATTCACACCTAGCCATATTCCCATATCCCTCAAACGTTCAGCATATATTGGAGATATAATCCCTTCTTTTGTTGGGCCTACATTCATTAACAAATTTCCTGTGGAAAACAACAAAATAGGCCAGTTAGTTTGACATCAGTGTGTAACATACCTTAGAATTTTGCATAGCAAAATTGGTTTCCAGAATAGCAAGCTTAGTTGAAGTAAATTATACCGCTGTTTTAAAGTCATTTTTATAATTAATCCAAGGAATAATTTAAAACAAAATAGCTAATAAGGCAATAATTCAAGTTTAAACAGTAAATTCAAGCAATAAATTCATTTAAACAGCCGTAGAAGAACTTAACCTAAGATCTGAATATGTAATATTTGGTTCTGATATAATTGTGCTAAATCAATTTTTTCTTCACTTCAATAGATATTCAGGAGAATAAATAGCCAGAATGCAATAAAGTTTGTAGTTAAAGAGTCCTACTTAAGGTTTGAGTATATTAAAAGAAAAATTCCAGTATTGAAATTTGTCACGTAATTTTCCACTTTGAAATCGAAAAATTCAGTTGATAGAAAAAACTGGGGACACCAACTTACAGAAAGAAAGTAATGCTATTTCTGTTGAAAAAATATACTAAAATTTTTAAACAGTTTCAAGTAGTTTAAAGATGGTTTTAAAAAATTATATGGTAAAAGCAGACACATGTTCAAAGGAAAAGTTAAACATTTCGGTCATATACAGAAATTCATGGAAAGAAATTGTATTCAAGTAAAGTTTAATTAGATTCAAAGGATTCCTAATAAATTTCACTTAATTCTACTAAGGCATTGGATTGAGATAGAATCAAATAAGTTTTGACACCAATGAAGCTTGGTTAAAATGGTTTGGCTAGAAAGTATTCGCCGGGAGGTGTTTATAGAAAAACTAATAATAAATTGAGGAAAGTAGTTAGAGACTTCAAATTAAAATTGTAACCATTTTTAAATACATAGATTTACCAAGTCAATATCTTTAATAAGTCAGGAAATAGTCAAGAGTCAGACTCTAATGTTGGTTTGCAAATTTCATTTCTTCCCTTTTAAAATAGTAAACATGCTTTATTTGACATCAGATAAAACAGCAGATAATTAAGATTAAAATACAAGTTGTTTCAGTTTAGTGACTGCAAAATTGCAAAAGTAATTAACAGATTTTGCGAATTACATTAAAACAATTTGTTATGACAAAACTAATAAAGTTATAGAATTTTTCATCAGGATTAAAATTAATGCTTTTTATAAAATCTTGCTATTCTTAAAATTTCAGAATGCTAGGAACATTTTTAGCTGCCAAGGTCAAGATATGTGATATAAGCTTACAATCATGGGTTACAAATCTGACCAGTTATCCGAAGATTCTCATATGAAACCTGGAAGTATGATGTTCCCTTAGCCTGTTTCTATAAATATCCACCCAGATTTTTCCTCGCCCCCGTCTTCCAGATACAGTAAGTGCAGTATAATGTAGCTCGATGGTGCAAGTCAGGCACGTGGTGGGGCAGATGATAATTTTGGTCAAACATATATAATTTTTAGGAGAGCATGTGGAGAAAGTAGAGCATCTCATGTAGCTGGGCATTTAGCTAGGGGTCATGAGGCTGGTCTATCTCAAATGTGTTAGTTGAATTTGCAAGTTTATCTTCAGAAAATTTGTCTGATGCCATTTCAGTTTGTGACATTGCAAAATGTTTCAAGAATATAATATATATCTACCAGTAATAGACTTGTGACTTGTATTTTGACTACCTTTGTTAGTTTGGTTAAAATAATAATAATAATAATAATAAAAGCTAAAACTGAAGTTATCCTAGGCACTATCATGGTCAAAGCTAAGACCTAAGGTTTTGCACTCACCCCAGTACAAACTCAGTTCTTACAAGTGGTAAGTAAATTAATGGAGATATTAATATGCAACCACATCAGAAATATAAATGATAAGCATAAATGGTTTTCAAGTCAGCAACATGGCTTTATGGAAGGTTATTCATGTGAATCTCAGTTAGTAGGATATATGCAAGATGTTATGGATTAAATGGACAAGGCCTTTCAAAGGCCTTTGATAGAGTGAACCATAAAATGGTGGTAAATATAGTAAAAACTATTGGAGTGAATGAGAGAGTGATTTGCGGGCTACAAGAATTTTTAAAAGATAAAAAGCAAAAATTTATTCTAGAAAATGTAATATCAAAAGAAGTTGAAGTGAAAATGGGAGTTCTGCAGGATGGCGTATTGGGACCATTGCTATTTATTATTCTAATGAATAATTGTGTTGATGGTTTATTGTCAGAAATTAGTTTTTTTGCAGATGACATAACAGTATGTAAAAGGATCAAAATGGTAGAGGATTTTAAACAGCTGCAGTGTGATCTGGACAGGATATCTAATTGTGTTGGTAAACTTGGGATGAAGATAAATGCAAAGAAGAGTCAGCTTATTAGATACACAAATAAAAAACTTAAGGTTAACTATGATTATAAGGTGGGAAAAGAATTGCTTGTTGATGACTTAAAATGTAAATATCTTGGCATAACATTTGATAACAAGCTCATCTGGGCAGGACACATTGGACAGATGAAAAGGTTTCTTCTTCACTTGTTGGAGAGAGTGGTTAGGAGATCTACGAGAGAAGTAAAGTAATTGGGTTACAAAACGTTGGTCAGATCATTGCTTGAATATGGTAGTGTAGTATGGGACCCACAGGAGTTGGAAAGGAGAGGAAGGTGCAAAAAAGGGCTGCTAGATTTGTCTCTGCAGTTTACCATAGAACACAATCAGTAACCAATATGGTAAAAGAGCTGGAATATACTTCATTGGAAGGCAGGAGGAGGGTAAAAAGAGTTGTGGGAATGTACAAGGCATATATTGGTGAAGAGGCATGGAAAGATGACCATAATCACAAGCTGGCACTCAATTTCAGGTACAAATATGTTGGAAAATTTTCTTTTGTAGGTAAGTAGGTCAGGATTTGGAATAAGTTACCATGAGAATTGATTAATAATTTACCAAAAATGTTGAAACAATTTAAAGTTGAAATTTGTAGTTGGCAAAAGTAGGTGGGTACAGTAATGGGAGGGGGGGAGGGGGGGGAGGGGGGGAATGGGTGTGTAGGGAAATTGCCACCAGAGTGTGCATTCCATCACCATTAAATTTTCTGGCCTTGCGTTCGGGAGGACGTGGGTTCGAATCCCCGTCCGGTATCCAGATTTGGGTTTTCCATGTTTTCCCCAAGTCACTCCATGCGAATGACAGGATGTTTTCTTCAAAAATACAACATATTACAGTAGTAACTCGCATTGGTTATTAGATGATTGGATGTTGAGCTGAATGGTATAGTGGTGAGATAAAGAATGAAGAGGGAAGGAGGTGATATGTTCACTTTCATTCCCAACTATGATTTGAGGTAGGTTCCTGGGTGCTCAGATGTAAAATATATGTTGTTGCTGCAGAAAGTGATAAGAACATCTAGTATACATGCAAATAAATGGTCACAGGAAGAAAGGTGTGTCGAGATAAGTGCGGACCAAAATTTATTTATTTAAAGGTTTATTCAGCCTGGCAAGATTAGGGCTGTCAAGCCCTCTCTTACATCATACCAGGTGTTTACAATAAATAATGTACACCTTACACAAACTAACAGTATACAACACTTAAATAACATTTGGCCTACATCGAGTTCAAGAGTAATACTAACAAAAAAACTTAATAATATTTATGAGTAAAATACTGACTAAAATCTTAAAATTATTCGTGTTTAACTAGTTAATAATTTAATGTTATGAACTAATGCTAGTGAAAGTTAAAGAAGTAAATGGTACAAACTTAATACGGTACTAGTAGGATGAAGAAACGAGACACAAACTAATAATAGGGAAGGCAGAATAAAGAGGTGGACACTGTATACATCAATATTATTCAGATCAAAAATTAAGTTATGCATGGAAGGAGAGATCTTTTAGCTAGTGCTCCAATAAGTAATGCTTTCTCAAAAGAGTTTTAAATGGGACGATTTTTTTTGTAGTTCTAATTTTCATGAGAAGATCATTCCACAGTCTAGCCGCTGAAATGAAGAAGGCATTGGCTAGGGTTTCTGAGCTGTGGGAGTGGATGGTTAGTATGTTTGAGTTCAGGGATCTGGTGTTAATATTATGGGAAAAACCTAGGTATGAGATATTGGAACAAAGGTAGGCAGGAGTTTTCAGATGTATGAGGCGGTGAAGGAGACATAGAGTGTGGAATCGTCGTCGATCCCAAACGCACAACCATTACAAGCGGTCGTATGAAGGTGAGACATGGTTGTACAGTCGTAGGTCACAGATGAACCTCACACAGGAGTTAATGACAAGTTCAAGTTTCCTTATGTCTGCCAAATTCAAATTTTGCTGAACAACGTCACAGTAATCGAGATGGGGATGCACAAGAGTCTGCACCAATTGCTTTTTCAAATGAGTGGGGAAGAATTTCTTACATTTATACAGAGCATGAAGAGAAGAGAAGGCTTTGCGACATATTGAAACAGTGTTTTCAGACCAGTTTAAATTATTATCTACTAGGACTCCAAGATCCTTTATAGAGTCGCTGTAGTTTAACTCTGTTCCCTGAAGCTTTATTTTTGGGAGATTTGATGTGAAGTTGCTGCCTATCAGTTTTGGACTAGCAATAACAACAGCCTGAGATTTAGAGTGATTTATTTTTAATCCAAGTCTCTTTGCCCAATTGCAAAGATTCTTAAGGTCTGAGTTTATTTGCTGTATTATAGTGAGTATATCATTTGGTGATGCACTAAGGTATAGTTGTAGGTCATCAGCATACAGATGATAATAACAGTAATGTAAGATACTAAACACATTGTTAATATATATGGAAAAAAGAAGTGGCCCCAAGACTGAGCCCTGGGGGACACCACTGTTTGCAGTTACCCATGGCGATCTGTTTCCATTGGGATCCGTAACACAATGCTGACGGTTCCTCAAATCTGCTTGGAACCAGTCAACAGTGCCGTTGGAAAAATTTAATCCCCTCAGTTTGGACAGGAGTGTGTTAAAGTCGACGGTGTCAAATGCCTTGCTGAAATCAAGAAGTATCACTATTGTTATTTTTCGTCTGTCTATTGCAAGTCTTATATCATTTGTTACCTTTATGAGTGCAGTTGCTGTACTGTGTTTTTTTTGAAAACTGGACTGAAAATTATCTAGTTTGTTTTGCGCATTAAGGTGCTTAGTGGTTTGGTCATGAACTACATTTTCAAGAGCCTTTGAAATGGTAGGTAATAAACTTATTGGATGATAATCTGACGGTTCAACAGGAAAGGGTTTCTTTGGTAATGGTTTGATTAAAGCCATCTGGCAAACTTTTGGAAATGTTCCAGTAAGAATAGAAAAATTAAAGATGATAATAGATGAAGGCACCTCAATAACTTGGTCAGAGGTCGAGAGAGCTCTCCATAAGATGAAAAGTGGCAAGTCAGCAGGAGCCGACGAAGTTACAGCCGACATGATTAAAGCTGCCGGTCCACCAGGGATACAATGGCTGTATAGAGTCCTCAGAGCAATATGGAATGATAACCAAATACCAGAAGACTGGATGAAAGGGGTGATAATTCCTATATTCAAGAAAGGGAACAGAAGGAAAAGTGAAAACTATAGAGGTATTACCCTCCTATCCCACGGCCTCAAAATTATGGAAAAGATAGTTGAAGCCAGAGTACGAACAATATTAGAGCCCATCTTAGAAGAGGAACAACATGGTTTTAGGGCTGGAAGAAGCACAACAGATCTAATATTTGCCTTGAGAATGCTGGTGGAAAAATATTGGGAAAGAGGGAAAAACCTAATTATTGTGTTTATGGACCTGGAAAAGGCATACGATAATGTTCCTAGATCAACTATCTGGAAAAGTCTAAGAAAACTTGAAATACCAGAGTACCTCATAAGAAAGATCCAAATGCTGTACAATAACTGCAAGAGCTGTGTCAATGTTGGGGATGGTTACTCTGAATGGTTTAGTACAACCAAAGGAGTACAACAAGGAAGTGCCCTTTCACCCCTTCTGTTCATAGCGGTGATGGATAACATCTTAAAAGAACTAAAAAGAACATTCAATAGAGATCTATAGGCACTGGTGTTTGCAGATGATGTAGCAGTATGGGATGAAACAGAAGAAGGAATACAAAACAAATTGAAGATGTGGAATGATAAGTTTGAAGAATATGGAATGAAATTGAATCCAAAAAAAACTGTAGCACTAAAAATAAGCCGAAAGAATACAGAATTACAAGACCACGAAGTTGAAGTTGTTGACCAATTCAGCTACCTGGGGAGCATAATTGCCAATAATGGTAGAAGTGAGTTAGAAATAGTGAGTAGAGTAACCAAAGGAGCCAACTTCTACAGTACTGTGCGAGGCTTACTATGGGACATGAAGGTTCCCAGAAGAACAAAAATTGTCTTGTACAAATCATATCTCATTCCTATTCTCACATATGCTTTGGAAACATGCACTCTAAAATCAAGGGACCTTAGCAAGCTCCAAGCATGTGAAATGAAGTTTCTTAGAACGGTCCTCCAGAAAACTAGACTTGACCGCATAAAGAATGATGAAATTAGATCAAACCTAGAGCTAAGGGAGTCCATGGAAGAGAGACTTAGGTCATCAAGACTTCGATGGTTTGGGCATGTGAAGAGAATGACTAGTAAAAGACTGCCAAAAACTTATTTGGAAAAAAGGATACTGGGCAAAAGACCAGTGGGAAGACCAAGAAGAAGATGGACAGACCAACTGAAGGAGGACGTAGAGAGAAGAGGCTGGAATTGGGAGTACATCACAGACAGAGAAACCTTTCTGGACAGGAAAAGGTGGAAAACAATCGTCTATAATAACCAAGGCTCGTAAACCACACCCGGGAAACTGGAGATGGTCCCCAACGATAATGATGATGACATCCAACATATTATTAAACATTTTGATATCAATGTCATCTACCTCTTTTGCATTAGAGTTTATCCACTCAATAGCGTTCCTAGGTTCAACTTTAACTGAAAAATTGTTTTTGAAGCCTGAAATGTAGGACTCTTTAAAAATTAATCAACAGAATCTTCTCCTTAAAAACATGTGTTTGAAAGTTTTTATTTTAACAAACTTGAATTCTCAGAGTGAATAAACGGGGGAAGAACCAATATATGAACTTGCCCCTGCGAAATGGAGTTAGTGCATTTGCGGCCTTTTTTTACCACTACTCTAGTCAAGAGCAAAATAGGAGTAACTGCAAAAAGTCTGTTTAATAATGTTTTTTTTTATCTTTTGATGGCTTGAAATGGAAAAAATTGATGAGTTATACACTTTTCTCTGTGGAAGATCAGAAGATTCAAAGAAAAGGAAAAAGAAAAAAAGATAAACAGAAAATAATTATCAACTTAAAAGTCTTTTTTTATTGACAAGAACCTATATTTAAAATGTTAAAAATAAGAACCAAAGTTACAAATAAAACAGACATCCTTGTTACAATTAAATTTCTTGTCTCTTGTTTTTCTTGAGTAGTTTCTCAGCGTTTTGTGAAGAGAATGTCAAGTGGGAAAAATAAAGTAAGCAAACTTATTATTATTATTAATTTTCAGTTGTGATGGAGCTAACACTCAGTTGGCAATTACCCAGTCAGCCATTTACCCCTTTTCTTTTATACATATTTTTTAAAAATTTTCTTTTATAATTGGAATGTTGAATTCCTCCCCCATTTACTATTATGATTTACAAATTTTAATTCTAAATTGCTTAAGCACTTTTGGAAAATTATTCGTTACTACATTTGGCAATTTGTTCCAATCCATGACACACTTACCAACAAATGAAAATTTTCCCACTCCCTTATGAATGAAATGGAGCACAAGCTTTTTGTTATTGTTGCCTTTCCCCTTCCATGCACTATTCCTAATTCTTTGACCAATATCTCTCCAGGCTCCATCACCAACATATGCCCTGTACATTCCCAACACTCTCTTCACCCTCCTCCTTTCATCCAGTGAATTGTTAGTAATCATGGAAACTTTAACAATTCCTGCTGGTTTGGACTACTGTATTAACATGTTTTTTTTATTAGTATCATAGTTGTAAGAAATGTATGGATAATGGAAACAAAGAAACTGCCGTTGGGCACCAAAAATAAGATAGGAAAGGGAAAGATGACCCGTCACTTACTACAGATGAAGGCAGGAGGGCCAAATGAACACTAAAAAACAACAATAACAAACCAATTGCACAATATTTTGATGAGAAACCTTATTCATGTGAGAGGCGAGACATATGGCAGGGGAGAGATGTGATCACAACCCAATCTGATTTCTCACCAAAATAATGTGCAATGTGTTTGTTTCTATGTTTTTTAAGTGTTCATCTCGCCCTCCTGCCTTCATTTGTGGTAAGTGATGGGTCATCTTTCCCTCTCCTATCTTATTTGTATTTATAAAAAATATTGGATAATGGAAACAAAGAAACTGTTGCGAGGCACTGAAAATAATGCTACACTGCTTTCCCTGTAAAACTTGCAGCATGCACCCTGAAACCACTACTCACTCTAATCCTGTCACAGGCGAATCTTTCCCTATAATTGGACATGCCACTTGTGCTACCACTCTCCTTATTTACCAACTCACCTGCATCCACTGCACTGCCTCTTACATTGGTCTCACCACTCAACAACTTTCCTACAGAATGAATGGCCACAGGCAAACAATTTATACTTCCAACCCAGACCATCCCGTGGCAATTCATGCGAACTTCCATAATTCAAACAACCTCAACACCTGTTTCACAGTTAGAGCAATTAGAGTTTTTCCTAATACCACCACCCCTTCAGAACTCCGCAGATGGGAACTAGCCTACCAACATATCCTTGACACCAGACACACCCCTGGCATAAACTTACATTAAACATGTCACTTGCCATCTCTCATTTCATTTTACAGTCAGTTACTTATTTATGTACATTTCATCTATTCATTTTTATATATATATATATATATATATATATATATATAACCAATCTAAATAAAATTATAACTTTTTGAATTATGCTACACAAAGATTATATTGATTTGTTTCACTTTTATTGCTGGTCAAGCCTATTCCCCCCCTCCCCCCCCCCCCCCCGGCAATCTACCACCACCACGCGTTTTCCGCCTGTGCTTCATTCATGTGGCGGGTTGGGATGTGACCACATCTTTCCCCCTGCCATATATCTCGCCTCCCACATGACTAAGACTAAAGTCGAAATATTGTGCAATTCGTTTGTTTTTGTGTTTTTACGTGTCTCAGCCTCCTGCCTTCATCTGTGGTAAGTGATAGATAGCTATTTATTTTCCCTATCCTATTTTATTTTTGTAAGAAATATGTAATGTATAATAATTATTCTAATATTAATTATGTTTATTAATGATAAACAACACAAAAATAATAAATTATAAGCAAACATATCCCTAGCAACTTAATTCTTGGATGATACACATTCTTAAGTAAGTAATCATTAATACTTAAATAATTAATATTCAAAAAGGTGGAAATGTATACCACTTGCACTCGCCCCAAAGGCTACATCTGTACCTACCCCAATACAGAATATTTGTGAGGCAAGTGCAGACCAAGGATTAAGATTCAAAAAATAATAAGTAATATAAATAACTGGACACATTATTAATTAATAACATTATATTTATCAACAAAGCATGAAGAAGTCTTGATCGCTTCAACTAAGATGGATGACAGTGTATACAACTCTCTTCACATAACTTGACACTCAAGTGAAATCGCACAGAGTCTTTGTAACGTTCTGTGAAGATTATGATTAGTGCTAAATGTCATCTGGTGCCAAATATATATAAAAAAAGCAGGTGTCTTAGAACAACTTCTCATAGATGTCAACACTGGAAGTTAAATTTAAAACTAGTTACAGCTGAAGTATGCCATTGACCCGAAAACACCATTGCCCTGACACGCCTTATGATTAAGATTAGTATATCAAAGAAATAAGTAATCACCGGCTTGAAAATAATAAAAGCATATGCATTTCCAGGATCAAGCAGTTCTAGGAGATAAGATGGATTTTTTTTTAAATTCTGTTACTGGTAATCAAAATAGTTTCTGGACTTAGTATATAAAAGCTCACGTGACTTGTTTTTCACAATTGAGACAATACAAGGGTTAAACTCACTGCATGGACTAGGTAACTTTTAATATCCCACAGAGCCAGTCTCTTATATTGGGATCTATGGAAAATGAATGTGTTGTTTTGTATTGCTTTGTTACCAAGGTAGCTGTAAAATTTGTGTGATCTCTGAGCTAGTATGAATCTCCCAAGAGTGTTTGCTTACTTATTAACTGTAGTTTACTATATGAGTGGTCACGTAAAACAGTGTTAAAATACCAGTATATTTTGTTTTCTTACAATATAGGGCCGTATATTTACAAAAATTATTCATTTGATTGTTTACAATTTTTCAAGTGTTATAATTTTTTATACATTTTATTTAAGTTTGCTACCATAAGTAGTGTCTCCTATTGTAGTCAAACACAGTATGGAGAGATATTCTAATTGGAAGTGATAAGTTAAATGCACATAGATTTTAAGTTTGCTAACCATGCTGCTACTGGAATGTTATACCACAATGTGGATACGTCATACAAACATTTTAGTGACTCAGAATTCATCTATTAAGTATTTTTTTTTTCTTTCCCTCCTACAACTAGTTAGCTTGGGGTAACATTTAAAACTGCATATAATTGAGAGCATAAAAGAATAACCTAAAGCACTGTGTGTTTTATAAGCATCCTACTCCTCTTCATTATGATTTATTAGTGTGTGTTTTACACTTGAATTGTTATTGGAAATTAATTTAAATCATTATACACAACTGCCTCATAGTTAACAAAAAACAAAAAAACTACCTTGCAACGAGTACTCATCAAAATAAAAATTACTTTTGGAGTATTAGTGAATATTTACTGGAGAAGGAATTAGATTTTCTAGTGTAAGGCTAAGTATTAAATTTTGTATCTGTAATCAGTGGTGTAGCTATCGGAGGGCTAGGCAGTTCTATGCACCGGGGCCTCCAAGCTCGGGGGGGCCTCTGCCAGCAACAAACTTCACAACCACAAGACTTGGTATAGCTAAGACGAAAAAAGGTTGCCCAGCTGGCTTAAGGGTCCCAAAATTTTTTGCACCAGGGCCCTAGTTAACCTAGCTATGCCACTGTCAGTTACAATGAAGTGGAAGAACTACTGCGAGGTGATATTTATGTGGAAAGGAAAGATAAATTATACCCAACACCAATCTCAAAATATTGTGTTTTTTTTATGTTTGTATATTATTTTGTGGTGCTGCTGCCCTCCTCACTTCAACTTTGGGGAGTGTTGGGTATTAAATTATGCAGCTTTATTTCAACTTTTTTGGCAAACAGTAACAGTGTGTCGCATTGCATATTATCCTTCACCTGCTATATTGTTCAGTGATGTGGATCACCTATACATTCTACATTTCAAGTTGGTGTCTAAATGACAAGGGTTTCAAGCTTTTATATTCATTTCCTTCATCTCCTAAGGATTTTGTTGTCAATTTCAAAAAAGAGCATGCATTTAGAAAGTACTTTGAAATAAAATTGAACTTATGTAGGTTATAGATCATTAAAGAGTTACTAATGTTCAAAATATGTTTCTTTTAGTAACCAGATTTCAAGTTAAATGTTAATTCTACCATGTTAAATTTTGTACTTCACTCCATTTTAAAATTGCAGCTAACTTCCAAAGGATATCTCACATTCATTCACCAACAGTCAAAATTTCAAGTTTACCTCTGACGAAAGAATATTTATGAGTATTTCTACTCTCCCCCCTCACCCCCTGTTTTTTAAATTCAATTCTAGAATCACATCCTATCAGAATATTCTGAATTTCGACTCGATGAAATTAATCATTTTCTACCTTGCAGTTGTATCAATTCCCCGTTCACATGTTTTAAAATAATAATAATACTATATCCACATATCTGCCCTGCCCCACTACTTAAATGGAAACTGAACTGTCACTACCCACACAATGGTTGCTGCTGGCTAACTAACTCGCCTTATATACCCAAGCTCAGCCAGTTTGGATCTCATTGCAAAATTTCCTCCAAATCAAGGTATTTCCCCCAAATGTGTCTTGATCACACCATCTTTCTCAACCAAATCTGTATGAAGTTACTTTGTGATTTCTCAAAATCGTCTAGTTTTGATATGTTTTAACCTAGAATTTTCCAAATACTTTTTGTTATGACAATTTCTGTGAAATTTATTTTGTTTGCTTTTTATAAATTCTTAAAGATCAGTTATACTGTTGTGTTATGAAATTTCATCAATCCTCATATTTCACCCTTAAACACACTATCTGATGTTCATCTGCAGTCTTGTTTGTACCAAACTAGATTTCATCACTCGAGGCACCTCTAACAATCCCTTCAAAGCATTGAACCACACAGCCTCCTTTGAAGACTGCATCTTCTTGTTTATGACATCAAAATATTTTGTGTGGGCCTGCAGTAGCAACTCCAGAACCAAATGCCTTCGCTGATATGAACAATTAGTTAATACCCATTATCACAACACTCAATTGGAAGGTGATGATAGCTTTTAGGTTTTACTATAGCTAAATGATAATTTTGTGTGGTTTTAATAGCATACTCCAAAAGATTTTTTTAATTTATTTATTTAAAATTTATTTATTTATTTTTTTTTTTTTTTTTTTTTTTTTTTTTTTTTTTTTTTTTTTGCTGTTCAAACTGTTTATAACCTGATTGAAGGCTTGAAATGTAAATATCTTGGCATTACATTTGATAACAACCTTAACTGGGCAAGACACATTGGACAGGTAGTAAGAAAAGGTTTAAAAATTCTGCTCTTGTTGGAGAGAGTGATGAGGGGATGCAGGGTCAGATCCAGGATTTTGGTTTTGGTGGGGCTTGAGCGGACTTTCGTTTGGGGGGGGGGGGTTTGGCTTGGATGGACTTCGGTTGTGGGGCCTTGCCTTCAGTGGATTTTGTCTTTATAGCCTCCTTGGGCCACAAATCCGGAGAACCAAAAAAAGGTCTCCAAAATTACAATGCCTGGGGTGGACCTAGATACTTTTGGGGGAGGGGCTTCAGCCCCCTAGCTCCCCCCCTGGATCCACCCCTGAGGGGATGTAGGAGAGAAGTAAAGGAATTGGGTTACAAAACATTGGTCAGACCATTGCTTGAATGTGGTGTTGAGAATGGAACCCACATTTTGGGTATTAAATACAGGAGTTGGATAGAGTGCACAGAAGGGCTGCTAGATTTGTCTCTGGAAATTACCGTATAACACAATCAGTAAGCGATGTGATAAAAGAGCTGGAATGGGATTCACTGGAAGACAGGATGAGAGTGAAGAGAGTCGTGGGAGTGTACAAGGCGTATATTGGTGATGAGGCATGGAAAGATATTGGTGTAAGAATTAAAAGTAATGCATGGGAGGGAAAAGATTGCCACAACCACAATCTGGCACACGATTTCAGGCACAAGGGTGTGGGAAGATTTTCTTTCGTAGGTAAGGGGTTCAAAGATTGAAATAAGTTACCAAGAGAATTGACGAATAATTTACCAAAAATGTTGAAACAATTTAAAATTGGAATTTGTAGAGGGCAAAAGTAGGTGGGCACAATGAAGGGGGGAAATTGGTGTGTAGGGAAATGGTCACCAGACCATGCAAACCATCACAATTAAATTAAACCTTGCTAGTAGTTATGCGTGACCCCCTTCTTCCAAACAAACATACAGAAACAATTTTGTTTTAAAAAAGTTAAATCTGCCTTGTACCCATGAATTCAGTCCTGTGGATGAGAAATGTGCTGACAGATTTCTTAAATAATTTTTTATGATATAATGTTCATGCAGTGTATAATTTGGCAATACATTTTCTTTGATCTCTGATAAGTTTGAGTTATAGATGAAGGTTACAGAAGCAACTGATTTGTCATCATTTCAAATGTAAAATCATTGAATATTGAGTTAGTTTAGTTCACAGACACCTTGGGTGACTTTGGTAAATTTTACTGACCATTACAACTGACCGTTGATGCCAGTTGTTCAATAAGCTCATCCGTAGTCATATAGTCCTCCAGTTTAGCATTTCTTCGGAAGCCCCATGATTGTTTATCAATTGTCATGGCATTTTCCCACTTATGTTCTTGCAGCACCCCTAGAAATTGTAAGGAATATTTGTATGTTATAGTAAAAGAAAATGTATTTCATGCTAATAATACAGTGCTAAAATATTCATCACATTTAAAACCTATCTCACCTGGGTTGTATCGATCAGTGCAAGTATAAAATGATCCATGTTCACATAGCGTATTGCTTCCCCAACGATCATTTGTCACTACTGTTTCATTTACCGGACTCTCATTGAACAGCCAAGCAATAAAGTCCCGTGATGTCCAATAATCATCAGAAGCTTCCCACTCTCCATCAGACCAAATAATTTCAGGTTGATAAGTATTGACCTAACATCAGTAGGACAAATACTTTTAAATTTATTTATGAAAGACAAATGTAAAAAAATTAAAAATTTAAAATTATTATTATGGATTCATCTGAGCAACTTTTCCAATGTACACCACATTACATGCTTTTACTGAATGCTTGAAGATGTAAACAAGTGTATTCAAAAAAGAAACCTGAAGTAAAATAAATGATTTTATATTAGTAAATGCAGCAAAATAATAGAAAACAAGGAAAGGATTTATCAGAGATGTAGTAAGATAGTCACCTCCTGCATACTTAAAATGAGACTTCCATCGAGTATTGCAGTAATGTCAAAAGTTTAATGCTGAGCTTACCCTGCCATATGGCTCAATCCTTACATGAATAAGGTTTAAAAACCAAAATATTGTATGTTTGTGTTTATTTCATGTGTTATAGTATACTCATCATAACCTTCATCTTTGGTGATTGATTGGTTATTTTTCCTATTCTTCTTATTTATACTGCCTAAAATTCATTTTCTTTTTCTTTATTATTATCCTATACTCAACTGTCATAAGCTGTGGTTTATTATCCTATTATAATATTTTGGTCGTTGTGAATCCTTACATCATATAGTGAATGGGCAAACTTTTCTAGTATTTGGTATTGATGGGGAATTCGTTTTACATATACTGCAGCTGTAACCTACCAGTGACCCCAGTATGATAAAATGTTACCTTGGCTAGCAATATCAGCAACCTAACTACAAGTAGTAAATTCTATTTCTAATGTGTTTTGCAGACATGAATTATCATAATATAAGAGTTCGCCCATCATCTCTGAAATTTGATACATGTGAACCATCATATAAGCACAGTAGATACTAAGGAGGATTGTAGTCTAATCTATCACTCTTGATGCCTATTTAAACAGTATTGAAACTGAAATCGGTGTAAGAACTCAAGCAGAGTAAATTAGGAATATCTGGTTAATTCATTATTGATATTTGCTTTCTACTTTCTTGCTTTATGGTACTTAAAAAATTACCAAATATTGAGATTAACTGATTCATGATACAGTATTTTTCTTGCTCCAATAGATTGATTTAAGCTTTATTTTTTTCTTTTACTTTTTTTTTTCTTATAAGCATATTGTATTCTTTTAAATCTTGTCTGCTTAACTACATAACATTCTGATTGATGGGAAACAAACTTGCCAATTATCAAATATAATTGAGGAAAACCAATGGGATCATCTGCTAACACAGGTGATGCTAAGATGATGCCACTCCATTGCAATTTAATTAAATATATACAAGAATACTAATACAGAAACACAGAATAATTATGTTCTTGTGTTTTTGATATGGCTGCTCTATCTTATAATTTTGGAAACAGATGGTTGTTTCCTCTAATCTCAGATTTAAAAATTTGTTTTTTTTTATTGTTTGCTATTAATAGTTACTTACCAATTCATACAGCTCTGGCATTGCTTTTGCCTGAACAAATACTTGTGAAGTATAGTTATTTGCTTTATCAACTTCATACAGTGGGTTGAACCACTCATATAATGAATGGTATACTCCAAATCTTAGGTCAGTAGAGGTACGTATAGCTGCTGCCAGGTCTCCTAAAGGTGAAGGTAAAAAATGCAGATGAATGAATGTAAAAGATATTACTCTAAAGCAATTAACACAAAGATAAATTCATAACCCCAATGATTCCTACAAAGGGGAACATAAGATACTACAATATAGAATCCCAATTGTGTCATGTTTAGCTATATGAAAGGTAGGTGCCGTGTTTTCTTTAATGTTATAGTTGTAAAGACTGACAGTTTGTGTGTATCAAATAAATAAAAATATGAATGGAGATTGTTTTCATACAAATTTAGCATATCACCAATTAAATCTTTTATTTCTATTTTCCCCCCCCCTAATTCATACTTTGTAAACCGGAAGGCAGCAAAAATAGGAGTTACAGTGAATTATTGAAAATGATAAACAAAATATGACCTGCATAATGATGACAAGATGGGTTAGTAGCATAGCATACATATCTGTAAGGTGCAGTGCATGGATTTTTTCCAGTCCTCTCCAACACTGGTACACCTGCCAGATGGTAAAAGTTCTTTGTGAAAAGTTACATGTTATTCTGAATAATCCTGTCATTATTCTGCATCACAAGGTCACTGATAATAGGAAGTAAAGGGCTATAAAAATGTTAATTACCAACCATATTTTAAAGAGTCCCATATATTTTAATCACCAATAATTCTATCAGTTCTGAAAAGTCTACTTCCTGTTTTTATTTAAATGATAGTTAAAAGTTAAATTAAATTGGTCTTATACTACTCTTCCATAAACAATTCTATCAGCCTCTCCTCTTAAGTCAACAAATATCTTTGCATTCTGGCTATATGTTCTCCCTGCACCTATATCCATACTTTTTCAATTATCTTACTTATTATCATATTTATTTTATGTTTGCATAATATATATGTGAATCAGAAACCTGGCATCATTGTCACAGCAGTTTTCATATTAACAACTTTCTTTTATACTTCTTTTTCATCCTACATAGGTAAGTATATTAAGTACTACCTAGCAGATCCCGATGTGGTCCTAGGTCCTGTGCATTCCAGCTGAAAGAATATTTTGATGGCCACATGGTGTAACCTTCATGGTGTTTGCTAGTCAGTACAACATACCTGAAAACCAATTATTTTTTATCAATAGTGTTTCAAATACCACATTTAAAGAATAGATAATATTTTCTGGAAAATGAATAATATTTTATTAAATTTTTTTGATATAAATGCCTGTTAACTAACTACAATAATATTCCATTGTTAGGCAACAAGCGGGATACCGGGGTGTGTATCGGCTTGATCGCCTAAACTGTTGCACCTTCAAAATACTGGTAAAGTCAAAGAAATATTATGAAACCGTGAATAACCTGTAGAAAATTGCTAACTGCACAATAGAAATGGCTGCCACTTACATAAATAAACCCTATGTAAGAAGGGTACTAATTTAGAAATGAAATATGTTGAAGTTCAAGTCACAAAAGCAATATATTCTTAAAAGTTCCACAAAGTACATAAATGGCAGTTAGCTAAGGCATCAGTCTAATCATCACACAAAAGATCACAGGAAATGAAGCAGAACAGACACGCTGAACCGCGAACTGAAAATGCAAATACTCCTATTGACTGACTACATGTCTCGGAAAGTTCAAATTTCAAAGATGGCCTTCCTGAAGCGCGCCATATCTACTTCCGGCTACCCAGCTCTCCTCTGAGCCATTACACGGCAAAGCGCTAGTTTCGGTTGATACGTCCGTTCACCACCGAGATTTTCTATCAACTGAACATGGCGGCACCAGGATTTCCTTTATCAGAATGGCATCTAACTGCCGAAAACAACAAATTTCAAAAAAACTCATGTCATCGGAGGGCTTCCAGAAAATCACAATGTGTAGAGTGTCTTCTAAAAAGTGTTTTGTGTTCAGTGGGTTTTAGCTCTAAATGCCTCCAAATCGTTGTAAAACATTTATTAGGAGCTGCTGGTGAAGGGACGGAAACAGATTATCAAAGTGATACTGATTATAGATCCACGATGAGAAAGATCATAGATGTTAAAGAAATAAATGAAGTTGCTGAAACAATAACTAGCTGGGGTAAATCTGGGACAAAGGAGATAAATGCTGAAAATATAAAGCCGGTAATAAGGGTGTTAATGCTAAACTGTAGAAGTATAATGAACAAAGTAATCGAATTTGCAAACTTAATAGAGATACACGAACCACAAGTAATAATTGGGGTAGAGAGTTGGTTAAAAGAAGACGTACTAGACACTGAGGTTTTTCCTGATGGTTACAGAGTGTACCGCAGAAATAGAGGAGCAATTGGTGGAGGAGTCTTCATACTAGTTAGCAAAAACTACCACAGTTCACTGGCATTCATAGATCAAGACCATGAGTTACTTGGGGTAGATTTCTGGGGTAATAAAAAAGAAAAAATCAGGGTGTTGGCTGCTTACCGCAGTGGAAGAATGACAGATGAAGATGAGGCTCTTGGGGAGAAATTAAATTCATACTCAGATTTCAGAGGTGAGAATAGAATGGTCATTATTGGAGAGGATTTAAATTTACCAGGTGTAAACTGGGTAGGAAATAATATTAGTAACACAAGGGAACAGAGGTTTCCAAATACCCTAATAAGAGAAGGAGGATTTACACAAGTGGTAGAGCAAAACACTAGGGGGAAAAATATTTTGGATATATTCCGAATAAAGCCCAGTGATAACCTTGTGGGGTGTCAAGTAATGGAAGGAATAAGTGATCATGACGCAGTTCTGATGGAAATTAGAGGATTCAGTGAACCAGCAGCCAGGTACAATTATAAAAAGGCACAGATTTCAAATTTGAAGAGATATTTCAGAGAACGTTTCAGCAAATGGAAGGAAGGCACAAGTCCAGTAGAGTCAAGGTGGGAAGAGTTCAAGGAGATAATAAGAAATGGGGAAGAAAAATTCATTCCAAAGCAGAAAATAAAGAGAAGTAGAGAACCTGTGTACTATAATAGGGAAGTGAGGAGGTTAAAGAGGTTGGTACAAAGAGAACATAACAGAGTTAAGAGACAACAGGGTAGTAGGGCATATTTGAAACAGCTAAACAAGGACTTAATAACAGCAAAGAAAGTGGCTAGAGATGGGTTTATGAAGAGTATTGTCAGTGCAGGAGGAACACTGACTAATACATCTAGAAATTTCTATGGCTATATCAGGAAACTGAGGGGAAGGGAGGGTGTAGAGATGCTCATTGATAAGGATGGAGAAGTAGTTACTGAGGATTTGAAAAAGGCAGAGATTTTAAGTAACTGGTTTAGTGAGAGCATTAGGGATAATGAATCAGAAACGGGAAGGTCTAATTCGGAGAACGAGCTTAACAATAGGATTAGAAATGAAGATACTAAAAAATTTGAAATTCATCCTGAAGAAATCATGAAGGAAATAAGGAAGCTGAAAACACATAAGGGGGCTGGTGCAGATAATATTACTACAGATATCTTAAAGATAGCCGGGTGTGACATTGTACCTTATCTTGAAATATTATTTAAATTGAGTCTGGATACTTGCTGCTTACCACAAGACTGGAAAAGTGCAAAAGTGGTACCGGTACATAGAGGAGGGATGAGAAATAGAGTAGAAAATTACAGGCCAATCAGTTTGACTTCAGTGGTAGGTAAATTAATGGAAAGATTGATATGCAACCACATCAGAAATATATGTGAGGAACATAAGTGGTTTTCAAGTAGGCAACATGGGTTCAGGCAAAGATATTCATGCGAATCTCAGTTGGTGGGATGTATGCAGGATATTTCAGATGAAATTGACAAGGGAGGCCAAATTGATAGTGTAGCACTAGATCTTTCAAAGGCGTTTGACAGAGTAAGCAACAAAATGGTAGTAAATAAGGTAAAAACTATTGGAGTGGATGAGAAATTGATTTGCTGGGTAGAAGACTTTTTAAAAGGTAGAAAACATAAAGTTAGGGTAGGAAATGCGGTATCAAAGGAAGTGGAAGTAAAAATGGGAGTGCCGCAGGGTAGCGTATTGGGACCATTGCTATTCTTTATTCTAATGAATAATTGTGATGATTGTTTACTATCTGAAATTAGATTGTTTGCAGATGACAAAATGCTGTATAAAAGGATCAAAATGATAGAGGACTGTAAACAGTTGCGGGTGATCTGGACCGGATATCTAGTTGGGTTGGTAAACATGGGATGAAGATAAATGCAAAGAAGAGTCAGCTAATTAGATACACAAATAAAAAACAAAAGGTTAATTATGAATATAAGGTGGAGGAAGAATTGCTTGTTGAAGACTTGAAATGTAAATATCTTGGCATTACATTTGATAACAAGCTTAACAGGGTAGGACACATTGGACAGGTGGTAGGAAAAGGTTTCAAAATCCTGCACTTGTTGGAGAGAGTGATAAGGGGATGCATGAGAGAAGTAAAGGAATAGGGTTACAAAACTTTGGGCAGACCATTGCTCGAATATGGTAGTCTAGTATGGGACCCACATTTTGAGTATCAAATACAGGAGTTGGAGAAGGTGCAAAGAAGAACTGCTAAATTTGTTTCTGGAAATTATCGCAGAATGCAATCAGTGACAGATATGATAAAGGAGCTGGAATGGGATTCATTGCAAGACAGGAGGAGGATGAGGAGGGTAATAGGAGTGTACAGGGCGTATACTGGCTATGAGGCATGGAAAGATATTGCAGTAGGTATGAAAAGTAGTTCGTGGAAGGGAAAAGATGACCATGACCACAAGCTGGCACTCGATTTCAGCCACAAGGGTGTGGGAAGATTTTTTTTTAGGTAAGGGTGTCAGGGATTGGAATGAGTTACCAAGGGGAATGATGAATAACCTACCGAAAACGTTAAAAGAATTTAAAGTTAAAAATTGTAGAGGGCAAATGTAGGTGAGTGAAGGATAGCGGGAAGTTGGGTGTGTAGGGAAATTGCCACCAGAGCGTGTGCTCCATTGCAATTAAATTAAATTATACAGTTAATTTGACTTTACTAAATTGACCCGTTAATGTTTATAATTTTTGGTTTAAACCTTTACAAAAACGTTCTGAAGTGCCAGCTGATTCCAATGAGCCAACAATCCTTAAAATCGGTTAAGTCTATCAAAAGTTATCAATTTTTCTAAAATCCGTGTTTTTCCCACTCTACTCAAATCTGCTAATTTTTTATTTACAACTTATTTCACCATGATATTGTTTTTAAAACCTTTCTTTAATTTATTTAAGTGTTTTCCAAATGTTTTTAGTTACTGAAGTGCGTCTACCAATTCAAAATTCTTTTTTAGGCGACTGTTTTTCGTCTTAAATTTGCAACTCTAAATTATTTATATCTTTTATCAAACGACTGGCAGCTATTGGAAACTTAAGGAATATTAGTGGGAGTATTATTTGGTGGCATAAAAAATATTTTTTAAGCTCGAAAATTACCTGTCCAAGATGGGCACATGGTTCAATGTTTTAAAAATCATATTTACTGCTTTAAATCTATCTGAAAGTACAGGTTATTATTGAATTTTTATTCTCCTTGGCATAATG